>JABWTJ010000229.1:0-600000 GCA_016801875.1 Solanum sitiens
TACGTCAGCGGAGATGGTTGGAGCTGTTGAAGGATTATGACATGAATGTGCACTATCATCCAGGTAAGGCTAATGTTGTAGCTGATGCTTTGAGCAGGATGAGCATGGGAAGTACAGCTCACGTTGAGGATGAGAAGAGGGAGCTGGTAAAAGATGTACACAGACTAGCCAGACTGGGTGTGCGTTTGGTTGACTCCACTAGTGGGGATGTTTCAGTTCATCCTAGTTCTGAATCATCCTTGGTAGTTGAAGTCAAGCAGGGTCAGCATCTAGATCCCGTGTTGATGGAATTGAAGGACTCAGTGCTGCTGAAGATGAATGAGTCTTTCGCTTTGGGAGGTGATGGCATACTTAGATATTAGGACAGGCTGTGTGTGCCAGATGTGGGTGATTTGCGGACCAGGATTGTTGCAGAGGCCCATAGTTCCAGATATTCTATACATCCAGGTTCCACCAAGATGTATCATGATCTCAAGCAGATTTATTGGTAGGATGGCATGAAGAAGGACATTCCAGAATATGTGGCCAAGTGTCCTAATTGTCAGCAGGTTAAGGCAGAGCATCTTAAGCCTGGTGGTCTGACGCAGATTATTGAGGTTCCGACTTGGAAATGGGAGGCCATTAATATAGACTTCGTGGTTGGACTTCCGAGGACTAGGAGGCAGCATGACTCTATATGGGTTATTGTGGACAGATTGACTAAGTCCGCCCACTTTATCCCTGTGAAGTCTACTTACAGAGCTGAGGATTATGCGAGGCTCTACATTGATGAGATTGTCAGATGGCATGGGATTCCCTTGTCTATTATTTCAGACAGAGGAGCTCAGTTTACTTCTCATTTCTGGAGATCTTTCTAGAAGAGCTTGGGCACGCAGGTGAAGCTTAGCACTGCCTTTCACCCTCAGACAGATGGGCAGCCAAAGCGCACAATACAGACATTGGAGGATATGTTGAGGGCGTGTGTGATTGACTTCAGAGGTAACTGGGATGACCATCTGCCTTTGATAGAGTTCTCGTATAATAATAGCTAATACTCCAGCATTGGGATGGCACCATTTGAGGCACTGTATGGTAGGAGGTGTAGATCTCCAGTTGGGTGGTTCGAGGTTGGAGAGTCATCCATTTTGGGGCCGGAGATCATTCATGAGGCCTTAGAGAAGGTCAGAATGATTAGGGATAGGTTGACTACTGCGTACAGTCGGCAGAAGTCATATGCTGATAACAGAAAGCGACCCTTAGAGTTTGATGTTGGTGACCAGGTTGACTTACAAATATCGCCTATGAAAGGGGTGATGAGATTTGGTAGGAAAGGGAAGCTGAGTCCGAGATATGTTGGGCCATATGAGATCCTACAGCGTGTGGGTGAGGTGGCCTATGAGTTGGCATTGCCCGCAGAGTTAGCTTCTGTCCATCCAGTTTTTCATGTATCTAAGTTGAAGAAGTGCCTAGGTGATCCAGCATCAATCTTACCTGTTGAAGGTTTGGGGGTTGATGAAGACTTGTCTTATGAGGAGGTACCGGTTGAGATCTTAGACAGACAGGTCAAGCGGCTGAGGAACAAGGAGGTTGCCACAGTGAAAGTATTGTGGAGAAATCATCTTGTTGAGGGTGCTACGTGGGAAGCTGAGGCCGACATGAGGGCCTACTACCCTCACCTGTTCAGCTCTTGAGGTTAGACTTTATACTCTTAAACCTATGCTTCCTTATCTCCCCGTATTTTGTTGATATTGATTGACTGTGAATAGTGCTTTTGTTATGATTTGACTGGCATTACAACATGAAGTAGTAGTGTCATTCGGGGACGAATGTTCCTAGGGGGGGATAATGTAACAACCCCAAAAATGAATAGGATCAAGACTTATGTTTCAAGAATGCTTGTGATTAGACCAAGGTCCACACGTATTGATACGCGTAGAACCAGACCTCAGAACCCTTACTACGACCAAGCCAAGTAACTTGGGGAGTTAATTGAGCTTGGAAAGGTTGGAACCAACCATGTGAGGCTCGCGAAAACGAAGATTTAATTGAAAGAGTTTTTACCGGACTAAAAAGAAGAAATCTTAAGTTTTGAGAGTCCAAGGGTAAAATGGTCTTTTCCAAGCCAAGGGTAATATTGTAATTACCCTGAGGAATTAACTAATTAATTAATTAATTTAATTAGGGTATTTCGGGTGGGACAACCCAAATTGACCCATTTCTCGCAAATAGGGTCACTCGGGTTCGAGCCCCACTAGAAGCAAGATTTAACTTGCTTTTATTTTAATTTGTTAACTTAATTTTTAATAATTAATTAATATTAGCTGATTTAGGAAAAAGAAATCAGATTTTTATTAATTTTAATTAATTATTAATTTGACTAAGTCCTACCCACAAAGTCCTATTTCTACTAGACCACTATCTCCTATCTCCCATTCTCTTTGCACGTTAATATCTCTCTCTTTCACTCTCTTTTATTGGCTGCAAACGTGATAAAACAATCAGAAAAAGAAAAACCAAGTAAAGGCAAAAGTTCATCAAGAACTTGAAAGATAGAAACACAAAAGAGAAAGCAATCCGGTAGCGTTAAGCAAAACGTACTACACTAGTCGGGTAAGGTGTGATTTTGGGTGTGTGGACTGATTTGTGGAGGAGTTCTTGGGCAGCATTCTGAACATTTAACAAGAAAACAAAGGTATGGGTTTTCTTACTCTTGGTCCCTTTCCCAAGAGACCCTTAAGACTCAGATAATTCTATTTCGAAACTAGGATTATTCCCCATTTCATGCTCCCTGTCATTAGCTCCCAACGAATTGTAGGTTGGTATGAATGCTGGTAGACTTAGGATTATGTGACGTTTGTGTTAAATGTTAATGTGTTGGATGTACGTTAATTTATGAAAAGACAAACCATGTGTGTGTTCGAATTAAGAGCAATGTATGGCGTGTTGGAGTCTCGGCCTAGAGGCTTGGAGTAGTTAATGTTTTGTTTGTTGTTTTATGTACACCAATTGAAGTAAATTGTGATGTTCATGTGACATGAAGTGTGGCTGAATTGACGAGTAAACATCTTGGTTAAGAATTCGTAAAAAAAAATGTATTAAAGAATGCACCAAATGAACTATGTGTTGCTCTATAAATTCACGAACAAATGGAGATAAAAATGAGTAATGAAGTTGCCTTAAATTTCCAGCATTATGTTGATATATCTCTGACAAATTAAGTTGATTAGAAGGTTAAGAAAAATAAAGAAAAATAGGTGAGGTCATTGAGGGTCGAACCCGAGACCTCACCCCTTTAAAATCCCCCAAAATTAAAGAAGGAAAATTTGTATGGTGAGGGGGATTCGAACCGTATCTTGGCTGGGAAATAAGTGTGAAAATAAAAGAAAATAAGAAATGAGAGGGGTGGGATTCGAACCCACACCCTCTCGGTTAGAAACCAAGGAAAAGGAAAAATAAAGAAAAATTATGAGAGGCGTGGGAATCGAACCCACGACCTCTATGCGGATGAGGGAGATAAAAATAAGATAAAAAATAAATGAGGCTGTGGGGATTCGACCCCACAACCTCACAGTCAACTCAATCAGTCAACTCTTAAAAGGGAGAATAAAATAAAGAGGTTGTGGGGGTTCGAACCCACAACCTCTCGGCCTTAAGCGAATGGAAGGGAAAGGAAAATAAAGGAGAATTTTAGTGTGGCTGAGGGGACTCGACCTCGGGTCCCAAAGTCTCCCATAGGCCGAAACAAATAAAAGAAAAACGAAAATGGGGTTGTGGGGGCTTGAACCCACAACCCATCGGCCAATGTAAGAGAAATTTAAAATAGAAAAGTAAGCCTTCAAAGTAAATATTGTGATTTGACTTAGAATTAAAATGTTATGAATATTAGAATAAAATCGATTAAAAATGTAAATGATATCCAATTGATTCAAGACTTGGGATTCCTTGTCCAAACTTCCGTATTGATACATAAATCATACGTGAACAAAACGTACAAGAATAAATGCCACCTACTTAGATCTAATTCAAGATCTTGGCATAAATACAAGATACATAAGTCTTGTACTACATAATCTTAGGAATGTAAGAATTACTTAACGAACTACAAATGAAGCCTCATGGCTTGTGTGTATAGACTCATAAGTCTAACATACGTTCAAAAATAAGTGAACCTAAGATGTATGAAAAAAAATGATGAACCCTAGAAGGGTTAAGTATGAGTGTAAATACACTAAATGGCCAAGTGCATTGGCGTATGATGAGCTGAACAATGAAATGATAAAATGAACATTCACATAATAAAAGGTGAGTAACTATGAAAAAGCAAAGGGTCTAATGATAATGAATGTGGTGACAACATGATATGAGGCTAATGTAAATGATGAGAGTAATCTCAAATGAGCCTAAGTAAATGTTACCAACACGTACTCACCTATGAGGGTGTAAGATAATGAAGAGACAAGTCTCTATGAACACTCTAATGAGAGTATTGAGATTAACACACTCAATACGAATGATGAGATGAGAAATCATCTAATGAGCTATAATGTCCTCATACTAGAAGCCAGCTTCCATGACGTATGAGATGAATGAAATAGAACTTTATACTGAGCACCGATAGACTAGATATGAGCGGTGATGCCTTTTTTCGGGAAGGGCGGAGGTTCACGTAACTCTCATGAGATGAGACTGTCCGGCTTGCCGGGTATGGGTCTCCTTATATCTCCTGGTCTTCGAACCTATACTGCCAATATAGGATCTGGCGGGGTTAAATTTCCATGTACGCTAGCATGTTATTGGATCACTTTGGCCGGTGATTCCACCTCTTTTCGGTGTGGGGGAGACACTGGATTTCATGATGCTCACATGATCTATGTCGGTTAAAGTTAAAGTTCCCAATGAATGAATGAGGCCACCCTCAAATGATGCACATAATGAAATGAATGATACCAAAAGTGTTAGGATAGGATAATCAAAAGGTGAGTTAGATTCAAGTAATGACATTAGGTCATTCTTGGTCATTGCACAACGAACCTAATGAAAGTATTAAACTACATCCTAGGTATAACTGGTGTTTACACTAGTCTATGAATGAAATGAAATGGAGTACGTATGAATGAACGAAGCAGACTCTGTGTTTGCTAATGAAGACTTCCTAGTTGAGGTCCCATATGTTGAGCACTCATTTTGGAAAGTCTTAATGTCAAAGTCCATGATTCCAAGGTCTCATGGCATATGAATGAATGATATGAAAGATGATATGTGCTATATGTAATATGATATGTGAAATGTGTAAGATGTTATGTGATGTGTGCAATATGATAAGTATGATGATGCATGTTACTCTCATGGCATGACTTTCCTAATCCAAATTTGGAAAGTTCACTAACTTTCCTAATCTCAATTTGGCAAGTCCACTGACTTGACTTCCAAAAATCATGTTGTTAGGAAAGAGCTATTCTTTCTCATGCATGTCCTTGGTGTGTGCTTGCATATACCCATACTTAGTACAAGTGTGTACTAACCCTATACAAACTCTACTATTTTAGGTGCAGGCACAGGTGGACGGTAGAGCTACAGGATCATCGCTGCAGTTATCCGGACGTCCAGCATTCATCCGGTTTTGGTAGGTCCTCATGCTTTCGAGGATGCTACTGTTTATGTTCTAGCTTAGTTTAGGAGTTGAGCTAGTGGAGCATGTTCCACTAGCGTTTCTTTCTTATTTTATTCAGACTATGTATGGGTGCCATTTTGGCAATTATACAATTATGTTATTGAACTATTTCTTTTATTTGATTATCTCTTAATGTTTAGATGGTTGATGTTGAACGAATTACGAATATATTAGGAATGTTTAGTAAGTAATGTTTAGAAACAAAAAGTTTCAAATTTTCCGCTAAAATTAACCTATGTAAAGTAAGAATGACGTAAGTAGGCTTGTCTGCGACCTCTAAGAGGTCAACGATGCCGCTCTCGTCTGGGATCTAGATTCTAGTCGTGACAAAAATGCAAACGGAAGTCTATCATATCACATGGACATCTAAAACAAGTCTTTGAACTGAAATTAGGGTCACAACCGTTTACATTCAATAATCTTGACAAAAGTCAAAAATTAGTCTACTACAATGAAAGACGCAAAAACATGAAAGTATATTTTCCTCTAATCCATGATGACATACCACTATCTTGGAAGGATCTCAATCAAAGCTTGAAATAGGAAAACTCAATAACTTGTCGGATCCTACACTTCTAGTAATCATAAGAGAAATATGGGTTAGCACAATTAAGTAGCCATGCAAAAATATGCTTTAAACGAACATTTTATTTGAAAGTCATGCAATTATGCCAATTTGATGAAACTTCATGAACATACGCAAAAGAGGCATATGATATTATCATACAAGTCCTTTCTTCACATTAGATAATAATCAACATATAAACTATTACCTTCACTTAAGACTTTCACATGAAGTAACCCTCAAGCTATAGTTATGCAATGTATAGATGGTGTCCTCTACCAACATCCACACTAAAGTACCACCTTAAGTTCACCAAAAGTGAACTCACCATTCTTCCTTTCCATCGTTATACCATACTCATGCATAAGAGACATAAACATTTCATAAGTCTTGATAAGGAAAGTCGGATAAAGTACAATCCAAGTATAGCATGCATCATTAAATTTAAGTATATAAGAGTCAACATTCTTCATTAAAAGTACATTCATACATTGGTCATGAACACCATAGAGAACTCACTTTAGCCCTCTCAAAGCCTACACATACAATGCATGAATGGAATCCCATACTACCACCCACACGTCATAGAATTTCTCATAATCCACATCTCACGTGATGGGAATAAGTGCTTAACCGACGTAGAGCATGAGATATAGATCATGGAATCCGGTGTAATGACCCCACACCGTAAAAAAATGGTATACTTGCCTAAGGTAGACTAGGTAATATCTTAGCTTTGGTAGAAAACCACCGGCTAATATATACCCTATGTGGGAACATACTTATGGAATAACAAGATGTTCATTGGAACCCTTGCCTAACATTGGGAGAGTTTCCATCTTACCATATCCACTCGGTTCTTAGCCTATATTCCCATAAAGTAATTCATTCACATTTGTTGTACTTGAGAGGGCTACCAACATTGGTCTACCAACTCTAAGTACCTTACACAAGAAAGGGTCACCAACGCTAGGTCTATCGATTCAAGGTATATTAAGGATAACTCATGCTTTCCATGAAGGGTGCCATCTACATTGGGTCTAGCGATACAAGGTTCATCATTTCAAACATGGAATGGTTACCACCACTAGGTCTATCGGTCCAAGATTTATCATTCATTAGCTTCTAGACTCACCAAAAATAGTGTCATCAACATTGGGTCTACTAGTTCAAGACATAGTCTAGAATACTTTACCATTTATTTATGAAAGAGAAGCCAACACTAGGTCTACCAATTCATGATAATTACATTTATTCATTCATTTCTCAGGAAAGGGCTACCATCATTAGGTCTACGGATTCATAGTGCTTACACTGTCAATACATTCATTCATTCAAGAAGAGGATGCCTAAGCTTACCAACTCAAGATACTTTCATTCACATTACTAATCATTTATACAAGCATAAGGTGGACAAGCCCACCAATTCAAAGTGTACAATACATGGAAGAAACCCTTCACATTCTATCACCATTCATGAGTGTGCATGTGAGACTAAACCTTCAATCACAACACTATTATATTCTAAATATTATCATAATACTTTAATTCAATTCACATTCATAATCTTCACATAATAATACATTAATCATTCATACTTTGCCTTTAAAGTCCATGATCACAATGCAGATAGCAATTAAACACCCCACCTTTCAAGTGGATCAATAGTTCAAGCACAACTTCACTTCAACATGTAATTTAACCATAACTTGCCCTTTCAAAGGGTCATACTTCCAATTCATCGACACACACTTCACTTGACATGATAAGAACGGATATTAACTCATTCAATACTTCAAAAAATGCAATGCTTAAACAATTCAATATACTTCACAATTCAACCAATTCCCAATCACTATCACGCCTCGAGAGCACCCCCTATACGTGGCACGACGTACTTGACCCTGAAGAGGTCTCATACAAGCCCTTAGAATGATTATAAAATAAGATACTATAAAATACGAGATATTTAAAACATTTATAACATACAATCTAAGACTTTATAAAGGAATGCAAAAACTTTCTAGACTATGGCTCAGAACATCTATTACAACTTGAAATATAAACTTTTGGATGCAGCTCATACAAGGCCTTAAACATAAAAGTAAATGGAACAAAGTAGATGTTATCCTCGAAGCTGTGAGGACTCACAAAGATCTTCATCTCTTCTAAGTCCTTAAAACCTAGCCTCCAATAGCAACTCAAGCCTCCAACGCTACATTTGGTTAATGTAGGCAATATGCGTTAGTAAAAAAGGTACTAAGTATGAAAGCTAACACAACATCATAATAGCATCTAAAAATGGTTAGTAAACATAAGGCATAAGCATAAGAGACAATAATATTGACATAAGCATCAATCTCCAATATAAGCATCATATAATACAAGTCAACCTAAAACTTAGTAAATGAGCATAGGAGATACATCATTTTCATGGCATGGTCTCTACTTATACCTATATGGTTACAAACATCAACCTTAAGTCTTTCACATTACAAGAGGTTCAAGCATACTTGTGCAATGCAAGGATAGCATCCCATACTACTATCCAAGCAAAGTACCTCTCTTTGGTCATTCTTGGTCAAAGTCCACCTTCATGGTCAAGATCTAGGTTTTCATTTCATCTTAATTATAATCTATCTATAAGGTCAACTCTTAAGCATCTTGTAAGACCCCAAAATGAGTTAGGGTGTCTAGAGCCTAACATTTGTGTCTTTGTGCTTTGAAATCCTAAAATGGTTTCTAAGGTTGTAATGGGGTAGTGTCTAAAGATTTAGGTGATTTGGAAGTTAAACGTCAAGGGATGACCAAGACGTTCGACGACTAGTCACCAAAGGGGCCTTATGTGTTTCTATGTGATCATGTGTGTGTCATGTGCTTATAAAGTCCTTATATGAGTAATAATGATGTTTATAGGCAGTATGTTAATTTTCATGAAGTTTGGAAGTCAAACGTCCAATAACGTCCAAGACGTTCGAAAGTTAGCCCTTGAGACGTGCATGTGTGTCTTGAGTGTGCCTAGCATGTTTGAAGGTGTTGCGAGTGTTTGTTTTGGGTGAAACTGATGTGGAAGGTCCTTGACATGTTAAGTTATATATTTACGTGGGATACGTCCGGGTACGACTCCACAAGGGCCCTGCAAAAGGCCCTCAAGGAGAACCCAAAGTCTGCCAAGACACTGCCTTGGCAGTGTCTACCAACGACCTTCAATCGACGGACAATAGGTTCACCTATGCCCCGTCGATGGTGAGGCACTGATGTAAACTTATCCTGGTGATGTCTCAAGGTAGTTGACAATCCCCATACCCAAACTACGGCCTGTTGTACGGTCCGTCAATGGACCTATTGGGCGTCGATGGGTTCGTCGATGTAGGCTACAACATCACTGCCATGCACACTGTTTCATTATGGGGTGAATGGGAAATTCAACCCATGTCCTAACCTGATCCTATTTAGTTTATTTGGTTATTTTTGGGTGTATTTATGTGATTAAAAACGTGAAAACCCCATTCCCAATCCTCAATTCAAAATTAGACTTCCCTCTCCCAAAATATTCTCTCTTGAAACCTCCATTGGAGGTGAAGCTCAAGAACAACTTGGAGATTGGATTCCCATGGATTATTCATGAATATTTATGGTTCCTTAATCTAACAAAGGTATGGTAATCCTTTACTATAGTTAATCTTCCATCTAGAGAGTTCCTTTCAATGTTTTCAATGCAAGTTCATGATCAAACTTCTTCTTCTTCAATCTAGCCATGGGTTCTTTCTCAAATTAATTTCAAAAGCATAATGCTAATGAACTAATGATTAGTTACTGATTTGAATGTCATTTTCAATCCAATTCCATGTTGAACCCATGATCTCTCTCAAACTCGATTTTGCCTATGTATGGGCTTTGTGATCTTGATCTTATGTAAATCGAATTGTGATTCAATTATGTTAGAATGCTTATATCTACTGCCTAGTATGTGTATTGATGATGAATTTTTTAGGAGTGATCCATGAGGATCAAGGTTTGAAGGTTTGAATAAAGCTAGTCTATAATGTAGTAACTTGTGATCTTGATGCTAGAATGATTGTTATGTGACTCGATCATGATGAATTGTCATAGCTATTGCCTACATTGTAATGTTATAATAAATTAGGTATAATTGATCCAATATGAATAGATACAATCGAATTGTTAAGGATTGATCTAGGTTCTTCTAGCCTATAGATTGATAATGTAATGTACATGATGTGATCTAAATTCTAGGGTAGATGAAGCATGATCTAGCTTAAGTTATTATTTCATTAGATACTGACCTACATGTATATTATTGATGAACTATGATTGATGATCAATGCTAGGGAAATTGGTGAGTGATCTATATTATTCTACTTACTATCGATTGATGAGTGTAGTGTACTCACTGTAATCTTGACTTTATAGTACATGAATGTAGGATTTCGTTTATGTAAAGATACTTGTAGCTACAACAAGTTATTGTATTGTTCATGAAAAAGAAGTATTGATCAATGATGATAAAAGGATGAGAAATTGGTAAGATTGTCTATCTTCTTTACTTTCTTATAGAATTGTTAGTTGATGAAGCCTTGTATGGCATTGTATGGTATGGTCCACTTATGATGGCAGTGTTTACTTTATTGCCAATATATATGTGATGTGATCATGGCCTTGAAGTCAATTATGTTATGAATGTGTGTTCGTGATGATCACCCAATGTAAAGCCTCATGCCTAGTCTTCTAGTCTAGTTATGATCAAGGTTGTATGGCTATTGTATAAGCATATGAATGACTATGTTGGGGTTTGATTAGGTGCTGCCTTGATCAGTACAAATTACTAATTTCCCTTACCTATGTACCCCTATGTGAATGTGTGAATAGCTAAGGTTAGGAGTCTTAAGTGTAATATGAAGTTAGCTTGTCTCCTATGCTAAGTTGTGTTGTGTGGTCTATGCTTGAAGGTGCATTGTGGTCCTAAGAGGGTGGCTGCCTCAATGTGTTGTTGATATCCATTATGTGATCATGTTGACCAATGTACATACACTCACACATTATGCATGCTTACAAGTAGTATATCATCATGGTGTCTAATGAAAGGATAATCTCATATGCACTAATCTCTACTACTATGCGTGTAAGGTATATGTCTATGAAGCATGTTATATGATATATCATTAACTAGGATGACTTGATAGGTGTACTAGTATGATCAAGGGTATGGGACCTTGTCTATGCATTGCACATGTGTACCTTGATAGGATAGTTCCTAGGTTGGTCTTCTAAGTACATGAATATGAATGTATGAACATGTTATGAACATTAATTATATGCTATGATGTTAAGTATATGATATGATGAAGTATGAATGTGCGTAGTGTCTTAAAGTGTTTATATGAAAGGATTGCTCATATAGTTACACCTCTATACTTATGCATTGATGTATGAACATATGTGGCCTTAATGTGTTATATTAAAGGATTGCTCACATATATGTATACACACATATATGAATCATGATCTAGTCAATAGAGGGGCACTTGAAAAGTGTTCCAAAGAGTACCCTAAACTAGATAGGTGCTTCATTATGCTATGTCCATGTGAAAGGGTTTCTCACATGATATAGGTTGATGAACTCTCATCTATGACCTATGAGATAAGCATATAAGGAGTTAACTCCCCTAAGGCCTATGTTTTATAAGGTAATGTAATAAAGGCTTTCAATAAAAGGGAACTTAGCTTAGCACCGAGTGAACTTGAAGATGAGGGGTGTCCTTTCCCATTGTAGGAAGGTAGGTCACCATAATCCTCATGAGGTGGATAACTACGATTCCTCAATAGGCATAAAGAGGGTTTCCATAAGTGAATAACTATAATGCCCCATTTGGGATAAAGAGGGTTTTCACATGTACCTCCAAGCTCCATAAACTATTCTTGCCCCATAGGAACTATCAAGTGATATCACTTAGTATGCTAGCATGTGTTAATGTTATACCTTGGATAGGTAAGAACACCTTCCTTTGGTGTAAGGCTCTACAACATCAAATTCCATGTCTAGCACCCATTGTCTTAGTGTCGGTTAAGGCTATAGTTTCCCTAAAGTAAAATGGACAATGGAAGTAAATGATTAGGACTCTAACTAGGATGACCTAAGGGAAGTTGCTTAGGATAGGTGAGAGTAATGAACTTACCTATGCATTGCACAAGTAGCTCTTTAGGAAGTTCTAGGAAGTTGTTCTAAGATGTATGATTATGTTTATGTCTTTATGCATGTCATTGTAGTATTGTCTACTTGTTATGAAGATGTGCATGGTATGAGTCCTAATGGGTCTATATGATGAGGTCTCTCCTTATGTGCATGATGTTGATCTTATTGACTATATGATTGGAGGTGCTACTTGGTATGCATGTAGTTGACTATAGTGTTATGGTTGGTATATGAAGTACATATTATGATGCTTTTGGTCTTATGATAGGTTTACTAAGTATGTTTGAGGTCATGGGGCTTCACATGTACATTGCACTAGTAGACTTAGATTGGGATAATGAGAAAAGTCTTTTGTTAAGTCTAATGTGAAGTATGTGCCTTGTTATACGAAATAGTCCTATGGTTGTATGTGTTGAGTGAAAGGTTGTATGCATGAGTCCTTTGTGGTCTTAAGGTGATGCTTGAGTATGGATAGTGTTATGGGATATTATATATGCATTGCACAAAGTATCACTAGAGGATTACTTGGGAAAGTCAAGAAGTTAGAATAAGAAGAAGCTCATTGTAAATAGAAAAGAGTTCACTGTAAAGAATGAAAGTGCTTAATGTAATGTGACTCTAAAATGTCTTAAATGCAATATATGATTTTATATGATTGATGACCATTGAATATGCCTATATGAAGTATGTGAATTGTATAAATGCTATTGTATCAAGTTTTGATGAAGATTTCACAAAAAGGCATAATGCATGATTTCAAGTAAAATGTCCCTTTTAAATGCATGTTTTTACATGGTTGTCATACTTAGTGCATTCTTGTACTAACTCCATTCTTCTCTACCTTTTTACACTAAGTGTAGGTTATGGATGCTTAAAGGATATCTTTAGATGATGAGGAGCTTGATATGTGAATTTCCAAGCTCAAGGAAAGGGATCCTTAAGTCCAAGGATTTCCTACTTATGGTTTACTGTGAAGTTATGTAATTTGTATAGTTATCATTTATGTTGTAAGGGTCGTGTCCCTAATGTACTCTAATGATGTTGAGTCTAGGATGGCAAAAAGAGACTAAAGTCATTAACTATGTATTATGATATTTTATATATATATATTGGATGTTCTAGCATATGATGCTAAATTTACGTATGACAATGCGATGAATGATGACTATGGGATTGTATAAGAACTCCAAGAGATCAAGTACGCCATGTTACTTCTAGGGGGTGCTCCCCGGTCGTGACGCTTCTCTATGCTATAACGGTACCATAATCCTAAGTAACCCCAAGACACACTTGTGCAATGCATGAAAGGCATCCCATACTACCCTTCACACTAAGCATAGCCTTGAAGTAATTCTAGTCATATTCACCTGCTTTGGCCTCATTATTAGCTTAACTCTTTTAACTAAGGAAATCTCTCACCTATAGTCAACAATAACTAGGAAAGGCAACACTAGTCCAATCCTATCTCAAGACTTTTCTTTAGTTACCCTAAGTCATACTTCATGCAATGCAATCATAGCATCCCATAATCCAAATCATGGTAAGTATTATTTTTAGGTCCTCTTACTAGTATTTCTTGGTTTGGAACCTAGTTCCTCTCTCTAACTTTAATAACCTATGAGGTACTCTCTCTCACTCAAGAACATCTTAGTTCATTATTAAGTTGAACCCTAGGAGATACTTCTTTTAGTATGTCTAAATTCCTTCTTCACATGGACCCTATGAGATGCTTTCTTAGGCATGTCTAAGTCCACCTATACTCATGAACACTATGAGATACCACTTTTAGTATGTCTAAGTTCATCTACACTCTTAAATACTATAAGTTACTTCATTAACTAAGTCTTAGTTCATTATGCTTTGAAATGCTTCTCAAGCATGTATTAGTTCATAGGATACGCTTCTCAAGCATGTACTAGGAACCTTGACTCAACTATTTGAAGGACCCTCATGAGACCTAACTTTGGTAAAAACCATACTCTACTACATATGAGTTTGCCCTTTAACTTGGATAGTCCTCACATCAACTAGGTGTGGCTCTCCTTTCTTCTTGGAGTCCGTACCCTATCTTATGTGACCCTCCATCTCATTGCCAATACACTTGGAGCAGAGCATACACTCCAAGGTTTACTTGTTAACCTTGCTTAACATTCATCTCTCATTGAAGGATGTCCTTGACAATCAATCCATGTTCAAGTGATTCTATCACTTTCATCTAGCATTCCTATGTGAGGATAGTGAGTATAGGCCTTTCACCACAATCCAACCAATTATACTTCTATTCTCTTTTAGACTTTACTCTCAAATCCTAGATATCATGATCACAAATCCTACTCTCAAGGTTTCTTTCTTAATCTCTTCGTTATACCTAGATTTCAAAGTAATTTGATCACATCTTTCAACACTAGGTAAGTCAAGTATCAATTGATCACAAAGGTTCAATTCTAACCTTACAAGTCAAAATCAATCATAACCTAAGGATTGTAGTTCAATTCATGATTATGTGATCGTAACTATGATCAATTAACATTCAAGACATTAAAATAGGAAGATCACTTTAGAGCCTTCAACATTGCCTCTATTGGCATAAACCCACAAAGATCAACTTCATAAATTTAGATTAGGTTTTGTCATTAAATTCACATGAAATCATCATATAATAATTTAAAAAATCTAATTCAAACATAACTGAATGCTATCCACTAGATTGGAGTCACATTCAAGCCCTACCCACAATGCTGTTACACCCTCAAAGTGATCTAGGTTGAATTATAGTCTAACATGTTGGTTATGAGTTTATTAAGTTCTTAAATTAATTATTATAGTGTTAAAAGTCAGTGTGTTAGGTTTGGAGGAGTTTGGAGGTCAAACGTCCAATAACGTCCAAGACGTTCGAAAGTTTTGCCTTGAAATGTGCGTGTGTGTCTTAGTGTGTTTTGGCTTGTTTTATATGTTGTTTGGAGTTCAAATTGATATGATAGGTTCCAAAAATGTATGTGAGAGTAATCAAAGTGTAAACGTCCGGGCAAAACTACCCGAGGACCGACAAAAGGGTCCTAAAGGAGGATCCAAGCCTTGGGCTAGCAAGCTGCCCAAGGCAGCAACATTTGGTCATTGGGGGAACCAATTCGCGTCGCGGACTTGGTCCACCAAGATCCAAATGTTGCTCCGCGTTGCGTAAACATGGCGGACTCCACTGGTTCAAGAATTAATTCCAAAAAACTGATGCGAGAACAGCTCCGCGTCGCGGTCTTGTTCTTCGACGAAGATTCTGAAAATTAAAGTTGAGTTTGACATGTCTAAAAGTCCAAATAAGTATGGGGGTGTTTTGGTAACTTAGGGGGACGTTTATTAACTGTTTTTAGGACCTTTTTAAACCCTTTCCCAAGTCAAAACCCCAACACCCAATAAGAAAACTCAAAAACCCCAAAACTCTCATCTCTTCCAAATTCTCCCAAAACCTCCATGGGACCAAAACTCAAGATCAAGTTAGGGGCTGGATTTCTACGGTTTCTTCTCCAATTATTCATGGTTCTTCCATCAATAAGGTATGGTGATCCTTCATCCTTAGTTATCCATTAATATAAGGAGTTAAATCAATGATTTTCAAAAGTGATTCAAAGACCAAAATTCCCAATTTTCAATCTAGCCATGGGTTCATTGTCAAATTGATTTCAAAGTCATTCTAATGATGGATTTATGTTTAATTGATGTTTTAATTATGAATTTCAATCCACTTTAATGAAGAACCCATGATCCTCCTAATTTCTCAATTTGGCCTATAATGTGGGTCTTGTGATCTTGATTTCATGTTTATAGAATTGTGATTAGATTGTATTGAATTGATTATTGATATTAATATCTATATCAATTGAATATGAATTATGGATGAATTATCAAAGATGATCATTATCTTGGATAATTGGTAAGTTGACCTATTTCCTCTAATTAGCTTAGAATGTATATTTATTTGTGTTGATTGGTATGGTCCACTTATGATGGCGGTGTTTACATTCTTGTACATGTTTATGTGTTATGGTTACGGCCTTGAACGCATTATATGCAAGATGAATTTATACGATGATTTCCATGTTTAGGAAGTTGAAGGATTTAGCCTTTATTCTAATATCATGTTTCAGTTCATGTTATGTGAAGTTATATGTATAGACTTCCACACTAGTTGTATGAGCTAGGTGTGGGGATGATGTTATATGTATATGTGTGATGATCATGTTAGGGTTAGGTGTGTCCTATATGGATAATGATTAAGAATATCACTATAGTATGACCCTTACCTATATGAACCCTATATGAAT
Organism: Solanum sitiens; assembly: GCA_016801875.1. NCBI lineage: Eukaryota > Viridiplantae > Streptophyta > Magnoliopsida > Solanales > Solanaceae > Solanum > Solanum sitiens. The sequence continues at coordinate 16,746 of JABWTJ010000229.1, forward strand.
GTGTAATCAAAGTATGCTAGGAGTATTCTATTCTATTGTTGAATATGTTCTTGTCTCCTATGATGTAATGTGAGTGTGTGCAGTCTATAGTCCTTAATACTATATATGTGTGTATGACTTGAGACTTGAGGAAAGTTGTACATATGTTGTGATCTTTAGAGGGTGGCTTCCTCAATGCTATGTGATAGCCATTATGTGATCATGTTTCCCAATGTGCACACATACACTTCATGCATATCTATGAGTAGGGTAGATTCATGATGATTAAGGAAAGGGTAGTTCTCCTATATTACTTATTTCTATGCACGTAAGTAGATGATTAATGAAGTTATGAACATGTGTGATTAGAGGTGTTATGTGAAGGTAGATCTCACATTGTATGCACACACACATGATGTATGATTGTATGATTATGTGAAAGGACATTCTCACATAATGAATGTAGGTTCTATGATGAAAGGACATTCTCATCATTGATACCTTTGAGCTATATGATGTATGAGGGAACAAGTCCCTAAAACCTAATCTTTATTGCCTAATGATTATCTAAAGTCTTAATAATGTTTAAAAAGGGAGTTTAAGCTTAGCACCGAGTGAACATGACAAATGAGAGTGGGAGCTTCATGTTAGTAAGTCCGGCTTCCCACAAAGAGAACCTTCACGTTAGCAAGTCCGGGTTCCCAACCTATATGTTGTCTTATGATATGGAAACCTCCACGCTAGTAAGTCAAGGTTTCTCGAAGAAATCTCCATGTTCCATAACTACGTGCCCCCGTAGGTTATAGCTTGTGTATACCACTTATATAGCTATTTACGATTGGTTGCACCTTAGGCATGTGGTAACCCTCTCTTTTCGGTGTGGGAGTAAAACATCGGATTCCATGTAGCTCACATGGTCTATGTCGGTTATGGCTATGTCTCCCAATGGTTAATAAATTAACTAATATAAGAATGTGAATTCTAATCAAATTCATTGAGAAGTGTACTTAGTATAGGGAGGACTATGGACCCTACCTATGAATTGCACTAGATGACTTCAAGAAAGGATAGGATTGGAGCCTCTTATGACGTAAAGACTTATGTTATGTATGAATTGTATGAATGCATGTTAAGTGACTTTGCTATGTCAAGATATGAATTATGAATATGCATATGAATTGCACTTATGGCTTCTAAGTGAGTTTACTTAGTATGTGTGGAGGTATGGGACTCCATGTGTACATTGCACAAGTAAGCTTGTGAAGGGGTTATGAGGGTGGTTTACCTATGATATGAACTAAATGAGTTATGACTAATGTTGTAGTAAATTAAACCGTCCTTATATGATGCTATGAAGTATGTGACCTTATGTTTTGTTATAAATGAAAATGTTATGACTTTTTAAGTATGTTATGCCTTGTCTAGGGTGACTTCTTAGGTACACTTGGTGGAAGTAGTATTATGGGATGCTACCTACACATTGCACAAGTGTGACTTAGGAGTTGACTTAAGCGATGATCTCTATGTGAAGTTGATGTCTATGTTGTGCTTATGACTTGTGAATATGTGTGGTTGTGTTTATGAAGCATATCTATGAAAGACTATTGTAAGGTAACCTCAAGATGATACATATACTAAGTACACTTCAGGGTTACTCAAGGAAGAAAGTAAGATAAAAAGAGAAGTAATGTATTGCATGTATTGAATATGCCTCAAAGTATGATAAATTGCTTTATGTGCTATTATGAGTAGTATCCATGTCTATATGATGTATGCGAACTATATTGAGCTTATATGTGCCTATGTTCATGAAGCTTACTAAAAAGACATGTTGCATGATTTCAAATGAAATGTCCTCTTTAAATGCATGTTTTTGCATGGTTGTCATACTTAGTGCATTCTAATTGTTTAGACTTATATTTTATGTTGTTAAGGGTTGTGTCCCTATTCTATTCTATTGAGTTGTGTCTTAAGATGACAAAGAGACCTAGATTCTAATTATGTATTATGATATTATATATTTATATATTAAGTAATGTTCTAGCATATGATGTGCTATGAAAAGTTTTAATTTTTCCGCTAGAGATCGACGACACCGTGTGGCGATCTAGAAGTAGTCTAACTTTTAGGGGGTACTTTGGGTCGTAACAAATGCAATAACAACCCTAGCTAGAATTGAGTTTTGAGTTTAAAATTGGGGTAACCATGGGGGATCCATGAATGTCAGAACAGATGAATGAATAAGATTCACATACCTTGAATCACATACCTAAACCAATCTTGAATCAATGGAGGAATCGTCCTAGAAGTTGCCTCTTTCTCCTCTTTTCTTCTTCTTCTTCTTCTTCTTCTTCTTCTACTATTCTAGAGAGATGATTTCTTGAGAGGATTTAGGGGTCTTAGGTTAGAGAGTTAGAAGTATTAGTATAGAGTTTTATTAGGATTTTATAGGTAGTTAAATAACCTGTTAACCTACCTACCTTAACCCTTAATTAATAACTAACTCAACCCCTAACTCCTAACTTAAAACAAAGCTACCAAAAACTGGCAGCATCTACGGTTGGCCATCCACGGACCGTGGACACGACTACTGTCCGTGTTTTTGACCTGAGGATATAAAGTTGCAGTCTAATCAGGCTTGAACCACTCCCAAGAACTACGGGGCGTAGACCAGTCTACTGTCAGTAGATTGAGGTCGTGGTTCACCAAAATACAGTTTTGTGGACTGTTTTGGGGTCCTCCTCAAAGACCCCTAGGGTGGTCCTTGGAGGGTCATACCCAAACGTTTAAACCCTAAACATGTTCATATAAGTATATGAGACATTTATACAAGTTTGACCTCCATATGCCACTCCTAAACTCAACTACAAAACTGTACAACACACTAGTTCAACTTACTAGTTTCTGGGTGTTATGATCGTTTCTTGACGTTTGATCTCTAAACTCCTCAACCGAACCTGAAAAACCATTTTAAATCATTTAAAACTTACCTTGACTCTAAACAACCACTTTAGGCTCTAGTTTCACCTACTAGATTCCATCAAACAATAGCTAGGTCTAACTAGATTTTACGGGGTGTTATAATCACAATTCACAACTTAAGAATTTAGGGGAGAACATGGGTTAATAGGACAAATAATATTAATTCATATTTAAATCCACAATTTATTCAAAATTCAATTCAATAAAGCCTTTGGAAAACGTTTGGAATCGAACCCACACAAAGATTGAAAACTAGGGGTTTTGGGGAAATATTGAAGACTTGAAATCAACTTTGAAATTGGCTCCTTAAATGAAACTTAAACAAGGATTAAGACAACAATACCTTTAATGGAAGAATCCCACGAAAATTCCTTGAAAAACTTGAAGTCTTGACCTTGGAAGCTTGGATTCTTCACCTCTAATGGAGGTTTCTAGAGAGAGAACTTTTTGAGGGGAAGGGAGGTTTGTATTTTGATTTGAATAAATGACTTGGGAAATAGAGTTTAATAGTTTTAATACTCTTAAAGTACCATAATTAACCTATAATAACCATCCCCAACTTAACTCAAATTACAATAAATTTACCAATAGACCCTCACCTTGGCTGAACCAAACCAGTAACAAAGGTGGGGACTCCCTACACAAAACCACGAATCGTGGATTGGGTCACGCCCCATCCTGGTAAACCATGGTTTATGGATGTGGCTTTGTTTTGGGGGACTTCACCTATGGATGCCATCCACGGGGCGTGGATGGACCTACGGGGTGTGGACCCCTTTCGTAGATCACCCTCATTTTGGAAACTTTTCTCTTTTGGGGCAGCCTTGGGGTTAGGCTTTAGGGTCCTTCTCAAGGACCCCTAGGGGGGTCCTTGGGGGGGTCGTACCTTGACGTATAACCCCTAAAATACTCAACCATGGCTCGGAACAACATTCTACCACATGAAACCCCACAACAACTTAAACAAAAACACTAGTTAGGCTCAAGTTTCACCTATTGATTTTACAGGTCGTTACAATGTGCGACTCAATGATTGAGAAGCTCAAGAAAATAATTTTTGAGCATGAAGGGAAAGATCTAATTTTCGGTCAATCAAAAAATTTTGATACTATCCATGATAGTCTTGTGGCTAGGTGGAAGAAAAGTAACACACTCTACATTGTATGTCACATTCTTCGATTTCCAAATATTATCATGAATCATGGTTTCAAGGAGAGAATGGAATTCGAAAGCTAGATCCTAATGAAGATAGTGAAATTTCATTGAATAGAGTCAAGTGATTCAAAAGTACTTTAAAGATTCTAATGAAATGAAACAAGTCTCATTAGAGTATGGATCCTTTTGTAGAGGAAGTGGCTATTTTAGTGAGCCTGATGTGATTGAAGCTTGATGTATGAAGATTCTCTTTCTTGGTGGGCAAATTATGGGGTCTCAGCTCCACTTTTGCAACAATTAGCTTACAAGTTGCTTACTCAATCGGCTTGTTCATCTTGTTGTGAAGTAAATTGGAGTACATATTCTCTGATTCACAATATTAAGAGAAATAAGTAAACAACTTCAAGAGCCGAAGATTTAGGGTCTGTTTGGTATGAAGAAAAATATTTTCCTGGAAAAGAAGTAGATTTTTGACTTGTTTTTTCATGTTTGGTTGGTTAGTAGAAAATATTTTTCAGAAAAGAGTTTTAGTGTTTGATTAATGAATGAAAAACGATTTTGAGAAATATCTTTAATTTTTACTAAAGTAGAAATAATTTTTGAAATTGAAAATTTTTTTTAAGAAAACAAACTTAAATTATTTTTGGAAGGGGGGGGGGGGCTGGTAGGGGCAGGGGCATGGGGGGGGGGGTCGAGGGTAGGGATGAATAATAAAATTTGAGTTGAAAATACTTTTTAAAAACAAAGTTAATTTTTTTGTCTTTTGTTTTTTTTGGGTGGGGGTGGGGGCTGGAAGGGGGGGCGAGGGTAGGGTTGATCGCGAGTAGAGGTGGGTGAAAAAATTAAAATTGGAAATTAAAAATATTTTTTAAAAACAAACTTTTTTTTTTTGGAGTGGGGTGGGGGATGGTATGGGTGGGGGCGGGGGGAGTCGCAGGTAAGGGGGTGAAAAAATAAAAATTTGAAAAATAACTTAATTTTTTTGGAGTGGGATGGGGGTTGATGGGGGGGAGTCGTGGGGTGAAAAAGTAAAAATTGGAAATAATTTTTTAAAAACAATTTAATTTTTTTGAGGGGGGTGGGGGAGTTGTGAAAAAATAGAAATTTGAAATTTGAAATATTGTTTATATTTTAAATATATTTTTTCAACAAAAAAATGTAATATGAAGTTGGTGGAAAAAATGTTTTCCTTAATTTTTGATGGGAAGCCATTTTCCTTAATTTTGAAGAAAATGAGTTGAATTGGAAAACATTTTCCAAAACTTTTAGCCCAACCAAACTTGAGAAAATTGAAAAACATTTTCCTTTATACCAAACACACCCTTAGTGTTTGTACATTATAATCTCCGGTTATTGTCTCGCAAGAAAGAGAAGCATATAAGTGGGCCAAGAAAATATTGAGATGTTGGTATCTATATATTTTAATTATTTTCTTCACTTATTTAGTTTAATTAATGACGTTTTTTGGTTTTATATAAAATCTTCTAATTTGTTTATTCTTTTTAATTTATTTTAGGTAGAGATTGCTTTGATATTGATGAGACAACTAATGATCTACCGAGCTTTGAGTAGATGAACCTCAAATTGAAGGTGTGATATTTGAGGAAGAGTTTAAAGATTTGGAAGAAGTTGAAGAAAATGTGGAAGATGCGGAAGAGATAGCTAACTTAATTAAATAACTTGATAATTGACAATATCTTGTTGTTATGTTAATTTTGAGTTATAAATTAAGTTGAGATGATTTCTTGATTTTTGTCAAATAGTATGTTTTACACTTTTACAATTTACTTTGTTGTATTGAATATTAATTAGAATTTACGAATATCTAATTTGTGGGTAAATATCTTTGTGTATATCTTAAATCTTAATAATTATAGTGTTTTCACTTTCACTATGTTTCAAGAGTTACTATCCATGTTCTAAGGTAGTTCTTCTTTTCAATTTTTATTGATTCTTTTAGTTATATTTATTCTATTGTAATTGGTAAATGCTCTTAATGTTTAGTTTCTATTTTGTTGTGTCTTTGTAGGAAGAATGGAAGATTGAATTCTCCAAAATACATGTAAGTTTATCACAACATATCTCTCAAATTTAGTATATCTTTATAACTATATTATTATACTATTGATATTTCTTAGCTGTATTCCCCACCCCTATCCATACTCGGATTCGCACCCCTGAATCTTAAATTTTAATTTTGCTTAATCTGACTCTCGGATTCGCATCAGTCACGGATATCCGCACCCGAGTCTGAGCAACTTAGGACGGAAGGAATAATAATTGATGGTCAAGTTTTTCGTAGTTCAACTTTCAAAAAAAGTGGGAAAAAAATTCATGATCAAACGTGTCGGAAATTAAACGCACAAGAAGCCACGTAAGGTGTTGGGATGATTAGGTACTATTCCAACTGTCCAAGAATTTATTTCTCCCTTATTAACTCCTGAAGATGAGTGTAAATCTTTTCTAAAATGCATACAAAGTTACTGACCTAAAAGATCAAATTAGTTCATTCAAAAAATTGTTAGCTTTGTCCATAAGCCGCTCAAAAGGCGAATGACTTTTCTATTTATGAGATGTAACCTCTGAAATATATAGCTCAATGGCCCAAATTTTTCCATATTTGAAAGTTATGAGCATGACATTAGTGCATGTGTACTGCTATATCCTTCTTGATTGACAATGTTGATTGTGATGTGAAGTGTTCCTCAATTAAGTTCAAACTTGTGGTGAATTTGAATCAACTAATCAATTAGCATTGCTCTCATCTTTTCACTAATCTCAAATTCTGAATCCATATAATTATGAACTTTTTAAATCAATTTTTTTGAATTTGAATCAACTAATCAATTAGCATTGCTCTCATCTTTTCACTGATCTCATGTTCTGAATCCATATAATTATGAACTTTTTAAATCAATTTTTTTTATATTTTATATGAACGGGTTGAACAGTCATTCTATTAACAACTATTAGTCATATATCTTTTTTTTTGGTAAAAATTAGGGCTTTCATTTATAACCACCTAGACAAGTTGCTCCTACATACATCCAACTAATTCACTAAATTATTACAAGAAAATCAAGAAACCTATGAATTTCATACGGGATATTTTGGTAATCTCCACAACCACTCCCTCCATACTATATTATTTATTCCTCTTATATGTATGTGTATCACTATGTCTTTGATGACCAGTTTAGAGAAAAAAGGCTTTTGTTGGAATCGAATGATGTTTATAGCTTGCCACACCATATTCACAACCAAAGCAAACAAACAACTCGTTATCTCAGGTTGACCACCTCTTCTCCTTGCAACTTGGCTCATCCAATTCACTTCATTCTTCAGTCTTGTATTTGTCTGCTATGCCCCATCCATTGTAGCAACCTTCTCCATATCATCATGGTCACAGCACACTAAAAATATAAATGTGAGAATGTTTCTAGGTGTTGCCCACAGAAGGCACAATCAGGGGGAACATTGATACCAAACTTTTGCAATCTCTCAACTGTTGCCACTCGTTTCTATATAGCCAACCATAAGATAAACTTATATCTAGGGTGTATCTTTGGATGCATAGCAAGATGTTTCCAATTCATTTGGGATGGATAGACATTAAAGTGACATACATTTTATGGATTGAAAATTTTCCTCCCTGCTGAGTTCTCCAAGTTGCTAGTGTTCCATGGCTTTGTAGTCTACTGATCAGTTGATGTCTAGATTCCAATACCTTTCTCACCAACCCTGAAGCATTTTAGGGATTTGAACTTAAGCAATATCACCCTTCTTGACATAATAGATGTGTACCCATTGAACCCCAAGGCAGTCCTTTTTCCTATTTATATCCCACAGTAGCTTTAGGATTGTAGTTGAGTTACAAATGAAAAGATTCACTATATTTTGCCCACCTGCAGCCCCTGGCAGCCATACATTAGTCCAAGACATCAAATCTTTCTTGGATACTGTCACTGCACCTGTTCATAAGAATGTTCTGCATAGTTGCTCTATTGTTTTCATGACCTTCTTAGGGATGAGAAAAATCTGAGCCAAATAAGCTTGAATCCCAAAAAGCACTGCTTTAATTAATTACATTCTTCCAGCATATGACATTAACTTGGCTGACCAAAAAGTAATATTGGATGTGATATTCTCAGTGAGTGGCAAGTAAGCAGCAACAATCAATTTCTTTGAAGATAGGGGTATACCAAGGTACCTAAAAGGTAGAGTACCCACACCGACTCCCGATGCTTCTACAATGTCTTGCTTTGTTTGATCACTTACTCCAGCAATGCATATGGAGCTTTTGTCATTATTTGTGTGCAATCCAGATGCCTTAAAGAACTTCATGAAAAAATCATGCATTAATTTGATAGACCCAATGTCATCCCTGCAATACATTAACAGATCAACAAAACAAAAATGTGTATGTTGTTCAGTTTTTCACACCTAGGTTGATAGTTGAAATCTCCATTTAGTCTGAGTTCTCTTCCCAGGTAATCCATATCCTAGACAAATAGATAAGGGGACATAGGATCCCCTTGTGTAATGTGCTGGAAAGGGGGAATAAGATATAGTAGACAGACAAGTCATTATCCAGTGCACAAATTTAGCAGGGAATCCCAAATCACTAAGCAACTTCTCTAAAAATTCCCATTCCAAAGTGTCATAAGCCTTTCTCAGGTCCACTTTGATCACACATCTAGGGGATATCCACTTCCTGTTATAGCTCTTGAAAATTTCATGGCTAACCATGATGTTATCCAGTATACTTCTTCCTTCAACAAATGTTGATTGAGCTTTACTAACCAACCTTAAAATCACTATCTTTATTCTTCTTGTAAGAACTTTGGAAATGATTTTATACAAAGTGGTGCATCAAGCTATAGGCCTGCAATCCTTCACTTTTGTAGGTGCTGGAACTTTAGGAATCAATGTTAAAGCTGTGACATTGATAGCAGGATACAGATTGCAAGTGTGAAGAAATATTTAACATTGATAGCAGGATACAGATTGCAATAACAACATTTTGGACCACATCTCAGTTCTTGGTGAAAAATTCAATTGGATATCCATCAAATCCTGGAGCTTTATCTTTGGGAATCTCTTTAATAGCCTCCAATATCTCTTTTGTGGTGACTTCTTTAATAAGGTCTATCTGTTGAGAGATAGATAGGCAATCTCCAGCTCTAATTTTCTTAGTATTTAAACATGTCAATGCAGATGCCCTAGTCCTCATCAGCCCCTTGAAGACAGAAATGTTAGCTTGTTCTAATCTTCCACTGTGCATGGAAGTATTTGGTATTGTATATCTCTGACAGGACTAAGAAACTCCTAGAAAACAATGGATTAAATAAAGATTTACATAATTATAACTAATTAGTATCCCTAATATTAATACTTTTCTTTTATTGTGCGCTATTTTTCATTAAGAGTGCATGGGTTCCAAAAGAGTGTAGGTCCTCCAGGAAAACTTCTTTCCATGTGATTTTGGGTCTTAATTCATCTTTATGAACACCTACACTCACAATGGTTTGACATCTTGGATCATGTATATGTGGAGGTCCATTTGGGACGTGGACCAAACATTCTCAATTGACCTTTTCTCGTTTTATCTTGTGTGCTACTTACTTGCACCTTCTGTTGTATATAGTTATTTTTAATCTTATCTAATTTTCTTTGACAACAGATCCATTTTAGCATTTGCATCTTTTGGACACTACACTAATCTTGTGAATATGTTGGACTTCAGAGGTCTACAGATTCAATCCCATATGACAATTATGAGCTCGCAGCCGTTTGTAGGATTTTGCTTTCATTTGGGTGTACATATCCTTAAAACCTAAGATTCTTGTAGAGTTTCTCTATTTTAACAATTCTACTTGAATATATGTGTAATATCTTCATGTATAGTACCACTTTTCTAGAATATCCCAAGAAATTTATACAAAGTAAAATACCATAATAAAATGGAGAATCTAAGAAACCCACGGCTTATCAAATTTTCCATATCTCATGTAGCTTAAAACTCCCCATGAAGAGTCCTCTTTTGTCATATATATATATATACTAGAGGGGCATAGCAGCACGGGCCCAACATTTATTTTACATTTTTATAGTAGTAAATGCTTGATGATACACAACAGTAAGTGTCATTGGCTATATTGATACAAAAGTGTGTTGCTTAGTTACATAAGAGAACACCTTCATAAATAATATATACATCCTTAAATTATAATTAAAACAAAATAACAACATGAATGCCTAAAAAATGGCTCATCTAATCATCTGATCTGGTAAGAGAGTTGAACTACTTCTAAAGAAGTTCATAAAACAACTATTCAAAATATGCGCCAGGGTGAGGTTGATGATACAAACACAACTGCAATATGTCGTTCAAAACGTTTGACAAGTCCATTTGCTCCGAGTCCATTGTGGTAAGGTGTAACATCAACAAAGGTTGTTCATAAGTTTGTGCATCAGACTCTAGTTCAACATCTTCTATGAGTATGTTCCAAGATTTGAATTCAGTGTAGTACTACAATGTTAATCAGAGTCATTAGTTGAGAAAAGATCATCATTAAGACAGTCATATTGGCCACAATTAAGGCAATATATAGAAAAACTACTATGAAGTTCATCAATTAAGCATTAAGCTTGGTGCTGTACTACTATGAAGTTCCTTTGCTTTTCTCCTTCTATAGAGAAGCTATATATAAGCCTAAACGTTGATGCTTAAAGGGTTTCCTTTGTTAGGTAAAATGGTGTTTTCTTCCATCTTTAAGTAGAGCAGACATCTCCGTACACAACTCATGAAAATCTTGTGAGTGGATAAGGATTCATTTAGTGAGAACTTGAATCCCTCCTATCTTTTTTTTTTTACTCAAAGGCATCATGATACATAATTCTATGATAAAATTCAACCAAGTAGTTAAACTCCCCTGCAGATTTTTTGACTGAACTGCTTGAAATATAGTCTCACTCATGCCATGCACAATTCCTTTCTCTAGTCAGTTTGACATATCATAAAGCTCTAAGATGATATCAAACCATTACAAATCATATCTATGATTTAAAAAGTATAAGAAAATAAATAAATTAAAGAAAAGCAAAATAGATACAATAGAAATCACACCTGAAGTTCAAGCTCAAAAAAGTAAGTTCTGTCACTTTATATTGAGGAAAATGTCTAAGGTTGTAAGGTACAACATGTAATTAAAAAAAGTACCTGATTGCGAAAGAAAACATTCGTAGCTCACGCTTAAGTGATTCACTTTATCTATTTAAGAGTCGATACAGTAATATAAAATTATGTTCAACTTTTTATCCTAATATTTTTAGTAATGAAAAAGAGCACTCACAATTATAAGCACTTTTCAAATTCTCTGTATGTTAGTCCGACTGCTACTGTTAGTACTTTTTTCACTTTTAGTAGTTGTTGCAGTTAAAATTATTTTATGCACATTTGGTAACTTACCTGCAGATTGTATTATGTCATCATGTGAGATGCTCCTGCTTTAATTGGCTCCTTGTGGATTGTTCGTGTAGGGAAAATCGCACTCGCCGACAGAGAAGTGCTTTAGTCCCCACAAACAACTCTATAACCAACAACCACCACATTAGCTCTTCAGTTGTCACTTCTTTGCAGAATGCACCTTGACAACAAAAGACGAGCTTATGTTATCTCTCGAAAGTGGGGCAAACATCAACCAATTATTTATTTAAAGAGGCACTTTAAACTCCATTGACAAACGAAATTACCACACAATGGTAAAACTATCTTATGACAGGTAAAATCCAAAAAAATAATCATAGGAGAAACCTCAATGAACTAACGACTCCCCAGAAGTTCCCTCAAGTCCTTTTCCTTCAAATGTCTTCGCTTCACTTCAAGAGGGTATTTATCAAGGAAAAACTATATTTTTTTAATGGAAGAAGCATAATGGGTGGTTTCCTCTAAATTTCATTCGTTGTTCTCTCCTATGTATTTGTTTTTGGGAAAAAGAGCTAAGGGTAACACGCCAAGTAGGGGTCAAATCTATGACTTTCTTCTTAGGAAAGAGACACTCAATCCGCTGAGCTACAGGCGCTTATTGTGCTCTCTCCTACGTTAAGACTTGCGGGAAAGCATTTCCTATTCTTTGAACTAATTTTTAATATATTTGTTTTATTCTCTACTCTGCAACAAAACTTGTTTTTCTAGTAAAATAATTTACAGAGAATTTAAATATCACAATACTCTAAAGGAACATATCATCAAGGTTATCAATTCAAAATTCAGGAAAAGAATCAAATCTTGACAGAATGTTGTACTTAAAGAAAGTATTTCATTGTGCAAGAAGATGCCACTCAGTACATTGTTTCTTAACCTGGAATAGTGTGAATCTAGTTAACTTTGTGTTTCAGTTCTCCGGATAATTTTGATAAAATGTATCCAAAAGATAAATAGATGTTTATCGACACACACATCAAAAGATAATTATTAAATTATAAATATTAAAAAATTAAGGCACTATATGTTTGTATTGAGGATTCATGCCTCTCTCTACTCAAATTCTCAGCATTCTCTATAGGGTCCAAGAATAACTTATTTAACAAATAAAGATTATACAAATATGTATTTACGAATATATTCATACAATCTATTTTAGCTTTACAACAACATATTCCTCATTATGTACTCATACAAATGATCTATCAGCTACAAATCAGTTAACTTCATTAAACACAATTAATAGGCTCATGAACCTAACATTGTAAATATATAGTATGTTAGCAGCTACTACATTTGTCAACATTAGTTTAAGCTTTGAATCAATTCTATTAGCAAGACCTCATACTTGACTTGAGAGGGCTATGGATTGAACTTACATGTGATCAATTCCTCGGAGAGAGCCATTAACGGCAATGACATTTTATACATATGTCACCTGTGAAAACCAGTAGCCCCATAAATTAGTTGAGCTGGTATTGATACTAAAGTGAATATTTGAACTTTTTGTTTAAATATTGATTTTCTCCCTTCTACCCCCTAGTGTTAACTACATAATCAAATTCCAAACAAAAAATATATGCTAGAAATCGAGGAAGTACATCTCTTTTCAATTATAGATTCTAGTCACCGGCTAGTTTGGTTTCAACTGATAAATGGGCATAAAACCCTCCAAGCTAGCTATTCTAAGAACTTAAATTTTAATCTGAGTTCTGAATTCAGAGATATCTAGACATCTCAGGAGAAACTTTAGTTGGTAAATGGTTTCAATAATACATTTGGCATCTCAAAAGAGCACCTCATTTGTTATATGATTTCTTGAATTTCCAGAGCTTCTTTATTCTTTCTTTAATACATTGTCAAGCACAATTTTATCAAGATTTCATCTATGGCATTTTATAACGAACTTGTCAAATACTAAATAACATGAAAAAATGGAAGTTGACTGGTTACATTCATTGCTTGATAAAGTATGTATAGAAGTGTAGAACTATGAGAACCTAAAAGAAAAGGCACCAAAGAAATTGTTCTGAAACAAAATGGGAAAATATATATCCTAATGAAAAAAGAGACACCCAATACAGGGGGAATCATAAACAACATTAATCCAGATTTCAAATAAAAGAAAAACACAGGAGTACATGTTGACAACATTTATCCAGCTTCCACGTCAAAGAAATAATATACTTACTACAATGAACCTGGAAAAAGGAGACGTCTGTCCATCACTCGTCATGAAACTTACATACATGCATATCTAAAGAGGAAAAACAATATATTTTAAAATCGTCAATAGGAATAAAAGGAAGAATTCAAACTCAGTATAGAACGTCAATGATATTAGCCAACTATAGTTTCCAAATTAATTTTGATAATTAGGCTAAGGGTACAGAGTATAAATGTAGAATTTAGAAGCAAAATTAAGAGAATTTTGATAAGCCTTAAAAGATTTTCTTAACTCTTATCATCTGCAAATTTACACTACAAAGAGAATTTTATAAGTAATTATACATCATAAATAAGCATACAAATGAATAATCTCAACTTATTGAAACCTAGGGCAAGTCTTCTTCAACTCACAAAGAAAACATGGTTTTTCTTTTTTATTTATACGACAATCGTATAAGGAAAATCCAAATGCGAGCAAGTACATAAGTTATGCAGAGCCTCCTCAGAAATTAAAAGTTATTAAAAAAATTGAGATTCTACTGCTCAACGTGAATGAAATCTCAATTGTCAAACTAAAGAGATCAAATACATTATTTTCTACTTATGTGTTTAGCAAGTACATAAGTAAATGCTTTCACACTCGAACTCTTCTTCTATGTGTTGTGTGTGCTTTCAAGCAATATGACTTCTTGATAAATGAACAATTTCTGACAAAGTGCCCCATACCTGCACTAGGGGGTAACTTGAGATAAGGTACAGAAACAGTGCGATTATTTTGACTTGAGTCTCTTTCTCCTCATGAAGTCTTGAATAGTAAAGAGAAAAAATTTCTCTATATCCATACTATAGGAAAAAACACTTACTACCCCCCATGTTGGAAAACAAATAAACTTATTTAAGCACTAAAATCAAAGCAACAATAAGAGATGGAATGGTAGAAGCTATAGTGTAGATCACTTTTCACTTTTGATAGTCTAGACTTTGTCAATGGTTCTATCGAGTTTTTCTCTAATTCTTTTCATCTGTCATATGGATTAAATTAGAGGATCTCTATATGTATGCGCTGAGGAGGTGTATCATCTAGATAAAATGTAAATTAAAGTTGAAGATGGATAAGGATGAAACAAACTCAAATTCATAATAAAGAAGTGAGTGAAATCAGTTAGTGAAATGTAATTTGAAAACCTTGTATTGCCCCACAACAAGTTTTGAGAGACTCTTCACCTTAGAATTTAGAGAGAAGTGCAAAAACAATAATACTATATGAGTGTAGAAGGTAGTATCCACAAAGAAGAAGTCGTCTTCAACAGATTATTACCTTAAACTTCTGGGATTCCACCTGACTTGTTAACTACGTTGGTTGGAAGTAGTTCTATGTGAAGAACGTGTTATATATAGTTCAAATCAATTGAATTTTATATTCCTTCAAAGTTTAAAGGAAATTTCATCAAATAAGTGACGTGCAGGGGAAACCCGACCTCTAAACATGAAGGCCAATAACATGCCTATCATCAATTTTTTGAGAAGTAAAAATAATATAATCGCTAATTTGCAAAAGTCAGATCCTTAATAGTTTGGTGAAAAGACAAAAGTCCGACCTGATATGTTTGGATCTTTTTTTCTCTTGATTAAGTGTCCTAATTGAATCAATATCATTAATTCGTATCACTTGAATCGTGTTGTTGACAATTTTTTTTGCATATTTTCTATAGTGGTCATTTATTAGCCGAGTAAAAATCAAAATCAAATAAGCAATATAAAACTAATTCATGATTTTACATCTAGAAATCCTCAAATAATATTAGGTTAAGTATTTTTATAAGGAAAACTAAAATGGAGTCTTATAAAACTACATTCTGTAGCAGCATTTACTTTAATCCAACAACATGATATAAAAATTAGAACATAGATGATTTGTTGGGAAAAATTTTCACCGCCAAAGGGGAAAAGAGACGAAGAAAAGACCATACCTGTGACAACCAAGAAAAGATGAATTTACTGGAGTCCTAAATGATCGATTTAATCTTGAACACAAGCCTTCTTCTTCAATTTTATCAGAGCCGTGGAAGTGGAAACATTAGTGTTTCTTTCATTGTTTAGCATCGGAAGAAAGAAGAAATGGAAGCTACTGTAAATCAATGGAGTAAAGAAGGTGGAATCCATGTGTCACTAAAGAAGGAAAGGATTTGGTAAAGAGTACTTTGTACTACACGTGTCAATAGATAGACCAAACTAATAAATAAGAGTAAAGTACACATTTGTTAGCTTGTTGTACAAATCGTATTGCTTTGGTAGTCCCTATGAACTCCCACTTCTATATATACTAGAAAGGCATAGCCCGTGCTAAGCACGGGCCCAATATGGCAAACTTGTTGTAAACAAAGTAATTTAGAATCTATTCCAACTATAAGCAATAATTTTCAACGAAGCATATTCAAGTTATAAATGATTTAGTTAAAGGGACGATCAACCAAGTTAGAAACAAAAAAAATTCAAAAGAAAAAAAAAGGAAGTATGCCAGCAATTGCAATGTGTCATTGGAACAACAACTCTTCAACTCCTTCCTTTCAGATGTCTACTTTTCAATGCCTGAATATTACTATTTGTTGTTCCTGCATATTATTGAAAAGAAAAACATCAAAAATAGTTGGGGCAGGTTCCTATTAAGATATCAACTTCAATATTTGCACAAATTGCATATTTATATCAAGATGGTATAATTAGAAGATTTAGATTCAAGATGGAAAATGGGCTGCTCTTAGAAAAAAATGGATAAAATTAACCAAAGAATCGCATATCAAGATAAATTCATGAGAAAGGAGTATTTTTCAGGTCTCAAAGTTATTTTTTCTTTTGTTAAGTAAAATGATAATGTGGAGTGAAGGAGAATTTATCTTTATTTTAATCAAAATAGGTAAACAAAAAGAGAAGTCAATCACATTGTTTCCTTCTTTGAATACCTTAATAGGAAACAATCTCAAGATATTATAAATATATTTTTCTTTTTGATTTGTACTGCTAAAGATCATATTCTTTTCTATGTATTTGTTTTATCATATAAAAGGCTCAACAATTGACGCTATCAAAATATTGCCCTAATACATTGTATACCTTTAAATCTTAATTAAATGATAATGAGTATTAGTTTAAGTAAACTGAAGATCAAGAGAGGGGCGAAGTACCATGACTTCTTAGACCCTCTTTGACATTAGCTTACCTCTAATAGTTTGGGGTTTTTTGGTCATTTTGTTACCCAATTCATTCTCATGATCATAGAAATATAATTGCAAGTTCTTGGGTGTTTCGTTGGAAACAACTAAATCGTGTATGAAGTGATACATATGTCGTTGCTCCCTAAATGTGTACATATCACAATTTCTTTTCGCCAGTTTTTTATCGTACTTAACACCAAAAGAAGTGAACATAAACATGTATAGGCAATGATCAATATGGCATACCGAAAAATGTAAGGCAAAGATGCTTACCTGTTTCAAAGATAGTGATAGGCTGCATTTTCCGTTGTCTAAATTTTCCAGAATTTGAGTCTCATGAATTTCGTGGCTCGCAGCTTATAATCAAAATACATAACATATTTAAAGGTTGAAGTTAAAATGTAAGTAGGCAAATTTAGATAAGTTAGATGTTATACTCGTTAGAGAAAATAGATTGGTAATGTTAAATTAGTAATAATGAAAAATGTACAATAATGCTTCGATAAATATGTCATACAGGAAACGTAATGCAAAGAGCGGGCTTACTTGTTTGAGAAATGGTTAGAGGATTGTATAATTTTTCCTTTGTTGAAATTGTCTTGAGGTTGAATTGGTCGGAACTTGGTGATTCGCAGTTGGCAAACAAAATACAAAAGATGATTAAAGGCAGAATCAGTCCATACACATTGGCAGAGGGAACCTAAGTTGCTCGGACTCGGGTGCGGGTATCCGAGACGGATGCAAATCCGAGAGTCGGATTCGGCAAAATCCAATTTTAAGATTCGTGAGTGCGAATCCGAGTATGGATACGGGTGCGGGGATACGGCTAAAAATATTATTCATCACCAAAATATTACTATATTATTATTTTTTCTATAAATATATATATTTTATAATAAGGTGAGCAAATAAATTTAGAGGAGTTGTACCTCACATTTTTTAACTCAAAGCCAAACCAATTAAAAAGCACCACAAATAAGTAGCTAGTTGGATAATTTATAGTGGTTGAGACTTGAGAGTACTTCACTATTTTTATACGTGGCTCTTCCACACTCCAAATAATTACAAGTCAATCTTAAAAAAATTAATGTTTAAAAGTACTTTTTCCAACTTCCAAGAAAAAAAGTTGGCTCCCTAGAAAAAAAGCTGGCTCCTGACAGAGCAATTACTTTTTAAACTTTCAATAAAAATACTACTTCTTCTCAACTCTTCTTCTTCTCTTTCAAACTGTTTCTTCTCAACTCTTCTTCCGGCGACTTGCCGGTTGCCAGCGTTGTCGCCATAAAAATAATTTTCTCTTCTTCTCTTCTCCCTTCTCTGTACTTTTTTCAAGTTTTGTACTCTTTACGTCGTCGGAAATTGATTTTTTCTTCCCCAATCTTTTCTCAGCTTCGGTCAAAGTGTCAGAATTGGATTGACCGAATCCGACCCGCACCCCGCATCCGCACCCGCACCAGAGTCGTGTCGAGACGACTTCGCCTGCAAAAATGAAGAGTCCGCGCAACTTAGGAGGGAACACATTGACAACATTAAGTTGATAAAAGAGAAAATATTTCTCAGAAAACGTCGGAGGTTCTCGAATGATAAGTGTAACCTGTTTTGGAAGTTGTCTCTGTACCAACAGTTATTGCCTGGTGCTTACTTGGTAATTGTTTCCATATATATTTCACCTTTTTTTCACTATCAAAGTCTCTTAAAACCATCCAAGGACTTCCTCAAAATGATCAGTTCTTCTCTAAGGCTTTTTAACTGTGATCTGGTAATGATCAAAGAATCCAACCTCCTTCAAAAGGCAATAGACTTCTTTTTTCTCCACATATGATATACCTACAATCACATAGAAGTGATACAAAATAAAGAAATGTGTATCAGCAACTTAATATATCCATGAATTTCTATTTTACAACAGACAATGAGAAGCTTGCTTAGCAAACTTTTTCTAGTCATGATCATCATTGCATGCCCTACGTTTTATGGGCAAAAGCAGTCAGAGAGGGGAGGCGAATAAAGCTACGAATTCCACTGGAAGTGCAAAATAAATTTGAGGTTATATTGTTAGCATTAAGAAGAGTACTTGTTGTACACTGTAGAATTGTTGCTTCAATTGTTCTCATTATTTATAATTTGAAATTCTGAACTAACCGGAAAAGATTATATTCCTTTAGAAGGTCCTTGTGCTCCTACCTTTCCCCATTAATTTGACTTTCATTAACACAATGGTGAAAGAAATTCCTCAAAAAATGAGATGCACTTCCAAATTCTAGATGATGTCTTCCATTGTTCTCAAAACCAAATCAAAATGTTTCCAGGAACCAAACTTAGTTGGTTATTCGGTAGGAATTCTTGCATTTAAACACTCAACATTCATATATTTGGTGCAGTAACCATATTGGAAAAGATAAATAGAAGTTGAACAGGGACATAGTACCACAATAGCGTGGATCCGCAAGAAGGCGCACAAAAGAGATATAGCCATCAGGTGTGCTCTTCTTCCCCAACCATTCCTCTAATAAGTTAAATGTACAACATAGAAAGATAAGCAGCTGAAGAGTAATGTGTGAATCACTTATTAAAATATTTACCTGAATTATCAAAAAAACATGCCGTGTTCCTTCATCTGACATGGCAATATAGGACCTTTTCACATTCGATGATACCTTCTTCATTTTTTGGAGGTGTGTTGATGTATTCTCAAATTGCTACTTCCACATATGAAGTGCAACTCCAAGATCAATTGGAATGGAGAATAGTAAGATTTAAAAACTTGGTGCTCGAAATCTAAATCGATGTTTCAACATTTTCTAATAACATATAAAAATAGAGGAATAATATTACTTGCTAGAATATAGAATCAAGAGTATTTTATAAATGCACCAAAGGAGAAGATGTAAGGATAACTGATTAAACAAGGTACTGTAATGTCTCTAAAAAAATTCCTAATAGTATTTCTTAAGGAGTAAAATTTTATTCCTCACCTAACAATAGAGTCACCAACAATAACGTCAAGTAACTTCAATTCATAGCTTGTTTATTCCCATTGAACATGAAAAAGTCTTTAGGAGCATTTGGAAAATTTTCAATAGTGAGAAAGAGACCTTTATCCCCTTCTTTTTATTATTTTCCTTCCTAATCAACACATCTTTTAAAAGTTTTAGTCAAAAGAGAGAAAAGAAAGGAAAAACATATTTAAGTTAGATACTTGGTACTGTAGAACACCATTTGATTAACAGTGCAAATGAAGTCTTAACTGTACACGTAAATCTCTTTCTATAGTAAGATGGCTAAAGTTGAAGCATACACTAATTCCTAACAATGAAGTGAGTGAAATAACTTAATGTAATTGTACTGCCCCCGCAACAAGTTCAGAAAGACTCTTCACCTGGGAATGTAGAGAGAAGCGCAAAGTAAGACTCCCTTAGATAGACAGTAGTAGCCACATAGTAGCCACAGAGAATAAGTCCTATTTAACAAATTATTACCTTGAACTTCTAGGGCTTAAGCCTTCCACTTGACTTCTTAACTTCGTTGGAAGTAGTTTGTTTATGTGAATAGCATGTTACATATGTACTTTGAATCATGAACTATTATATTCGTTCTAAGTTCGAAGGAACTTTTATCAAATAAGTGATTCACAACAATTTTTTTAATAAAGTAATAAATTTTGTATTGCTAGAGGATAATAGAACACATTTTACTCTCTCCGTCTCAATTTGTTTGTATTACTTTTCTTCTTATTTCGTTCAGAATAATTTCTCTACTTTTTTAGCAACTTTTTATTTCTAAATTTTCATAGACATGTTAAAGACCACAAAATCAAAAAGGCATTTTGACACATCCTATATATTTCTAGTTTAAGACCATAAAATTTGAAAATTTTTATTACTTGTAAGAACATACATAAAGACATGAATTTCTCCTTCCACATGATGCAATTAGGCAATGAAAAATGCAGAAAAAAATATATAACATGCATATAGAGCTTTTAAATTCAAAAGTAATGATCAAGATCAGCATATTTGCAGAGCACGTGCATATTAAACAAAGAACCATAAAAAAAATCGGAAAATTGAAAGTAGAGAAGAGCAAATATTATCATACCAAAGAGTTTGAAAGTTGCTCGTAAATGGCAAAGAATGATGAACAGAGGTTGCCATACGTCTGTTTCCTGTAAGTAGTAAATAGAACACTGTATTATTTACTGAATGAATCCTTAAGAATATTTGCAATTAGCAAGTTGTTTAGTGAAATGGGGCCAAATAAAATACAACTTACATTACTTAATTTCTCAATTTAAAAAAAATGAAGCACATAACTTCAAAAAAAATATCAGTCATAGACTTCCCACAATTTGCCATGCCAATGATGTTATTACTGGAAAAAAACCATTTTATTTAGTCTAACATTTAGGGTTTACAAATGACAATTTTGATACTTCGCAAAATGGTATAGATGAAAGACGAAGAAATCTACATCATACATTCATACCCAATTGAATTTTGAGGTCTTTGCTGGTATATGGCCAAAGAAATTTTTTGTTGTGCCCTTTAATAATACGACCTATCAATACAAAATTGAGATGAATCTACCGTCTTGTGCACTGGAAACGAAGAAGAAGTGGATTCAACATAGGAATTTCGTGCATGCAACATACCTACAACCACAAACCAACAAATTAAAGCAGAAAAAATTGAAAGCAATATTAAAACAATCAACAAAATATGACAAAGTTCAATTAAAGCCCATGGAAAAGGATGAGAATGCAAAGAAAAATAATGTGAGCAAAAAAGCAAAGTGGCAGAGTAAATAGATAGAAGTTGGAGAAGAGAAAAATGGAAGCTCACCTGGAAGAAGAGAGATTTCAGGGGAGAAAGAACTTTGAGGTGCTTGGACACACGCGTCATATTTTTAGGTTAAAAAAGCATATACACGTGTTAAACAAAAAGTCTCACAAAAGATAAAATTATCAATAGCCAATGAAATAGGTACAGCTTTATAGTACAACTTAGATAACTTTGGGTACAATACTTAATTGCTGTGTTAGTCCTTCACAACTCCCTCTTCTAAATAAGGGGATATATATATATATACTAGATTTGCAACGGCCCGTGTGCTTGATTTAATTTTATTTTATATGTAGTCAATTTTTGATAAAACAATCTCATATTATTTGAGTGATATATACAGTACCAAAACAAAACAAAAAAAAAAATAGAAGGTTTAGTTAAAAAGAAAAGGTGCTAATTTCAAGTCTTGCAAGTTCATTTAGCATCCTTGTACATGGTGTCAGTCACATCCTTATAGTATTTAAATAATTGTGGTCTTTTCTTGTTAAATGTTAGTGTCAGCAGGTCACGTTCCATGTCAAATGAAACTGGATCAAGGTGTAGAGCCTTAGCTTTATGAACCTAAATCCCTTTAAACTTCTTTTCTTGTCCAGCTTTGGTAAGCTCCCCTAGTATGTGCTCTTTCACCTTTTAATTTTGCACACAAGGAATTAAAATCCCCAGAAAGGCCATTCTGTTTGGCCCATTTTTCAACCTGTTGTTTACTTTGATTAACAACCGCAACAAGAATGGACTTTGGATTATTGCCAAATACATTCTCCAAATTTTTTACTACAACATATTATCCTTGCTATAGCTTCAAATATTCTTTATGCGATCACTTATCTTCAAGCTACCATTTGGTTGCCACTCACCAATATCCCCTGTATGGAAGTAATGGCCCGTGCTCAGCACGGCCCGAATATATATATGTATATATATATGAATTGACAAAATACTAAAGAAAGACCGCTAGATAATTTTAGTAATAGTTGATGTGTTATAAAAATATATACATTATTTATAGACATAATACTCATATCATTGATAATATTTGCATATTTTCTAACTCATCACAAACACATGTGAAATAATCATTTTCTCTGATGAAGAGTTATTGGTAATCATATTTTTTGTCACTTCAAAAATTACAAGAAGTTTTGAAGTACTAATAATCAACTAAAATAATCAGTGAGAAGAAAAAAGTTAATATCTTGACTGAAATAACAAAATGCAAGAAATCAAATGAGAGAAGCATTGAATATAGGAACCAATGTTCTACAAATCCATGAAAATCAATAGGTCATTACGAATTAGAAGTAAAACATATGACACACTTGCCTCCTCACACTTGCATTTAATTTAGATTATAGTACACCTCAAACAGGATGACAGGAATTTGTCTTTCAGACAGCAGTTAAGCACTTCAGCTTATTAATTTTTTACAATTACTGAGTGATATATCATATTATATTTCGGTATCTAATTGTGTTGTAACTTACTTTGATTTTTCTTTCCTAGGAAATATAATCAGAGTAGTTTAGATTTGTGTCGATAATAACGCACGACTTTTTATGCTAACATGCATGCATAAATTTTCACATTAAAGAGTGTCCATGAAGATAATACACAATTTTTTTATCGTTATTCACACACAATTATATTAGCTTCTTTTATATATAAACTACTAATACAATTTTCTTCGATAATAGTATTGTTGAATGATAAAAAAAATGTATGGAATCATGAAGAAATATAGTCACCTCGTTTGTTGTCATTATTTCAAGAGCTTAGTCTGTCCTTTATTCTAATTGATTGATAGACCATACCTCCTGCCAAAACTTTAACAAATTAAGCAAATCTTAGTCATAGAAAATACCAAATCAAACTTAATTTTCATACTTATAAAAAAAATGATTGAAAATGAATCATATAGTTTCACATTTAAATGATTATATGTAAGTTGGGTGACAGAATACTAACATGAATCATATAGTTTCAACTTCACAATGATCCAAATATTAGGAGATTATATCCAGTTAAGAGAAATGATATTATGAAAACAACAATACATAAGGGAAACTATAAAAAAAGGGGGAACTATTAAAAAAAAAAGTTTTCAGTTTCACATTTAACATCACTGTTACTATAAAATTTCCTAACCCATGTTGTTCTACACCAAATACTTTTGGATCATTTCCTTTATTCAAGTTCTGCAAATGTACCATTAAATTATTAGGTCTTCATGGCTGGTAATGTTATCCCTTTGTTTTATAATATAGATTCGAATCATGCATCTTCTATATGATATTAAAGATTCTCAATGGTTCTATAATTCTGTACCTAATTTTTTTTGAATCCTCTTGTTTTGGTTTGTTGATTTGGTTAAACTATTCTGCTATTTAAAGCTTATAACTTTATGTACTTAGTTCTCCTATTAGCTTTCATCTAACTATTTATCATCTAGTACACAAAAAAACTTATGAATCAATTCTACAACAAAAGCAATTCTTTCCGAATAACTAACAATTAAAGTCTAAACCTTGCAATAATCTTACTTCATGCCAACAAAGTAAGCCAAACAAATTAAAACAGAGGGTGTTATAAGAATTTCTCCTCAATGTACAAGCTTCAACATGTCAAATGAACAAATTCCTTTACTAAGGTGTCTTTTGAGCTATAAAGCTTGTTATCAGTAATGTCAAAAGACCCAAGACCTCTCTTAGGAATTAAGTCATATATATTGCACGCCAAAGAAAATCTTCACATTCAAATAGAAATTAAGTGAAGAAACACATAAATTCAAATCCAATTATATTAACAATACAACCAAGTCTTGAAATGATTGATTTTTTTTTAAATTCAAAGATCTAACAAGGTATCTAGAGTGTCTGAAACATTTGAGATTAAGAAATTTCTGTATTTACCTTATAGTTAAAAGATAAATCAATTTCTTTCTAAATTACTCTCACCACTGAACAACTATAAAACAACTCTTCTCAACATAAACTTATTTTACTTTCCTCTCCCAGCTAAGAAAGAACTTGGTTTACCAATGACAGGGTCAACCATTAGCTCTTAAAAGGATCATGTAGAAGGGACATACATGTCAAGTTATTTACTATTTAATGAATTGAAATTCATACCAACGTGCACCGTAAAACAGAAGCGCATAAAAAAATTCATAGCCATAGAGAAAGGGAAAGAATGAATCTTAAGCACACAACTACTCATCAAGACAATTCCACAATGAACCAATTGAATGGAATTGGGAGAATACCTTAAAAGAAAGAGCAAATGGTACTAACACGCAACGATAGTTGTTGGCTGTTGCTCGTCAAAGTCATTAAACCTGTAGAAATTTAAGAAAACCATCGAGATTTAGTAAATAGGACTAAAATTTTCAATAGTGAAGAGATTGGAGCTCGGTGTCGCAGTTATTTAAAAGATTGTACAAATTAAGAAGTAAAGATTTGGTCACCACTTATTGTTCACACAAACTGTAATCTTACAATAGTTAACAAAGAGAAAAATAGGAGCTTTAGAAAGCAAAAATTGATATACTAATAATGAAATATCATGTTTCCGATTTTAAAAATTGAAGCTGCCATAAAATTCTTCTAGCTAGTTGAAGTAATGACGATTCAAATTCTTACCTCTATATGAACCACCCATTGCTCTATCAAGCAATTTTCTTGTAATGTTCACCCATAATTCCCCTTGAACTCCAAATAGCAGTATCTGCATTTTCGAGATCAGTTGAATTCTTAACATCTAATGTCAAAATATCTTTTAAAATTTTATAAGTTTCGATTACAAAATTTATACAAATGCAAAATTTACTTGCATGCAATAATTGAGGAATGTAAACTAACATTATCTTCTAAATACTAATTTAGCAGGCAAATGTGTATAAAACTACACAACCAAGAAGCGGAGGAAGATAGAGTGAAGAATAAAGCACTCAGCAACACATGGATTCAACAGTAAAGCAGCGAAAAATAAATTAATAAACTCATAGAAAATAAATGAAACATAATAAAAATTACTGATGCAACAGAGGTTTTATTAATAACTGTCATTTACATTCACATAAGCTTCATATATCTTATACAGTACGTCTGATCCCTTGAGCAATTTCTCCAACAAATTAACATAACATAATTCATTGATCAAAATGTCAAGAACTTGGTGAGAGTAATAACTTTAAGGAGAACACAAACATTAAAAATTCAATTCACAACACTGTCAAAATAAATGACAATCAAACATGAATGATGTATTAATGTCTAAAGGATATAAATCCCAAATCAAGGCGAATTTGGTACAAAAACCAAGCATCATATCATACTAACACACTTTATATAATGCAGTACTAAAACTTATCCTTCACTTCAAGGAGACATGTAATAGCATGTGTTATCATCTTTCATTTTTTTTATAAGGTGAAGAACATATGGTATGGTCTACAGATGAAGACATAATCAACTAATACCAATTCTATCTAGGGCAACAAAAGTCCAGATTTTAAAAATTGGTTGCTGAGGTGCAAAGTGAAGTAGAATTCATGAAAATAATGTTCTTTATCGTGTAAGAACAATGGAATATGCATATCGAGGAGTTCATCACAATCATATATTATCCATATCTTCCAAATCCATATGCCCACAAATGAAAATTCAAAACCTCTTTACATTTTCTCATAAGATGTAGTTGCTTTATTTTGATAGCTAATGTCACACATCTCTCTTTTTCTTCACTATTTTCTTTTATCTCTTTAAATGGTAATTTGGGACATTTAAAAGACAGTATGGTCTACGAACACCCCGCGCTCACACAAGAGTCGATGTGATGTAGGCAGTCTAACCTAACGAAAGCATGTATAGTTGATTCCGTGATTTGGGGCATCTTACTTGTAACATGTCATTGTATAGTCATGCCAATTTTTTTTTTAAAAAAAAGAATACATGTTTGTCAGAGCTAAAGAGCTAATATTTGTAAATGTGTTTCCCTGATTTAGAGATGCAAAATTTTTGTAATGACTCGATGCACCGAAAAGGAACACAAAGACGAAGGCAAGACAACAAATTAGTCTAACCAATTTATCATGGCACCAAAACATAATTAGTGTAAATTTACTTTTGCATGACAATTTCTTTTTTCAAAAAAAGGAATAGAGCACCATACATATGAGCATCTTCTTGCATCCAATTGAGGATCATTGGAAACCCTAGCTTCCTGAAGAACAAGACCCTTTTCAATCCCCACAAACAGAAAATTAAATAGTCTGCTGTATTGTCATAGATTTTTCATATGGAGATGTCATTTCACCACTAAAATGCATGTTGAACAAAAAAATTGTTGCCTCCTAGACTTCTAAATGAAACAAAAAGGTGTATATATAACATGCAATGAGATAAGATACCATAAAATTCATAAGCTTGACAAAGTAAAATAATAAAAGTTGATGTTTTTCAACAATTCAAATCATAAACTTGAAAACTATGAACTTACCGTAGGTGAATATGAATGGTTGAAATCTTTGTTAGAGCTTATGATCAGCCATTTTATTTTGCCAAAGAATATGACAATTTTATCTATTGATTAACATCAATTTGACAGGAGAAAAATTCAGAGACCTTAGAAGTTGTGAGATCCAATTTTGCTCTTTTAGAGTTTATGTGTAGGTGAGGTGGAGTGTTTCTTTTGCTGAGTAGTACACGTGGTGTGCAAAAGAAGATTGTGCAATCACACGTGTTAACAGGAAAGAACAAGGAAATGTAGTGCAGTCCAATTCTAAAGTACACTTTATGTTGCCTTTTGTTCTTGATGCAGTGTTCGTCCTTTTCAAACTCTCATTTCTAAATATTATTAGAGTTTATGTGTAGGTGAGGTGGAGTGTTTCTTTTGCTGAGTAGTACACGTGGTGTGCAAAAGAAGATTGTGCAATCACACGTGTTAACAGGAAAGAACAAGGAAATGTAGTGCAGTCCAATTCTAAAGTACACTTTATGTTGCCTTTTGTCTGTTTCTTGATGCAGTGTTCGTCCTTTTCAAATTCTCATTTCTAAATATTGGTATATATATATATATATATATATATATATATATATATATATATATATATATATATATATATATATATATATATATATATATATATATATATATATATATATATATAAGCGAAAAGAATCTAAGTCAAAATTTGAATTACCGTTTCACCCTTAAACTAAAATAAAAAGAGTTATAAAATTAATTAAATAATTCTTAAATTAAAAACTGAAAAGACTCATAACTCATAATATTGATTCTTTCAACGAGAAAACTCAAAAGTCTTCATCCGAAAATCATATTCCTCATAACAGAGAATAAGCATAGAAATATTAGAAATTTTGGGGAATTGGACTGTTAATGGAGGACAAGTGACATGGTGAATTTCACAAGCGCAAAAGGTTCTCTGCTGCACTAAAGCCATGGTTAGAATTTTGTTCATCATTGCCTTTTTTTTTAATTTTTATTTCAATGTAAATTCACAAGAATTAACTTTTATGTGATTACCCTTATTTTTGGTTCAATGTAATTTACGCAAAGTTTCTATGAGGTATATACTTTTTATTTCATATAGATATACATCTTTTAGAAACATTTTATGTCCACAACCAAAAAAAACAATCAGACACTAATCATTTCTGGAAAATACTAATTAAATCTTTGTGGACCTTTACAATCTATTTTATTAATTTTAGGGAAAATGCATAAGTACCCCCTTAACCTATGCCCGAAAACTCAAAGACACACTTATACTATATTAAGGTCCTATTACCCCCCTGAACTTATTTTATAAATAATTTTTCACCCCTTTTCGACTTACGTGGTACTATCATTTGGGCCCAGCGCATGTTGACTTTTTCTTCAACCTAGTGCCACGTAGACCGAAAAGGGGTAGAAAATTATTTATAAAATAAGTTCAGAGGGTAATAGGACCTTAGTATAGTATAAGTGTGTCTCTGAAATTTCGGGTATAGGTTGAGAGGGTACTTATACATTTTCCCTTAATATTATATAGAGAGTCATATCTTTTACTTGTATTACTAAAAGTGGGAAGGTTTTAGGTTCATAGAATTTCCTTCACTTAATTTTTAAATTAAAAATCTTTTATTAACTTTTAAAGTTAAATCAATAATGACAATTAGACTAGAGCAAATACATGGTTATATGTTACAACTTGTCTTGTTAAACTTTTTGGCTTCTATAATTAAACTAGACCAAATACATGGTTAGATGTTACAACTTGTCTTTTTCCACTTCTTAATAATTTTAATTGTTAAACTTTTTAGCTTCTACAATTAAACACATCCAATCACAATCTTTCATGTACGCAATTTCTCTCTTTATAAATTGAATAGAAATGTTAGTACATTACACTTTGTGTTTCATCATCTTAATATAGTTCTTAAGTAATTTTTTATTCATCGGTCATTTTTCTTAATTGATATATTATTTTGTTTAACTTCTTTCATTTGAATGAAAACATAGTGTTACATATTTGGCAATCATATAATTGAAGTAGGAAATCTTTTTCTAAACTGATAAATATAGCCATATGGGATATTTCCAAATAATTAAAAGGGAAGCTTTTATCCGTACAATAAGAAATTCTTCTGATTTTGTTGATCCTGACAACCTTAGTCTTATTGTAGTAAACTAATTCTTATATTAGCATTGAATTTTAACCAGAAGCAACATTTTTACCCATTAAATTATTTGTAATGCATCAATTATTCTAAAATATCATTTCAAAATATTTTTAGTTAAATAACATGAAATACACGTGTCTGAGAACTAGTATTTCTAATAAACACAATTCAGTAAGAGTTTTTGTCTCCTTTTTCCTTTTCAAACCCCACTTGTGGTAACACTTGGTATGTTGTTGCTGTTGTTTTCTACCCTACTTTTCCCTACATGGTATTAGAATTTGTGACTCATCTGTCACGACCTGAGAGCACAACCTAGAAGATATGGCGTTCCCTCGGCTCGCAACACGGCGTACTTGACCTCTAGGAGGTCTTGTACAAGCCCTTAGACATCATTCATTGCATACAAATATGAAAAGAAGTGCGAAATTAAAACTTTTCACACGAATAATATTTCAAAACATCTTTCATAGAAAACATAATAAGGCTATGTCTCAATGTTGACATCTTAGACACAAGAATATCTTGGGACACAGCCCAGACAATACGATATAGATTTACTATGTCTATTACAATGCTTTTAAAAAGAAAACTAAAGATAACGATGTCCTCAGATCTAGTGAGGACATACAAACTCGCTTGAATGAAAGTCTAGGATCCAAGCTTCACTTCACGTACTCCTCTCAAATGCCACCTACAACTTTAGAGATAGACAAAATGTATGGAATTAGTACATTGCATGTACTAAGTATGTCATAATGCATAAAATTAGTACATTGAGTAAAACTTCGTATCATAAGTATAAGAACCACATATAACACCAACTTCACATATAAGTCACATTCCACAACATCAAGAACACTTCATAACTCATAAACATGAGACCCTCCTACCAAAGGTGGTTCTAAGGCTCACTTGAGTGAGTTATGAAGCGACCACCCAAAGAATCCCTTCATACATACCAAAGAGGCCTTTAGACTACCTAAGATAAGATTATTCTCATTTCATTAATTAGACTCCCTACCTAGAATTACTCTAAGACTCACCTAAGTAAAACATGAAGAGAACTCTCATACACCCTCTCCAAGCCTACCAAAGCAGTCCTCAAAGCTACTCTAGATAGATACCTTTTCATTAACATACCTTTACTTAAGTCATCATGTTCATTGGACCATTTAAGAGACAATCAACACTTGAGGACTTTTACATAATGGTCTTGGAGAAGACCTAGGGAACCTACATACTAACATCTTCAAAGCCTAGTCGTGCAATATCTAGATAGCGTCCCATTCTACTATCTAAAGTTCATAATACTTATCCAACACTAGCATGTATCCCACATGATGAGAATAGGGAATAATCGATATAGACCGTACTATCTAGGCATGAAATCCAGAGTCTTCCCTACTCCGATGGAGGGTGTTCTACTTGCCAATGGTAGAACTAGGACACAACCCATGTAGGCACATGGTTAAGGAATATCAAGGGTTTTTTTGTACTCTAATCTTCATCTTAACTAGAGCTCCTCCCCAAGCATATACTCTCGGTTCTAGCCTTTGTTCTCATAGAGTAATTCAATGAAGAAGCATATAAAGAGGTACCATATCTTGTTCATAACTATATCATAATACACCTTACGAAAGAGGGTCCACTAGGGATGCCTACAATGATTACTAGGATAGCTCAATGACTTTCCTAAGGATGATTTCATGTCGTTCGACCCAACCACCCATAAGTCAACCATTCACACAAGAAGGATACCATTACGACTTTTGACTTCAAGGATATGATAACCTTCTTTCTAAAAGGTTCCACATAAAGACCTTCTTAACCTTATTCAAGATCATATTCCATCACAAATATACATTCATGACAAAGGTGCTTTAGCCTACTAAGTCAAGAGTCCATATCCATATTATTCATGTATCAAGTAAGGGACACAAGTGTACCACAATAAGACACACATACTTTACATTATCACATATAACATATCATTCAAGAAGAATATAAATACAACTAAGTATACTTGCAAGTCATCTACACATTTCTATAGAATCGTCAACATAATCCATCACAATACTCATATAGTCATTTAGGGAGCATCATACTTCAACATCAAGTCACAACATGATAATATCATAATTTATGAAAGTAATATCAACAAGGCCACATTCTTCACAAGTATATCACATATGCACCGCCACCATAAGTGGACCATACCAAACATCACAATTGAAATACCTATACTACACAATATAGAGAAGGTTAGGTCAAAATACCACCAATTCAATCTCAACAATTCCAATTCATAGCCAATTCAACCAATCCAACACACCAAGGCTTTTACCAATAGCCATGATCACCAATCCAATCCAATAATCACAATATACAATGTTTCAAGATAATACAATATGAATTTCATCAATTTAGGACAGCCTACACATAATTCTAACATGATTCTTTCATAATTCAATAGCCCAAAGTAAACTATACGAGAATTCAATACTATAGAGACATGATCATATCACCCATAAACTAGTCAAAATAAGGATTTCATGATTTGCATGGTTTCATAAGGAATTTGATCTAAAATCATTCAATTAACATCAATTATATCATAAAACATTATTTCAAATCATTTCATGCAAGAACCCATGTCTAGAAGTTTAAATAGAAGAATTCATGTTTTTGATCACCTTTGAAAATCATTGAAATTGGCTTATTGAAGAAAGAGGATTCAAGGATGAAACACCATATCTCAATATAGAAGATTAGCCCACGAAATTGATGGAGAAAAACTTGGAAAATCAGTCTTCTTCCTTAGAGCTTCAAAGCTTCATAAATGAAGGTCTTTGGAGAGAAGGAATGGAGTTTTTTTTTTGAGTTGAGGGTTTAGCTTTGATTGGTAAGTTTAGGGGCTTAAAAAGACTCAATAACCGTCAATAATTCATCCCCAAATTACCCAAAAGAATCATGAACTTAAGGGATATTTTAACAAATTCAAATTTGACTTAAAAACGACGCTACCAAATCTTGGAGGTTACTGCGCGTCGCGGAGGCATTTGCAATTCTTGGTTCTTGAAAATTTTGGAACAAAATGGTTCTTGATGTCCCCGCGTCACAGGGAAAAATTTTCCCTTCTCAGTGCAGGCTGCGTGACGCGCAGCCACTACCCATTCTTGGATGGCACAACAGCTTGCTTGGACCATGTTTAGGTCCTCCTTAGGGACCCTTAGGCTGATCCCCGGGGCGTCGTTCTTGCACTTTTTGACTCTTTACGTGTCAGGCTTTGAGTAGGAACCATCGATACACAATTTCACCCTCAAACCATCCCCCAAAACTTCACTATAAAACACTACGACACACTAGTTCAACTTCGACTAGTTTCCGGACGTCTTTGACGTTTGACCTCCAAACACTTCCAAACTTTATACGCTGCCTATAAACACTATTATTAATCATTTTAGGACTTTAAAAACTCATGACACACATGTTAGACTCTAGATTATCCTAGCTCATTTTGAGGGTGTAACAATACTCCCCCACTTGGAAACATTCGTCCTCGAATGACACTGGCTACTCTTTAGGCACATCTAAGAGATAATAAACTCAAGACTAGCAGCACATAACCATAACACATAATACACAATACTCATATATAGTATAAGCATCAATTTCACAACATTAAGAGACTCAAAACACAACAAGAAGATAAAACTAATCTACGACTCATCATGTAATAAGAATCACATTTCATCATTTTATATAGTGAGAAACTTCCTTATCCACACATTATCATGATCAATAGATCATTTTTATGCTTCGTTACAGCCCACTCTCATGAGAACACTATTAAGAAAAATTTCAAATAATTCACAATGAACAGCTCACTAGATCACTAATGCAACTTTTAGCAACCTAGAATGATATCATGATAATATGAAAGACAAAACCTTATAAACTCATTTTACAACATAAACATAACTTCATAAAATGCATATTGCAGGAATCAATAAAATTCAATTTCAACAAGACTCCAAAACACAATTCAACATGCAACATGCTTCTATGACATTCTATCTCTCCAGCTTGAATAAAATAGAAGAGAAGAGACAACAAATCACAACTCCACTACTCACCGTACTCCCCCACTTAGAAGGAAAGCATCACAACACAAGAGAGAAAACTATAACTTACCGGCATCATCATCATCATCCAGCTTTGTTCCTTTGGCTCGGAGAGCATATAAGCGATTCCTCTTTGGAGCACCACCTTCCAGAACACTTGGAGCAGCTTGCTTGGTATCTCTACCCCTATCTGCAATAGTAGGACAATCCCTCACCTTATGATCATCCTTACCACAACCAAAGCAACCTCCGGTACCGGCTAGACATTTCCCAAAGTGCTTCTTCCCACAAGTAGAACAAGTAGGCTTAACACATTGATAACCACTACTACCCTCACTCTTAGCCTTAGGAGCACTAGGTTCATCTAGGTTTGGAGCCCTCTTCTTAAACCTAGGTATGTTTTGCTCATTGAACCCACTCCTTTTCAAATTTCTTGAGATCCTACTAAGTTTGGACTCTTCAATGGATTGAGCATACACCATAAGCCTAGACAAGTTCATGTCATTGTAGAGCATAGACGTACGACACTCTTCTTTCATAAAATTGGCAACATCGGTCACAAACCTACTAATCTCATCCCTAGGATTAGACACAAAGGAAGGAGCATACCTAGACAACATGGTAAACTTCAAGGAATATTCTTCAATACTCATATTACCTTGCTTGATGTTAATGAAATATTCAACCTTCACCTCCCTCCTCTCATGGGGAAAGTACTTTTCTAAAAAAGCTTCCTTAAACTCTTCCTACTCTATGGGACCCGACTCAACCTGCCTATTATCTTTCCATTGAGTGTACCATACTTGAGCAACCTCCCTCAATTGATACGAAGCTAACTCCGCCTTCTCCCTACAAGTCACCCACATGGCACTCAACACCTTGTACACACCATCAAGAAACTCTTGGGGATCCTCTCCCACCTTAGAGCCTAGAAAGATTGGAGGATTCATTCTCACAGAATCTCTCAATATAGAGGTCATAGTACTCTCCATAGCATTCACCCTAGGCTCAATATCACTATTCACATGAGTTGTCATGGCTCGGGCTAAAGCAAGTAGAGCCTCTCTAATCTCCCCATTAGTCATGTTCAAGGGAACCATCGGTACCTCATTACCTTTACCTCCAATAGGGACTTGATCACCTTGTGGAACTTGAGGAACTTGAGGAACTTGAACTCCTTGTGGATCTAGTCCACCTTGGGGAACTTTCTCATGCACCCCTTCCTCTTCCAACCTTTTAGCGGTCATCCTTCTAGTAGTCATCTGCTATAACCACAAGGAAAAACATTAAGAAGGACACTCACAACTTTTAACTCTATGGAACGACACAAGAGTAGAGAAGAAGGGAAACTCTATCGTCCTATAGCCTCTCGCTCATAGATGTATCGTGACTCACACCGATGAACAAGACTCTACTAGATGTGGCTTATTGAGACTTTTTGATTCCTAAAGACTACTTCCAAAACCTTATACTCTGAAACCAAGTTTTTCACGACCCGAGAGCACACCCTAGAAGATCTGGCATTCCCTCGGCTCGCAACACGGTGTACTTAACCTCTCATAGGTCTTGTACAAGCCCTTAGACATCATTCAATACATTTATGTATAAAAGTAGTGCGAAATTAAAACTTTTCACACGAATAATATTCCATAACATCTTTCATAAAAAAACATAAGGAATAAGGCTAAGTCTCAATGTTGCCATCTTAGACACACGATATCTTGGGCCACGACCCATACAATACGATATAGATTTACTAAGTCTATTACAATGCTTTTAAAAAGAAAACTAAAGAAAATAATGTCCTTAGATCTAGTGGGAACATACCAACACTCGCTTGAAAGAAAATCTAGGATACAAGCTTCAATTCACGTACTCCTCTCAAATGCCACCTACAACTTTAGAGATAGACAAAATGTATGGAATAAGTACATTGCATGTACTAAGTATGACATAATGGATAAAATCATGATAAAGGGACATTTGTATAAAATATGCTCCTTTTGAGTAAAATTTCATATCATAAATATAGAACAACATATAACACCAACTTCACATATAAGTCACATTCCACAATATAACATCAAGAACACTTCACAACACATAAACATGAGACCCTCCTATCAAAGGTGATTCTAAGGCTCACTTGAGTGAGTTATGAAGCGACCGCCCATACAATCCCTTCATACACACCAAAGAGGTCCTTTAGACTATCTAAGATAAAATTATTCCCATTTCATTAATTAGAATCCCTATCAAGAATTACTCTAAGACTCACCTAAGTAAGACATGAAGAGAACACTCATACACCCTCTCCAAGCCTACCTAAGAAATCCTCAAAGCTACTATAGATAGATACATTTTCATCAACATACATTTACTTAAGTCATCATGTTCATTGGACCATTTAAGAGACATTCAACACTTAAGGACTTCACATAATGGTCTTGGAGAAAACCTAGGGAACCTACATACTAACATCTTCAAATTCTAGTCGTGCAATGTCTAGATAGCGTTCCATTCCACTAAATAAACTTTATAGTACTTATCCAACACTAGCATGTATCCCACATGATGAGAATAGAGAATAAATGACATATATCACACTAGCTAGGCATGGAATCCAGAGTCTTCCCTACTCCGATTGAGGGTGTTCTACTTGTTAATGGTAGAACTAGCACACAACCCATGTATGCACATGGTTAAGGAATATCAAGAGTTTATTTTTACTCTAATCTCCATCTTAACTAGAGATACTCCCCAAACATATTCTCTCGGTGCTAGCCTTTGTTCTCATAGAGTAATTCAACGAAGGAGCATATGAAAAGGTACCATATATTGTTCATAACCAAATCATAATACACCTTACCAAAGAGGGTCCACTAGGGCTGCCTACAATGGTTACTAGGATAGCTCAATGAATTTTTTAAGGATGATTTCATGTCATTCCATCCAACCACCCCTAAGTCAACCATTCACACAGAAGGATACCATTACGACTTTCGACTTCACGGATATCATAACCTTCTTTCTAAAAAGTTCCACATAAATGACCTTCTTAACCTTGTTCAAGATCATATTCCATAATACATATACATTCATGACAAAGGTGATTTAGCATACTAAGTTAAGATTCCATATCCATATTCTTCATGTATCAAGTAAGGGACACAATTCTACCATAACAAGACACACATACTTTACATTATCACATATATCATATTATTCAAGAAGTATATAAAGACAACTAAGTATACTTGCAAGTCATCTACACACTTCTATAGAAACCTCAACATAATCCATCACAATACTCATATTGTCGTTTAGGAAGCATCATACTTCAACATCAAGTCACAACATGATAATATCACAATTCATGAAAGTAATTCCGACAGGGCCACATTCTTCACAAGTATATAACATAAGCATCACCACCATAAGTGGATCATACCAAACGTCACAATTAAACACCTATAGTACACAATATAGAGAAGGATAGGTAAACATACCACCAATTCAATCTCAACAACTCCAATCCATAGCTAATTCAACGAATCCAATACACCAAGGCTCTTACCAATAGTCATAGTCACCAATTCAATCCAATAATCACAATATACAATGGTTCAATATGATACAGTATGAATTTCATCAATTTAGGACAGCCTACACAAAATTCTAACATGATTCTTTCATAATTCAATAGCCCAAAATAAACTATACAAGAATTCAATACTATAGAGACATGATCATATCACTCAAAAACTAGTCAAAATAAGGATTTCATGATTTGCATGTGTTCCTAAGGAATTTGATCTAAAATCTTCAATTAACATCAATTATATCATAAAATATTGTTTCAAATCGTTTCATGCAAGAACCCATGGCTAGAAGTTGAATTGAAGAATTCATGTTTTTATCACCTTTGAAAATCATTGGAATTTTCTACTTGAAGAAAGATGATTCAAGGATGAAACACCATACCTCAATATAGAAGATTAGCCCACAAAAATTGATGGAGAAAAACTTGGAAAATCAGTCTTCTTCCTTAGAGCTTCAAAGCTTCATCAATGGAGGTCTTTGGAGAGAAGAAATGGCGATGTTTTGTTTTGCGTTGAGGTTTAGCTTTGATTGGTGAGTTTAGGGGCTTGAAAAGACTAATAACCGTAATAAGTCATCCCAAAATTACCCAAAATACCCCGGCACTTAATGGACATTTTAACCAATTCAAATTTGACTTAAAACGACACGACCAAATTTGAGAGGTTACTGCACGCCGCGGAGGCATTTTTAATTCTTGGTTCTGGAAAATTTTGGAACAGAATGGTTCGTGATGTTCCTGCGTTGCCCAGGCAAAATTTCCCCTTCTCAGTGCAGGCTGCGCGACGCGCAGCCACCGCCCATTCTTGGCTGGCGCGGCAGCTTGCTTAGACCATGTTTAGGTCCTCCTTGGGGACCATTAGGCTGGTCCCCGGGGAGTCGTTCTCAGACATTTTGACCCTTTAAATGTCAGGCTATGGGTAGGAACCATCGATACACAATTTCACCATCAAACCATCCCCCAAAACTTCACTACAAAACACTATGACACACTAGTTCAACTTCGACTAGTTTCCGGACGTCTTGGACGTTCTTGGATGTTTGATCTCCAAACACTTCCAAACTTTATACGCTGCCTATAAAAACTATTATTAACCATTTAGGACTTTAAAAACTTATGACACACATGTTAGACTGTAGCTTATCCTAGCTCATTTTAAGTGTGTAGCATCATCAGCGAGCGGTCATATGCCATTTTTACTCAAAAAAAAATCATTTTTTTGACAAGTGTATTAGTTGTCTCTTTACGGGGGTCATTATAGGGTGTATTTTTAGTGATCATTTAGTGACACCATCTTGTCTTTAAAATTCTTCTGATAATCCAGAACTCCCAGAAAATTCTTCTCTTGTTTTCTATAATATTACCGTCTCCATAATTTTGGTAGAATTTAGTATCTTTGCTTATGGGTGATCAAGCATCCTTAAGCTGCATGTTCGACTTGAATTTCTTGTTTCATAAGTTTAATATGAAATAAAGAATGACTATCAAAAAGCAATGTCTCTTTCTTGTGACAATTGTGGAGGCACCACTCTCCTTATGTTTATTTAGCGCTATTCTAATGTTTTTTCGTAATTTCTCCAGCTGCACCTCTTTTTGTGATCACTCTGATGGGCTGACTCTTTTTTGTGCTGTTTCCAATCATTCTTACGGTTTTCAAGTAAAAGATACATTTACTCCCTTGATGATAAACCTAAGGTCTTTTAAATATTGAACTTTTTTTTATCACCAATCACGAGAACATATTTTAATTTTTAGTTTTTCTTTATGCTGTCATAGCTTGAGTATGGAGTCATTTGTTTGAACATTAAATTTCCGATAACTTGTTCCTGGAAGTTCTTCTCTTCCTTTTTTATTTAAATAGAATCGAATCTAATTATTGAGTCCTTTGAGTATTGAACTTTTAATCATCATTTCCAGAAAGTATTCTTCCTCTTTCCCTTTTTATAAGGTATGTAATTTTATTAGTATTATATTCTAGGTGTTTTAATGATCCTCACAAATATAGGACTCGGTCCCTGCATAGTGCTCTCGTCCAAATTCAAAATGGGATACAACTATAAAGCTGTCATGTCAGGTGGTGGGGGAAAAGTGCAATGTACTTCACCAATAGGAAAAGCGAACGAGAATGTCTATTTCAGTGTCTAAAAATGCAGGGACCCGTAATGGCAGAGTTCTCAGAGTTCTCCCCATCAGATACATAATAGTGTACACATGTAAAGTTTTCGTATTAATGGGTTGGTGAACTCATCAACGTACTTCACTAATAGAAACAGGTGAAGTTGTTTGTCCAGTGGACAATAACTCTCTTTGGTCAATATAATCAAAAGGAAAAACAACAAGAGGATCCATTCATTCAAAAGAGAAGGAGGGTTAGCAAGTCTTCTCAAGAACTCACAAAGAACATTACAAGGTACTAGGTCCCTGTAAGACTTCGAATGTGAAAAGGATGAAAAGACAGTTGTTAGAAAAGCTTCCACCTCTGATGTGGTAGGTGCATGTCCTTTTAGGGAAACAGACTCTCAGCCAATGAGGTTGTCTCAAGGAGTTTGTGTTCATTTGATATAGTCTCTTTACACAAAACTCAAGATTTGGCAAACAAAATTCTAGATCTTACAAAGAGAAGGTCATCTTCAAGGAAGAACACTGCTCATATCAACAAGGGACCTGATGGAGTTATGATGTATCTTGTTGTATTTGGAGATTTGTATCTTATGTGTTTAAATTGTAAATCTACTCCTAAGTTATAAAGGATAGTGGATCAGTTGTTTGTCCAAGTCTTTAGGTTGAGTAGTATTAACTAGAGTTATTTAGTCAAATCATATTTTTCCTAGTCAAGATTTTTACATCATTGTTTTGATGTTTTCTTGGGTAGAGTTGCCTAGGAGTGTCAACTAGAGTTAGTTGACATTTGGATGTAGTAGAGTTGCTGCTTTTTCAGCTCTTGTCTTGGAGATTAGAGTTGGTTGCTAAAGTTATCTTTGGGGGTTATTAAAGTCTAGATCAACTAGAGTTAGTTTGTTTAGTGGGCAATAGTATTATTGCTTTGGCTCGTTTAAGCAATAGGAATATTACTTAGTGTGAGATTAGGGTGTTAATCTCACTATTTTGATTGTTAATTGTGTTTCACTTTTGCTTGAGAATATTGGTGAAAATAGTTGGAAATCGTGTGTGACAGGTTGTGGTTTTACTTCCTTGAGCAAGGATTTTTCCCGTAAAATACTTGTGCTTCTTTTTCATTGTGCTATTTTTTCCGCACTTTAATTCTGTGAAAGGAACAAATCCTATGATCACTGGTGGACACGTACATTCCAACAATTGGTGTGAGAGCTTGGGCTCACTATCTGGTTAATACCAAGACAGAGAAACCTGCAAGGAGTGGCGACACCACTAACCTGCAAAGAAGTCAATCCCCCACAAGACTACCTATCTTTGACGATCATTTCTATAAATGGTGGAATATTCAAATGAAAGACTATCTCGTGGCTGAGAACATTGAGGCATGGAATATTATTTGTGAAGGTCTTTAAGTGCCAACTATGGAGGTTAAAGATAGAAAGGTCACAAGAGTCATTGGCAAAACTCTACAACAATATAATCACTGACAAAAGATTAGTCGGGAAAAACACGATGCTAGGAAGCTACTGATGTGTGAAATCAGTATGAATGAATACGATCTGATCTCATCATTTGAATCAGCCAAGTAAATCTTGGATCAGCTGAGAACAACATATGATAATACTGAGGAAACAATGAAATCTAAGCTAGATCTCTTTACTACTCAGTTTGAAAGTTTCACCATAACAGAAGATGAAACTATTCATGAAATGTGTACTTGATTCTCTACCAGTGCAATCAAGTCTCTAAGATACTAGAAATTCTTCCCAGATCTTGGACAAATGAATTTGTGTTTGTTAATAAGACAAGGGATCCTGAAGTGGCAATTCTAAATGAACTATTTGAACATCTTCAAGTCCATGAGATGCACAGAAAAAAGGAGGATCTCACTTTCAAGGGCAAAGATAAGAGGACAAATATGATTGATGAGGCTGATCAGAAGAAAGATGCAAAAGGAGTTGAATCACATGCTTCCAAAGTGTCACAAAGTGAAACCCCTGAAATGAATGAGAACTTGGTCTATTTCACTCAACGATTAAAAAATATCATGAGAGAACATGGAGGTTTCATGAATAAAGAAAATTGTGACACAACTACAAGTCCAAGTGACCTGTGTTACAAGTGTGATCAACCAATTCACTCCACTAGAGACTGCCCTATGCAAAAATCTGACCACAAGGAATATGTCAAGTCGGGAGAAGGTAAAGACAAAGAGGGGGACCAGGTATGTGACAAGTCAAGCAGAAGAGAAGCTTATTACCATGCGGTGAAGAAAGATATCACTGCATGGAAAAATTACGTAAGTGATTCAGATGATTCTGAACAATCTGATGAGGCTTTCATGGTAAAGTCATATGAGGAAAATGTTGATGAAAAGGTAACCCTATCATATATCAAACAAAACTTGAATACCTTTTTTATTAGTGAATTGGGAAAGCTAGTTGTTGTACTACTTTATTTGATAAGTGAGCTAACAACTAATAATGAGCTCATGAACAATACCCTAGACATCTCTCAAGATGGAAAAACTGGTTAGTTGTCCAAATACCTGATATTGAAAATCAAATGGTTGCTCTAGAAGCTAAAAATCTAGAACTGAAAGAAAAGATAAAAGGGGTGACTACTACAGTTTTCAAAGGAAAGAACGAGGCCAACAACCTGCAACTAGCACTACATAAAAAATAATCACTAGTGGAAATTAGTTATTTTTCTGCTAAATATGTATTTTTAGGGGCAACTTCTCTTTGTATATATATTCTTAAAGCCTTTAGAAAATTGGTTCTAATGGAACTTAACTAATGCCTGAAAGACTTTAACACTCTTTATTAATGTCAATATTTGTTGCCACTAAAAGTTGTTTTTGTTGTAGTGTGGAGCTTGAAAACAAGTTGCACACTGCTCAAATGAAGATGAATTTGGCTTTAGAAAGAAATCTGGTCTTGGAGAGGGACCTGGTCAGTGTAAAAGAGAAACTGGAAAAGTACCTCAAATATTCCTCTAAGATCATTACAAATCTAATTATTCAAGGCAACAACAGTAGAAGAGGGCTGGACTGCAAGAAAAATAGATCCCCCATACACAATCCTTATAGGAAAACTGTTTCTGATGTTGATAATTTGTTATATGTTTATTGTGGTCGAGCTGGACATCTTAAGAAAGATTGTCCTGTTTTGAAAAAATATGAAAGAAGTTCCTCTAACTATTCCAAACAGAGGAACAAATTGAAGAAGGGACATGGTTTTGCTTCTGGTCTCGAGTTGAAGAAAGCAGTATGCCTTAATGGACAAAATATTTTCTTATCACTCCGTAATTTACTTACTGGGAACTCCGTCTCAAATGGGTTCCCAAGTCTAACAAGTGATTTTCTATGTGAGTGAGAGGAGGTAGGATCACTCAGTTTTGGTTTATGAATAGTGGATGCTCAAAGCACATGACTGAGAAAACTACAGAGCTTCCTTTCTCTCTCAACGTACTTCAATGAGGAGGTGTCTCTTTTGGCAATGACAAGAAAGTGTATATTCTTGGTGTAGACATGTTTGGGAAGTCTATGGAACACACCATTGAGGATGCGTACTATGTCAATGGTTGAAGTACAATCTTTCAAGTGTTTCACAGATTTGTGATGAACAAAATGAAGTTAAGCTCTTATTATATAATTGTGTTGTCACAAACTTGCTCTCTCGGGTTATGATCTTGACAGAAAAGAGATACAAGAACATGTATATTGCTAATCTAAATACTGCTCATAGTGAAAATCTCATTTGCCTTAGTTCTCAAAGTGAGATTGCTGAGGTATGACTTGAAATTCGGGTCATGTTAGTGCTTCTCTACTACACAAACCTTTGTCAAGGGACCTAGTCCATGGTCTGCCCGAAATAAAATTTTTAGATGACAAGTTTGAAATGCTAGTGTTACAAAGAAGCACATCAGACCATCGTTTAGGTGGAGTA
The DNA here is from genome assembly GCA_016801875.1 of Solanum sitiens. Classification (NCBI taxonomy): domain Eukaryota; kingdom Viridiplantae; phylum Streptophyta; class Magnoliopsida; order Solanales; family Solanaceae; genus Solanum; species Solanum sitiens. Next base: position 60,042 of record JABWTJ010000229.1, read on the forward strand.
AGCAAAATTTTAACCTTTTAAAGAACATTCGGGCTGAAGTGGTGAATGCTACATGTCTTGTGACCAAAAGAATGTTATTGAGAAGTTTTATCTCAATGGCAATGATAGAATAGTTGTGCTATATTCTTCTTCTAGCAAGGCTTATCCGGTGTATAAAATGTGTGCATTGAATAGTATGTTTATGTGATTTTTGATGAGTGTGGAAGAATTGAAATGTTGCAAAAGAAAGAAGATTTTGAGATGGAAGAGTTGCTTCAGATTTATAGAGATGGTCTAAACACAGAGCTAGTTGAAAAACATCCTCTTCATGAATCCAGCAATCTCAAGGAAGCTGATGCAGATGATGAACTTGATAAAGGACCCGGTACGGTAGACAGTGTTGAACAAAAATAATGTAGTTCAAGCTGATAATGTGAATTCCGAAGGTGAGAATGAAGAAGATGATCAAGCTCAGTTTCAAAGAAGCAAGGTATGACACTTGGTTCCCCAACAAGATGATAGGTTCTCCAAGTTCCTCTTCAACAATGGCTTCAAAAGAGGTAAAATTGACAAAACCCTATTTTTGAAATTACAAGGAAACAAATTGTTGATCATTCAAGTGTATATCGATGATGTCATCTTTAGAGAAACCTTTTGGGTTTTTGAATAAAGAGTTTGTCGTATTCATGGGTAGTGAGTTCTAAATGAGCACAATGGATATTTCTTCTAAGAGCTACATATTCAGCAAACCTCTAAAGGTCCCCTCAGTTGTCCACAAAAGTACATCAATGAGTTTCTCAAAGGCTTACATACGTGAAATCAAGACAATGTTAAAAGGGTATAATGTCATCATGAAGGTCTTAAAAATGAAAAATCAAGTGGCTGAAATCTTCACCAATACACTGAGCAAGGACCAGTTTGTCAAGAACATGGATCTGGTTCCGGCTCAGGAAAGCTACTGAAAAAGATTCACATTATAGATGACAAGACAATTGATACTCCCGTGGGGACCAACTTGAAGGTTGATGCGGATAGATCTGGTCTAGATGTAAATGATGCAAGTGTTAGGATTTATGCAAGATTCCAAAATTATCCAACATAATCACATTTGAAGGATGCTAAGAGAATCATGAGACGTTTGAAGAAGACAAGGGACATGGTTCTATTCTTTTCATCTAGAGACTTTTTAATTTGGAGAAATTTGATGATCCTGATTATGGTGGGTATCAAGTTGATAGAAAGAGTACCTTATGATTGGCTTATATTATAGGCTAATCTCTCACTCATGGGGAACTAAAAGGCAAGATTCAGTTTCTCTTTCAACAAATGAGGCAAAGAATGTAGCAACTGCAGCTTGATGTGGTCAACTCTTGTGGATTAAGCAACATCTTCAAGCTCTTGAAGACCTGTTTGAGATAATCAAAATGATGTTGGGAATGCTAAAATCTTCTTGAAAGTATCTTTCCTGAAGCAATCAACTCTCTTATGACTATGCAAACGGAGCAGGTACCCTTGCTTTTCATTTATGTATGTTTAGAAAATTTAGCTCATACCTTTTATAGGTATATACATATGGAAAAAGGGCTGAGGGAAAGGGTGGTCAGGATAGGTCTAGACAATCACATTCAAACTACACAGAGGGACCTGGTCCATTCTCGAATGTTAGCACTCTTCAAATTGCAGTTTGAATTATGCATGTGAAACGTTGCACTTGTCACATGTCTATCATTCAGGAATCTGATTGTTGTCCCATCTTTTGAATACCAAAATGACACTTCATTTCACATAATACACCATTTCACTTCCTTTATACTCTATATTACTTTTCAACTCCCCTTCTAAAATCAGAAATTCTTTATTCCTCTTTTCTCTTCTCTCAAATACACTTCATATGGTTAAAACCCTTTGTTCTTACAGGAGAATTTCTGATTAGAATGTTTTTAAGTGTGAAGAGGTACCAAGTCCAACAAGTGAAAAGAAGGTGGGACCATATGATGTTCAAAAGGAGGAGGTTGATATTCTGAGAACTCAAAGTTTTCTGAATATGAGTGTGTCTGACCTTGAAATAATAAAAAAATAAAAAATGAAATGGTTCCTCAGTGATTGATCTATTCACTTTGGTGTCCTTAAGTATGTTTGATTCTACAAATCTTTTTGTCATGAGAAAGTTAGGCTAGCGTTGGAAGCTATGACAATTTCTCTTGTTAACAAGGATACTGAAATTGTTTGGCCGAAGGCTCAGCTTTTTAAACAACACAATCAGAGGACCGGGTTAAAATAATTGACAGCCTTGATGGTTCAACATGAAGCCTCGGCAGCAAAGAATGTAAAATTCACAAGAGGATAAGGAATTTGTTATACTAATTCTATTATATCAATCCTTTGCTCCTAAGCCACGCCTCTCTTCCTAAACTCCCGTGTCGGCCCTCCTTGTTTTCTATCGAAATTCAGTGGGCATTGTCTTGATTGTCATACCCCTTATCGCGCACGGCGGTAAGTTTTTCCAATTAAATTATTTGTTTCAGAGTCGCCACTTGGAATTGAGTTGTGGTGTTCCAAGTCGCCTTTTGAATCCTTAATCAATAAGAAATGACTCTTTAGTTTTGGTCTACGAATCATAAATTCGGGTAAGGAATTTTGTTGACCGAGGGAAAGGTATTAGACATCCCTCGAGTGTCATGGTTTTAGCACGGTCGCTTTTATTGGCTTATACTTATTTTTTTACTATTTTTCGATATATTATTTTTAGGCCATGACTTTTTCACATTTTTTATTTGAACTTTTATTTGGTTTCGACCTAGATGCGTAACCGCATTCTTTGTCTTGACATTTAGAGACATAACCATCTTCTCCTCTCGAGTACCTCACATCTACTAATTTCTTTTTACACCTTTTGATTTATATTAATGAAAGTTAATTATTAAAATAATTTGACCAAGGTGCATCACCACGTCCTTGAATTTGACTAAGGTGCGTAACCGCATCCTTGAATTTCTTAAGTATCACAAAAAGATGTGGAACCACATTCTTAAATGAGATAAAATTTAATTATTATTACTACATGAACTAACAAGAATAAGAAAACTGTACGTTTTCTTTCTTCTCCCTTGGTTTCGTGCCTTCATCCGTTTTCTAACCTTTTCTTATTTAAAAAAAATATTTTTGCTGTTTTGTTTATTATTTTTTATATTTTTTGGTTATATATATATATATATATATATATATATATATATATATATATATATATATATATATATATATATATATATATATCATTCTTCTTTATATTTTTCTTTTCTTATTTTTTACTAAGTTTTTTTTTACGTTTTTGTTCTTTTCTTCTTTGTTTTTTTCTTGTGTCATATACGTATGCAGGTAGTGTGTATATTGTTTTTATTTTATTTTTTTCTTGTTATTTGAAAAAGAAAAAAAAACAATAGTGAGCATTGTATATCAATTCAACCTTTAGTTTTTCTCAAAATAATATTCAATAGCCTACTTTAGATGATAATTAACACTAGCATTAAACAAATTACAAATCAATTCTACCTCAAAAATTCCTCATTCATTATTATCATAAACTATTTTACTAATTTAACGTATTTTGGCTAATAACAAAAGAGACAATGTTTTAAACAGTTAAATGCATAGTTACAATAAAGTATCAATACTGAAAATAATAAGGAGAGGAAAGTAACGCATACTATCATAATCAACCTTATAGATTACCTAATATATGGAATCATTTAATTAACTTAATTTGTTCATACTTTAACTTCACAAATAAATATATTAAAATAAGTAAAAAGGAACAGAATATGAATTTTTATGGTCAAATAGGAGCATGAACGATATCACCGAATACTAGACATAAAGATCAAAATACGACACTATACATAATTTATTCTCAATTTAACAATATACACATATTTACCGTATTTCAATATTATACAGTAAATTTAACATAAGTGTACATCCCACATGATGAGAATAGGCTTTAACCAACATAGACCATACGAGCTAGGTATGAAATTCGGTGTCATAAGGACCCCACACCATGGAAGGTGTTCTACTTGCTAAAGGTAGAACTAGGACACATCTCATGTTGGCACATGCTTAAGGAATATCAAGAACTTCTTTGTACTCTAGTCTCATTCTTCAAGTAGAGCTACTACCAAAAGAATATCCTCTCAGTGATTTGCCTTGTTTCTCATAGAGTAATTTCATTCACCTAGGTGTATTAGAGAAGGTACCATCACTAACTCCTACCAACTCATAATACCCTTTCCAAGGATGGGTCCACTTGGTCTGCCAACCAAGGTCTATTTGGATAGATCTTATGAATTTCTTAAATATGGTTTCATGCTGTTCCGATCAACCTATCTCTAAGTCTATCATTCCACTTAAGAAGGGGACCATCTAGGTCTACTGATCAAGGTTTCACATTCTTAGCCTTCTTTTCATACCCAAGGCTTTACTTTCTTAACCTTCTTTTCATATTCAAGGTTTTACTTTCTTAACCTCCTTTTCATATTCAAGGTTTTTACATTCACTTAGGGTTCTAGAGTCATCAAGAAGGGGCACCATACTTAGGTCTACTGGATCAAGATATACTCTAGAATACTTTATTTAATCATTCCAGGAAGGGTACCAACGTAGGTCTACCGATCCTAGACTATCATTCATACTCTCATTCAAAACAATTCAAGTACCAAGTAGGGACAACTAGTTTACAAACACAAGATACAACATCATTATATAAAGGCTCTCCCTAGTCCTTTATCATCATATATCAACTACTAGAGAAGAAGTACATTCAATCATATAATTATAGAACCCATACAAGATCATATAGACATAATGTGAGCACCTTCACTTTATACCTTCACATATACCATATCATGATCATACCATAATTCACATAATAATGCCGACAAGGCCATGTTCATAACATTTACAACAATTAGACACTGCCACCATAAGTGGACCATACCAATCAATGACAATTCAATATCAATTAAATATTAAACAAAGGAATTAGGTCAACTCACCATCTTTCAATAGCCACAATCAGCATTCCTTAGCCTTTCCAACAAATTCACATAACCAGAGATCCTACTAATAACAATATACATAAGACTAGGCAAACAATTCATCCATATCAATGATCCAAAAAAACTCAATATATATATGAATACTATAAGGCAATCTAAGAACAATTCCAACAATTATCAACATATAGTTCAATAGTCCATAACAATCTACCCATGAATTCAATACAATTAAGCCATCATCCATTAACCCACTTTAGAGCCAAAATTAGGAATTCAAGGAATACATGGGTTCATGGAGTTTTTTTTATCTTAAAACCACCAATTAACATTGATCAATCCATAAAACAATACTTAAAACCTTTTCATGCAAGAACCCATACTTAGAATTCAAAATAGGATTTCAAGGTTTTTGAAGATCTTTGAAAAGCCTTTGGAATTGGCTCCTTGAATGGAAGAAGAGTTAAGGATGAAATAACATTACCTTCATAGAAGAAATCCCACTAAATTGATGGAGAAATCAGTGGAGAACTTCAATCCTAGCTTCACCTTGAGTTCAAGCTTTAATGGAGTCTATAGAGAACTTATTTTGATCTTGGGGTTTTGATTTAAAAAATGAGGTCTAATTTAGGTCTAGGTGTATAAACTAACTTAATATACTTTAAAATACCTAAAATAACCTCCTAGGACTTAATTAGGACGTGGAGTGAATTTTCCAAATCACCCCTAGTTAGGTCGAGACTCTGCAGAAATTGCAGGTCTCAAATGACGGCCATCATCTACGGGGCATCATTTGATCTATGGGGTATTCTGCTGGGTGTTGTTTTGGTCATAGGCCCTTCATTTTGGGTCTAAGATCCCACAACTAAGTGTGGAAGCCATGCCTCCTTTTGATGGGGCATCATTCCATCTACTGGGCGTAGATGAGTGGCGGTTTTTGGGGCTGTTTTGACAGCTTGATGCCAAACGTTTGAACCCTTAGGGTGGTCCTTGGGGATTCGTACCCGAATGTTTCGACCCTAAATATTCTCATCTAGATGTTGGAGCCCCCTCCTATCACCAAACAATACGTAAAATATGCAAAGGCACACTAATACACACACAAGATAGATTTCAAACGTCTTGACCGTTCTTTGACGTTTGACTTCCAAACTCTTCAAACTGACCCCTAAAGCTATTATTCATAATTGTAACACCTTATTAACTCATAACACACATGATAGGCTCTAGTTTAACCTAGTTCATTTTGAGGGTTGTAACATTGCCCCTTTTTTTACTGGAAACACAAAGAGTTTTCAGACAAAAAAGTAGACAAAGCGACAAATTTTATAAGAAAAATATACAACCGAGCACTTGTTTGGAAAATCTTACATATCCCGGGTTGTAAGGGAATCAGGTCGTGTGTAGTTCAAGAAGACGAGGTGATGACTTTGAAGTTAAGTGAGATTCCATAGAGACTCCAAGTCGCGACTCTTATCCTTATTAACAAAAAGTAATAATCAAAAGAAAAATAAAAATACAAGATCCTATCTATGCAACTTCTCTTGAGTCTTCACTAAAGTCTTGACTTTAAGATATCACCTTGATTTTGGGTCAGTATCTTAACCTTGAATTCAATTGGAGACTTAACTTGTAACTTTGCATTCTTCAAAATAATAATTTGAAAATTTTCTTGAATGCTTGCTTGTTTTGTTGATCAGTAGCTGAATAGAAGTAGGTGTCAGGATGTTGCATGCATTGACGAAATTGATTTTTGCTATCATGGGGATTGATCATTCTAAAAAAGAGTTGAAACATTGTTCTTGAATTTCACATCCATGTTCCTTTCGAAGAAACCTAAAAACCATGACAAACAAAAGAAATAAACAAACTTTTACCCCAATTTTCAGTGGAAATTTTTTGTGAGTTATTAGCAAATGTAGAAAAAAATAGATAAATAAATTATATCAGAGAGGGTACTGTTAATCCCATTATATAGGGGTGTCCTGCTAATCTAAATCGCATTATGTAGTAGGGTCCTTCTAATACCATTATGTAGGAGGATCCTACTAATCTAAATCACATTATGTAAGAGGGTCCTTCTAATCTGAATCCCATTATGATGAGGGTCCTGCTAGTCCCATTATCCAAGAGGGTCCTGCTAATCTCATTATCAAGGAGGGTCCTGCTAGTCCCATTATCTAGGAGAGTCCTGCTAATCCCATTATCAAGGAGGGTCCTGCTAGTCCCATTATCCAGGAGGGTCCTACTAATCTCATTATGAGGAGGGTCCTGCTAGTCCCATTATCCAGGAGGGTCCTGCTAATCCCATTATGAGGAGGGTCCTGCTAATCCCATTATCCAGGTGGGGCCTGCTAGTCCCATTATCCAAGAGGGTCCTGCTAATCCCATTATGAGGAGGGTCCTTCTAGTCCCATTATCCATGAGGGTCCTGCTAATTCCATTATCCAGGTGGATCCTGCTAGTTCCATTATCTAGGAGGGTCCTTCTAATCCCATTATCCAGGTGGGTCCTGCTCATCCAATTATCCAGGAGGGTCCTGCTAATCCAATTATTCAGGAGGGTCCTGCTAATCCCATTATCAAGGTGGGTTCTGCTAGTCCCATTATCAAGGTGGGTCCTGCTAATTCCATTATGAGGAGGGTCCTGCTAATCCCATTATGAGGAGGGTCCTTGTAGTCCCATTATCCAGGAGGGTCCTACTAATTCCATTATCCAGGTGTGTCTTGCTAGTCCCATTATCCAGGTGGGTCCTGCTAATCCCACTATGAGGAGGGTCCTACTAGTCCCATTATCCAGGAGGATCCTGCTAATTCCATTATCCAGGTGGGTCCTCTTAGTCCCATTATCCAGGAGGGTCCTGCTAATCTCATTATCTAGGTGGGTCCTGCTAGTCCCATTATCCAAGAGGGTCCTGCTAATCCCATTATGAGGAGGGTCCTTCTAGTCCCATTATCCATGTAGGTCCTGCTAGTCCCATTATCCAGGAGGGTCCTGTTAATCCCATTATCCAGGTGGGTCTTGCTAATCCAATTATCCAGGAAGGTCCTGCTAATCTCATTATTCAGGAGGGTCCTGCTAATTTAATTCCCATTGCCTAGGAGGGTCCTGCTACTCTAATTTTCATTGTTTAGGGGGTCCTGCTACTCTAATTTTCATTGTTTAGGAGGGTCGTGCTAATCTAATTCCCATTGTTTAGGGTCCTGCTACTCTAATTTCCATTGTTTAGGAGGGTCCTGCTACTCTAATTCTCATTGTTTAGGAGGATTCTGCTACTCTAATTCTCATTGTTTAGGAGAGTTCTGGTATTCTAATTCTTTTTGTTTAGAAGGGTCCTTTTTTAAGAGAATCATCAATAAAACCACAACACTTTTTTTTGCCCTAGTTTGCACCAGGAAAATATTATTTACACTATTAGTATGAATGAGAAATACTGATACCAAAGAAAAAAAAGTACAATTAGGGAGTTTGTTCCCTTGAAATTAAATATAATCGAGTGTTTGTTTCCTAAGATTAGAATTCAACTAGAGTGCTTATTCCCTAGAGATGAGAGTAATAAAAATATGGCCCAGTCTTTTAATTTGAGGAACTTCGACACTCTTTTTAGTTTATTATTTTTTTGATTTTTTTTGTTTTACAAAAATGGTCAAATTTCATTCCTTTAAGGATATAAAATTTTATTTCTGTAAGACTCAGTCTTATTGTAAGACTACCTACATATCTCGTATACTAAGAATCAGGTCAAATGTAGTTCATAAAAATCTAAAATTATTTTTATTTTTTCTTGATTTTTTATACAAAAGATATCTTTTGAGAAATGAATCAGTTCATGCTTGACAATGTTTTGACTTTTATTGGTACCAACAATTAGCATGATGCATATGAGTCATCTTCAACTACTTTCAGACAAATTGGAGGCCAACTTTGAGTAATCACTATAATTTCAAATGGTATCTCAAACATACTTAAGTATTTCATCTCGACTAAGTTAAGGGATAAAATTATTCATATCTTCATATTTTAAGTGCCCTCGCAACAAATGAAGTCCTACTTCACACAATAGAAGTATTTCGATCTTAGGACATTATATCAAAGTCACTCACACTCGGAAAGATATTCAATGTATGAGATTAAGATACCATATGTTTGGCCCTTATGTAAGTATCCATTGATGTGAGAACACACAAAATGGGATCAAATAGGACTTAAGTCTCCGTGCTGTGTATCTAATTGAGCGCACATGGAGGTGAGATTCAGAAAATAGTGTATTTATGCACTAAAAATGACATATGTTAAGTTGTGGTTATTCAAATAAAAATGTTTTAGGCTCGAAATGGGAGTCCTATGGATAACATGTCATTTGGTAGGCTTGAAAAGCACAATCGGATCAAAGGAAGCCTGTAATCATTTCCCAAGTTAAATGTTGCTCACAATTTCACTTTAACCAACATTTAGGCCAAGTTCTAGATAAAACATCATTTCATTGAATTTTATATCTAAAGCTCACCGCACAATGCACAGGAAATAATGAGGTCGAATTTGTTTTAACCTTAACTTTAAGCAAAACAGTTTCTCAAGTATAACATAAATATATCAAGAAATACCCAAAGAAGTTTATAGGTCACAACAAAGTTAGTCCGTCTTGTCAAATAGTTTAACACTTTATTATTTTTCTTATGCACACTTCTAATAATGGTGGTACCAACCAAGTCAATATTTTTCTAAATAAAAAAAATCATTTATTTCGTTTTGCCCCATGTATCTGACGAGGACGTTTTAATTTTTTTTTTAAAGTTGGACCGAACCTCAATATAACGCTGCCTACGTATCTTGTCAAAGCAAGAATCAGGTTTGCGTAGTTCAGAAATATTGTAAAGACAAAATTAATTTTTATAAGAAATACTTCTCTTTTTTTAACTTTTTTTTCAAAAAAATCAACGAACCCGAGAAGATTGCCTACGTATCTCATTGGTGTGAGAATCAGGTGTGCGTAGTTCGTTCAAATTGAATGGTTTAATTTTTTAATATTGATATTAATACTTGACTTGATAAATGCAATATTTCTCAAACTACTATTAAGTTTTTTAATTTTTTAATTAATTATACCAAAATAATTTAAATATTTTTTTAAAAAAAATTGAGTGAGAAATCTTAAATTTCATTTTTAAAAAGACATAATAACTCCTAAAAGAAGAAATATTTTTATGTTTTTCCTTTCTTTGTCTTTTTTTTTTTAAAATAAAAATTGCAAGATAACATTTTTTATAACACTAATCACACCAAAATGAGTTAACTTATAGAGACTTTCTAAATAAATGCATTTTCATGTATAAAATGATCTAGGTAGTCAAGTAAGAGAGGGTTACTCTTTCTTGATGTACCCAACTCTTGTTCAGAGGCTCACTAAGTTACCTGCAAATAATGCAAATATTCGAAGTCTTTTAGGGATAACCATGTCCATATTCTACTTTTAGTATGTTCAAACCTGAAGGAGATAGGTATCTAGAATGGCTTACCCGAGTGGACAACTCGAGTCAGGGAGGGGCAACTTATTGGTAGCAACGCTATTCTGACTTAATTGCTTGTTCTACCCCGCCTAACATATGTGACTAAATATCCTTCACTGGGTGACAAGACACTCCAGATTTATATCAACGGGAAAGTAGGATGCATAACTGCATTCCTGTGAATGTGTGCAAGAGTAGTCAGAGATTCATAAGGTGTGAGTAATTTTTTATTTTTTATTTTTTATTTTTATTTTTAGTGAAGTTCAACAATATAATATAAAAGCAAAAATATGAACAACAAGTAGCGCATTAGGCCATCAAATAAAATATATCCACTAAAATAAAATAATAAAATCAAGTAAAATTCAATATACAAAGCTCGAATTCTGGTTATTCTTCAGCGGAGTCGCCATCTGTCACACCCCTATTCTTTCTCAAAACGAATTGTTTTTTTTTGAAAGAAAGAGTTTTTCCAATTAAAGTGACATTTCAAAAAGGTATTATTTTTTTTATTCAAAGTCGCCACTTGAAATTGAGTTATGGTGTTTCAAGTCACCTTTTTGTTTAATCCCTAATCAAAAGGAATTGACTCTTTGTTTTGGTCTGCGAACTAGGAATTTGGGTAAGAAATTCTATTGACCAAGGGGAAGGTATTAGGCATCCCTTGAGTCCCGTGGTTATAGCATGGTCGCTTCTATTGACTTATACTTATATTAAAATATTTTGGATATATTATTTTCAGGCCATGACTTGTTTGCATTTTTATTGTTGAACTTTTATTTGGTCTCAAATCGGATGGACTTTGACATCTGGAGACATAACTGTCTTCACCTATCGATTTATCACACCTAATAATTTTTATTTACACGTCTTGATTTAAATTAATGAAAGTTAATTCTTAACATAATTTGGTCAAGGTGCGTAACCACATCCTTGAGTTTCTTTCAGTGTCTCAAAAAAATATGTGTAACCACATTCTTAATTGAAACAGATATTTTTTAACATGCCTCGATTACATCTAGTCTAATATAAAAAAATATTTTCCTTTATACATAAACCAAATAAAGTACAATAAATCTAAATGTTAAGGATACAATATATGATTTTGCATCATTTTTATATCTTTTTATTTTATATTTTTAATATTTGGTATTTTTGTTACTTTAAACTAACCTCAACATTAAGTATACATTTTCTAAACAAACAAGGCAATAATGAATTGTTAAAAATAAATCTCAATCTTTATTGAACAAAATAAATAATAATTATTTTTTCACCCAATAAATCTATTTTTATTTGCAAAGAGATATAACACTTGACATATTTTTCATTTCAATTAAATTATGAATAAAACAAAAATGTAGAAACATATTATAATAATCACATCAAATTCCATAAATAAATTAATAGGATAAGATAAAATGGAATACAACAATATTTTAATCGAAGCTCGATTGAGCGCCCACAAAGCTTTTATTTGGTGGTTTATGATGATGTATATGTTGTGTTTATAAAATAGTAATGCGGAAAAAAAATGTATTGATGAATTTTTAAAAGGATAATGAAATAAAATGGAAAGGTTTTTCTTTTTGATTTTTCTTGAATCTCCTGTTTCTTCCTTTGGTTTTTGTTTTTTTGTTCGTGTTCCTCTTTCTTGGATGATTATTGTGTGTGTATTAATAGTAGTGTACTAGTGTAGGTTATGTGGGTGAAGATGTGAGGAGTAGTGTGTAGTGGAGTGAATTAGTGGGATAAATGGGTTAGTTTCTTTTTTTATTGTTACTAAATAAAAATAATAATGATATTAATTAAGAAAAATTAAAAAACTAGATTAAAAATAATAATAATAATAATAAATATAAAAATTAAATTCACTAATTTATTATCAAAACTTTGAATGAATAAATAAAAATGTACCTTAAAGTATGATTTTATTTTTTGTAGTTTTCATATCTTTTAAAAATAAACTTAATAAAATAAGATAAAAGTCAAAATATTAATAAAAAATATTTAAGTTCTATAAAGGGTATAAAAATTAAATGAGGTCAAAAATTACGTGTCTACATGAGGTATGTGTGTACTTGACTACTCTTTGAAATTTACTAAATTGTCAAAGGTTGCTCCTTCTTTGGTTTCCGACCCTAAAGATGAAATGAGACGCTTTGTGACGGGAGTGTTGGATGACTTGAAAGAAGAATGACGTTCGGCTATGCTACATGATAATATGAATATTTCTTGTCTCATGATTCATTCTCAACAAGTGGAAGAGACAAGGGTTAAGAGAAAGAGTAGAGATGCCAAAAAGGCAAGGTCTTTTGATGGTGGTTCTTCAAAGGGTAGGCTTGATATCCAAGACAAGCCTAGATTCAAGAAGAGGTTCTCAAATCAAGTTCCTTCCAAGTTCCCTAAGGCTCGTGATGATAGGGTGTCTAACCCTAAGTCTCAAAAGAGAAGGGGTACTAGTTCACCAACCAAGAAGCCTACTTGTGACAAGTGTGGAAAAGGTCATTCCGGTAAATGCTTAGTTGGAAATTGTTTTAGTTGTGGTAAAAGTTGGCACAAAGTTTGAGATTGCCCAAATTTTAAGGGTAAAGACAAGGGGAGTGGACAACCAAGTGGTTCTAATGTTGATGCTCCGAAGAAGAATCGCTTTTATGCTCTCCGCTCTAGAGGTGAGCAAGAGACTTCTCCCGATGTGGTGACCGGTATGTTGAAAGTCTTTTCTATTGATGTATATGCTTTACTTGATCCTGGTTCTACCTTGTCATTTGTTACACCTTTAGTAGCTAAAAAGTTTGACATTTTGCCCGATATCTTGAGTGAACCTTTCTCGATGCTTACCCCGAAGGGTGATTCGGTTGTTGCAAAAAGAGTGTATAGAAATTGTCCTATAATGTTGCCCAATAGAGTTGCTCATGTTGAACTAGTAGAAATTGATATGTTTGATTTTGATGTCATTTTGGGTATGGATTAGTTGCATGCTTGCTTTGCTTCCATAGATTGTAGAACAAGGGTGGTGAAGTTTAACTTTCCAAATGAGCCATTTTAGAGTGGAAGGGGGAAAATTCTATTCCTAAAGGTCGTATCATTTATTGTTTGAAAACTTGTAAGATGATCTCTAAAGGGTGTTTACACCATATAGTAAGAGTCAAAGATTTAGACTCCGAATGGGAAATTGATTTTGGTATCGACTTGCTACCAGATACAAATCTCATTTTAATTTCTCCTTATTGGATGGCTCCGGATGAATTGAAAGAGTTAAATGCTTAACACAAAGATTTAATAGACAAGGGCTTTATTCGGCCTAGTATTTCTCCATGGGGTACTCTGATATTATTCATGAAAAAGAAGGATGTGTCCCTTAGAATGTGTATCGATTACCGTCAACTCAATAAATTCACAATCATGAAAAAGTATCCTCTCCCTCGGATTGATGATTTATTTGATCAACTCCAAGGTGCGAGTTACTTCTCCAAGATTGACTTGAGGTCGGGATATCACCAACTTAGGGTGAGAGGTGAAGATATTCCCAAGATCGCATTTCGAACAAGATATGGTCACTATGAGATCGTAGTAATGTATTTTGGTCTCACTAATGCTCCGGCGACATTTATGGACCTAATTAATAGGGTGTTTCGAAGTTACCAAGATTCATTTGTCATTGTCTTCATTGACGACATCTTGGTATATTCAAAAAATGAGGGTGAACACATGGACCATTTGACAGTAGTGTTACAAGTTCTTAAGGAACACCAATTATTTGCCAAGTATACCGAATGTGAGTTTTGGTTGAGGTCGGTAGCGTTACTTGGTCATATCATCTCTAGTGAAGGTGTAGAGTTTGATCCAAAGAAGACCAAAGCGGTGAAAAATTGGCCGAGACCTTTGGCTCAATGGATATTAGAAGTTTCTTAGGCCTAGCCAATTATTATAGAAGGTTTGTTGATAGGTTTGCGTCCCTTAACCCAAAATAATGTGAAATTTGAGTGGTCGGAAGCATGTGAAAAGATCTTCCAAATGTTGAAGGATAGGCTTACTTTTGCTCTGGTATTGACCCTACCGGAGGGTACTATGGGTTTTGTGGTTTATTGTGATGCATCCCGAGTCGGGTTGGGGTGTGTTCTTATGCAACATGGCAAAGTTATAGCCTATGCTTCTAGGTAACTCAAAATTCATGAGAATAATTATCCGACTCATGACCTTGAGTTAGCGGCCGTGGTATTTGCCTTGAAGATATATGTGTATACGGACCATAGAAGTCTTCAATACGTATTCACCCGAAAAGAGTTGAATCTCCGACAAAGAAGATGGTTGGAGTTGTTGTAAGACTATGACATGAGTGTTCTCTATCACCCCGGCAAGGCTAATGTGGTAGAGGACGCTCTAGGTCGTTTGTCCATGGGAGGTGTGTCCCATGTGGAAGAAGCCAAGAAAAAACTAGTGAAAGATGTTCACAGGATGGCTCGTTTAGGGGCTCGAATTGAAGGTTCTTTGAATGGTGGTGTTGTGGTACATCATAACTCCGAGTCATCTTGGTGGTTGAGGTGAAGTCTAAGCAACACCATGATCCATCATTGATGGAGTTGAAATCATCGGTTCTTGGAAAGATGAATGAGTCATTCTCCAAAGGGGGGATGGTGTTCTTAGGTATCAAGGGAGATTGTGTGTGCCTAATATGGATGATTCGAAGAGTAGGATCCTTGAGGAGGCTCATGGAACCCGTTACTCTATTTATCCAGGTTCTACAAAGATGTACCATGACCTTAGATAAGTGTTTTGGTGGGATGGCCTAAAAAGGGATATCGCGGAGTTTGTTGCGAAGTGTCCCAATTGCCAACAAGTGAAGGCCGAGCACCAAAAGTCGAGTGGTTTACTACAAGAAATCCAAATCCCTACTTGGAAGTGGGAAGATGTTAACATGGATTTTGTAGTAAGGTTGCCTCGGGCTCGAAAGCAAGATGACTCTATATGGATGGTAGTGGATAGATTGACCAAATCCGCTCACTTTATTCCCATTAAGTCTACTTATTCGTCGGAAGATTATGTAAGAATCTAGATTGACAAGATAGTGAGTCTTCATGGGGTTCCTTTGTCCATCGTATCAGATAGAGGTTCTCAATTTACATCTAGGTTTTGGAGATCATTTCAAAGAGGTTTGGGTACTCAGGTGAAGTTAAGCACCACTTTTCATCCTCAAAAAGATGGTCAAGCGGAGCGTACTATTCAAACTCTTGAAGATATTCTTAGATCTTGTATAATTGACTTTAAGGGAAATTGGGATGAGCATTTGCCTTTGGTAGAGTTCTCATATAATAATAGTTTTCATTCATCCATATCTATGGCTCCTTATGAAGCTTTGTATGGTAGGAGGTGTAGATCTCCTATTGGATGGTTTGAGGTTGGCGAGTCTTCGCTTCTTGGTCCCGATTTGATCTATAAGACTTTGGAGAAAGTTCATATCATAAGGAACCGGTTGCAAACATCCTATAGTCGGCAAAGTCTTATGCCGATCATAGGAGAAAGGATTTAGAGTTTGAAGAAAGTGATACGGTGTATCTAAAAATTTCACCTATGAAAGGGGTGGTTAGATTTGGCAAGAATGGGAAGTTGAGTCCTCGTTATGTGGGTCCCTATGAAATCTTGCAAAAGGTTGGTAAGGTTGCTTATGAATTGAAACTCCCTAGTGAATTGGCTTCGGTTCATCCAGTTTTCCATGTTTCCATGCTTAAGAAGTGTATCAGTGATCCCGAGTCTATTCTTCCTATTGAGGGTCTTGGTGTGAAAGAGAACCTCTCAGGTTCCGGTTGAAATCCTTAATCGTCAAGTGAAGAGGTTGAGGAACAAAGAGATGACCTCCGTAAAAGTGTTATGGAGAAACCACCTAGTTGAGGGAGAAACATGGGAAGTCGAGGCCGACATGAAGTCCCGTTATCCTCATCTCTTTCCTAGCGAAGGTTAGTTGTTCTTACTAATAATGAAAACAATGACTAAATTTAAAGTTATCTTGATTTTTGGTGAAATTGTGCAAAATGGTGCATGTTACAATGAAGTTTTATGCCTAAAAGGAAAACTTTGTTGTTACTTGTTTTTGAGTTATGTTGTGAATTTTGATATGGTGAGTCTTTATGAAATGATATTGAAGATGTTGATAATTTTAGTTTTGGCAAAATTGACTCCTTAATGATATGTTGAGCTCATGTTGTTGTGAGAAGGAAATTCCTCATATTGTGATTTTTGAACTTTATGTGTAGTAATTGAAGTTTTGAATTGCTATGTGTAAATGTCATGATTGATGTTGTAACTCATGTTTTAATGTGTTGTTGTTGGTTGGGATGCTAATCTTGAGTCTATTCCTTCCTTCCAAAAGATTCTTAGTGTAATTCGGGGACGAATGTTCCTAAGGGGGGATAATGTAACACTCCGAAAGTCTAAGATGTGTTCTAGAGCCTAACATGAGTGTCTAAAGGTTGTCACTATCCTAAGGTCTAAAATGATGAATATAAAACATTTAGGAAGCTTTGGAGTTAAAACGTCAAGGAACGTCCACGATGTCCGTGAACTTACTACTTGGGCTAGTGGGGTGTCTTGATGGGTTGAAGAAAGTGTCTAAGGGTTTTTATCTTGGTGAGATGATGAGGGTAGATATAAGTACCAAAGAAGAGCTTAAGGATGTTAGGACAAGTGAGGAGTTCCAAGGGTAAGCCAAAGCCAAGAGGCCAAGGCTGCCCAAGAAGGGAGGCTACTGCCTCACTCTTCACGAGCATGACCACGGCTCATGGTAGGGAGCTCGTGAAGGGGCCTTAGTAATGGGAGAATATGGCAAGGTAACCTAGCTACTGTCCAAGATAGCACGAGCCACTCAACGACTCACGATAAACTTGACGGAGGGCAAGGGGTTTCCGTGAAAAGGCCTTAGCAAAAAAGGAGGTGAGTTGGTGGGCGATGGTGAGCTACTGCCTAAGAGAACCACGAGCCACTTGATGGGCCGTGGTGCATCTTCACGGAAGGGAACAAGTTCTCCGTGGTTCTGCCTTGGTGGGAGAAATGTAGAGGGGCTCCTTGGGGGGAGCTATTGCCTCACCACTCCACGACCACCACCATGGTTCGTTGAGCACTTCACGGACCGTGAAGTGGGGCGTGGTGATGGACGGGGGCCTCACAGTGAAGTCAAACTGGACTTCACTTTTGGAAGTCCAACTTAATGAGGGGTATTTGGGTATTTTGGGGGTGGACTATATATTGACTTTAGGTAAATTTCCATTCAGTTCCCACTCCAAAAACACAAACCCAAATTGAAACCCGAATTGCTCTCACTTCTCTCTACTTTCTCTCCCTTCATTCATCCTCCATTAAAGAACAAGAAGCTTGAGGAAGAAGACAATGTCTCCAAGATTTTCACTCAATTTTTGGGAATAAAGTTTCGTTAAGGTATGTGTTCTTCACTCTTGGATTCTTTTCCCCAAGAGGTCCTCTCAAAGTTGAATTTCAATTGCCCAATTCATAGGGCTTTTGAGACGTCCCGCCACAATGCCAGCTGATTTGCGTCTGGACGAGGGCCAGAAGGATCTAGAGGTTTGGCAGAACGCTCTAGAGCCCCGACGAAGAGGCAGCCGTTCTAGAATTGGGCGGAAAATTCTAGAAGGCTTGAGACCGTTGGAGGAGCGGACGGAACGGACCGTTCTAGAGGGATCTAGAAGGTAGCCGTTGGGAGGCATGTTCTAGAGTGTGTGGAATTCTCTAGAACATGGACTAATGTGTAAATAATTAGGGACTTATAGAGTTATTTTTATTTACACATAGGCCCTTAGGGAGTTGTATAAATAGAGGGCCAATTCATTTGTAAATCATCAACCAATCCTTCCAACAAAGAAGCAATAAAGACTTCTTCCTCCAAAATCTCTCTCTAAGTTCTTTCTTTAGCATTTCTCTTAGCGATATTAGGCAAAAGGCTTACTTGAGCTTGCAAGACTCGTGAAAGATTTGTGACCAAGTTGTCAAGTGCCGCACGGTTCTTAGCAGATTCTCTAGGTCCGTGACAGAGTGGTATCAGAGCAGGCTAAGAAAATGGCTTCCGAAGGAGACATGAACATCGCTAGCACTGCCAACGTCCGGGATGTTAGTAAGAAGAACCGAAAGGGGAAGAGACAGCAGAAGGGAATTGAAGAAATGTTGCCAGAGCCAAGCGAGGTGCTAACATCTCAGCCACCTTCGACCGCCGGAGCCAGTGACGATGAGATGGGTGAGGATCCCATAGACATCACCGCCGGAGAGGAATGGGTCGTAAGGGTGGAAACAGCGAGGAAGGCCGTAGAGATCTTAGGCCGGCGCTTGAACGTGGCAGACGACAAGTTCAAGACCCTTGAAGACTTCACCCTCGGGGAGACCGAAGCCATCCGTAAGGAGTTGGAGTGGCGTCAGCGAGCGGAGTGTGAGATGAAGGAGGTCATCAGTTCCTTGGAGTGTCGGCTCATGGAGGCGTTGAGCGCAATTGAGACCATGAAGGCCGAGATAGCAGGACTCAAGGAAGCTGCGAGGGTTGGCGGATCACCGTCGTTCGACCGGGAAAGGGAGGCCAGCGTCGAGGCTCCCAAGCCACCTATGTTTAGAGGCGTCCGTGATGCACAGGAGGTGGAGAATTTCCTGTGGAACTTGGAAAATTATTTCAAGTGTAGTCGGGTGAAGAGCGACGAAGGCAAGATCAACACCGCTGTGTTGTATCTAACGGAGATGGCCATGCTATGGTGGAGGCGTAAAGAGTCCGACATCAAGAGGGGGACGTGCACCATCAATACGTGGGAGCAATTCCGCGAAGAGTTTAGGAAGGCGTTCTTCCCTAGTAACGTCATCTACGAGGTAAAGCGAAAGTTTAGGGAGTTGAAGCAAACGGGCAGCATACGTGCATATGTGCAGGAGTTTACTACCCTTACGCTTCAGATTCCCAGCCTCACGGATGAGGACATGTTGTTCCACTTCATGGATGGGTTGCAGACTTGGGCCAGGACGGAGTTGGAACGCAGGCAGGTCGGGACTATAGACGACGCCATTACGCAGGCCGAAGCGTTGACAGACTTCAGGCAGGAGAAGCCTTATAGTGCCAGAAGGGACGACAGAGGTAGTCATGGCAATGGTGGGGGAGATCGTGGCGAAAGCGAGGAGCAAAGGCCACAACCCAGGGGGCAATGCGAGGAGCAACGGCCTCAGAAGCATGATACCTACAGGTCCAACAGCAGGAAGTCTGGAGGCCATGGTAACACGGAGAGGAAGCCGAGGGTTGCCAGGGGAGACGGTTGCTACTTATGCGGTGGGCCGCATCGCTATGCAGAGTGCCCTGAACTGAAGAACCTTGGTGCTGTCCTACGAGAGCGGAAGGCTAAGGAAGCACACGAGCAAGGCGAGGTCGAGGAGACCAAGCAGTTGGGACTGATAGGCCTATGCGGAGCTATTACCGTGCAACCAGAGGAGCCGCCGAAGCATGCAAGGACAAGGCAAGAGAGGCTGAGGCAAGAGGAGCAGAGGCATGCGGAGCCGAAGGCATGCAGGGCGCAGTACGTCGACATCACGATCAATGGAGGACATGCTCGTGCGATGGTCGACACAGGTGCAGAGGTCAATATAATGACCAAGACGGAAGCAACGAGGTTGGGGTTGCGTTGTAGACCAAGCAACGCCCAACTCAGGACGGTCAATGCACCACCGACTCCCGCGTGTGGAGAGGCGCAGGGAGTAAGCATCATGTTAGGCAAGTGGCAGGGGAAGACAGACTTCGTTGTCGCTCCCGTGGATCTCTTTGACATCATTCTTGGGCAGGAGTTCTTTCGGCAGTGCCATGCCGTGATCGATCCTTTCCTCCAGAGACTCGTGGTCTTGGAGCAAGGAGGAACATGTATGGTTCCCATGGTAAAGGCACCGAAGACGGAGGGGCAGGTCAAGCTGACGGTCGTGAAGCTCGAGAGGGTCGACAAGGAGATAGGGAGGCAACCAGCAGCAGCCATTACAAGTTCGAGAGAAGGTAATGGTGCTGAGAAGTCCATGCCGCTGGGCGCAAAGAAGGTTCCGCAAGGGAACGCAGTCGTGATGCAGGGGAAGCCGCTGAGGCGCTTGCCTCCGAGAAAGGAGGAAGTTCGTGAGACCGGGCCGAGGAAGATCGGGCAACAGCTGAGGGAGCTGCTCGAGGGTATCGACCGAGTACGTGGATTGAAGATCGCACGACAAGACTCGGATGCCGAAGGAGCAAGGATGCGTCGCGGTCGCCGCATCAATAGGTGGGGGAGAGTGAGACGTCCCGCCACAATGCCAGCTGATTTGCGTCTGGACGAGGGCCAGAAGGATCTAGAGGTTTGGCAGAACGCTCTAGAGCCCCGACGAAGAGGCAGCCGTTCTAGAATTGGGCGGAAAATTCTAGAAGGCTTGAGACCGTTGGAGGAGCGGATGGAACGGACCTTTCTAGAGGGATCTAGAAGGTAGCCGTTGGGAGGCATGTTCTAGAGTGTGTGGAATTCTCTAGAACATGGACTAATGTGTAAATAATTAGGGACTTATAGAGTTATTTTTATTTACACATAGGCCCTTAGGGAGTTGTATAAATAGAGGGCCAATTCATTTGTAAATCATCAACCAATCCTTCCAACAAAGAAGCAATAAAGACTTCTTCCTCCAAAATCTCTCTCTAAGTTCTTTCTTTAGCATTTCTCTTAGTGATCTTAGGCAAAAGGCTTACTTAAGCTTGCAAAACTCGTGAAAGATTCGTGAGCAAGTTGTCAAGTGCCGCACGGTTCTTAGCAGATTCTCTAGGTCCGTGACACTTTTCTCTACAAATGGGTTTTCTTCTAAAGTCAAAATTGATGATTGATTATGATGAATTATAATTTCCTATGACTAATCTAGTGTAGATT
Organism: Solanum sitiens; assembly: GCA_016801875.1. NCBI lineage: Eukaryota > Viridiplantae > Streptophyta > Magnoliopsida > Solanales > Solanaceae > Solanum > Solanum sitiens. The sequence goes on from JABWTJ010000229.1 coordinate 81,471, forward strand.
ATTGTGTAATTGATGTTAATTGTGGGAATTTTGTATAAACCATATCCTTCCCCGATTCCCCCAATTCTTATTTCTTATTGTGAATTGAAAGGGAATTATGAATGTGTTGATTTTGTAAATATCATATTCAATCTAGGGACTGCCTAGGGACATGTATTGTTAGTATTAGACCTAATTCTTGAAGAAGTCATGATGAACCCTTTTCCCTTAAACCCTAGGTTATGAATTGAAGTTGATTGGGATGGTGATGATACAATTGGCTTAGTGTTGTATAGATTACTATTGTATAATGTTGTTACACCTATTGTTGAATGGAATTGATTTGTTGATGGTAAAACCATGAATGATGGCTTATGAAGGAGATTGGGGTAAGTCTTGTGATCTCAATCCTTTACTTCACTTATGTTACTTGTGATTAAGTGATGATGTTGTATTGAAGTATACCTTATATTAAGTTTGATAGGGTTGGTGTGATGTTGAATTGAAATGTCTTGACTATGTTTTGTGATATGTTAGCTAAGATGTAAATGTTATAAGGATGGTGATACCTTACCAATGTGTCTTATCATGATGTGATATGTAAATGTGCTAACCTCACATGTATGAATTGTAATGAAAGGACAATACTCATGCAATTCTTATTGAGCTATGATGGTGATTATATAAGGGATAGACCCTATGACCTACACTAATATATGATCATTAATAAAGGATTAAATATATTTTAAAAAGGGACTTTAGCTTAGCACCGAGAGAACTTGATAATGGGAGGTGTTGACTTTCCATAGTGGAAGATTCACCCTATAGTTTCACATGAGGTGTTGAATCCCGTATGAGGGATACTCACCCTATGTATTCTCATGAGATGAGGCTCCAATGCTAAATAGCATGTAGAGAGTTCATACATATCTCCTAGTTCCTTAACTATGTTGCCCCCGTAGGAAGACTAGCTAGTGGATCCACCTAGAAAGCTACGTTTATGTTGGTTCTACTTTGGCCGGTAGATCACCTTCATCGGCGTAAGGTTTTACAACACCGGATTCCACACTTAGCTCTTGTGGTCTATGTCGGTTAAGACAAGTGCTCCCTAAACTAAAATTAAGTAATGGAATGGACTCTAACTAGGATAACCTTAGGGGTTTAGCTTAGTCTAGGTAAGGGTATGAGACTCTACCTGTACATTGCACTAGTTAGCCTTGAGGGGAGTCTTATGAGGATGTTCTTATGTATAAATATGCTTTTAAATATAAATGATATGTATATGATGATATTACATGTTATGACACTAAGTGATGTTGGTTACTCTTATGAACATGTGTTTGGTCTCGATTGCTAAAGTATGATGTTATGTATTTTTAATGATATAGTATGTGAAGTTGAACATTGTTTATGGTTCTTGTTGGGTTTACTTGATTGAGTAAGGTTATGGGGCTTTGCTTAGTCATTGCACTAGTGGATAATAGTCTTGCTTTGGTTATGTTGTTATGAACTCTTATTTATGCTTGTTGATGTTATAACTTGATGATGAAGTTGTGTTGATTATGCGCTTAAGTATGTGGTTATGCATTATTGACTTGACTAGACTTAGTATGGTTGGTCTTGTGATAAACATAGTCTCGACTTAATGAATATGCATTAATGACTTGTGTTGGTCCTTGAATGTGCATAAGACTTTTCAAAGTAAAATAACATGCTTTAATGAAATGTCCCTTTTTAGCATGATTTCTATGATGTGTGTGCATACGGTTCTCATACTTAGTACAAGTGATGTACTAACCTCATTTTCTTCATTTTCCCCAACATTTTAGGTTCCGTCGTTGGGGTTTTGAGATAACTTTGAAGAAAGACTTGGAATTCTCACTCTCCAAGTTGGGTAGGTCCTCACTTTTCGAGGGCAATGCCACTATCAAGTTATTGATGTTGTTCTACTTATAATAGTTCTAGTTCTTCCTTTTTATTTGAGTACTAAAGATTGTATAGCCTATATGTGGCTTTATTGTATTGATGTATGGGTTATGCCCAATTGTTATACTCTTGTTTAGATTGTTATGAGATGATATATCCAGTTTTAAGACTATGTTATATCTTATATATATATTTGTGCAATAAAAGTAGAAAATTGTGTAATCTTCTTATATGAAGGGTCTATTTATACTCGATACGAATATATTATGTGTATGCGAGAGGTCTATGTAAACCTCATGATAGATAGAAGAAAAGTTTTAAATCTTCCGCATTTTTAACCTCTGAATGTAATGATGTAAGCTAAGAGGCTAGTCTTTGTCCTCTCCAAGGACGACGATGCCGGTTACGTCTAGGGGTGCTCCCCAGATGTGACAGGGGATAGCTCGGGGCGTGAAAAATATGGTATCAGAACATTAGGTTTAAGATTCCTAGGATGTCTGAAAATACGCACTAATTGTTGCATCATTATACATGCCTAGTTATTAATGCATCATTATCAAATTAACTGTTGCATTCTCAGTTTGCATGTTCATTTTGAGCTATCCAATATTTACAGAACTCAGTCATAATCAGTTAACTAGTTAATTAATTGGGAAAAGCATAATACCGAGTTGGACTAGGGTTTAGCGTACCCAAATAGTCCCAGAACTACTAGCCAAGTAGGTTGTAAGTCCCCTCTGTGGACATCAGTTTAGTGATCACGCCAGCATGCCTTTATACTTCTGCCAGGGTATATTGGGTCCTCTCGATGTGTCATATAAATCAGACTCCACATTCAGCTCATGTGGTCTTATTATCGGTTATTAGTAGCTCCCACAGGAGGCTACATCAATAGCTGAAAATTTCGGGTAGGGTAGGCTTGGAGTCAGAAGTCAGATTCCATTGCATTGACCATTTATCAGTATATCTAGTATTCAGTTTCAGCATGTTATAAATTGGTCATTGCATTCAGTTAGCTTAGCATTCAGTATATCATGTTCAGAATATTATAGTTGTTTTTGTGCTTGTTTAGTTATGTATTATTTCAGCTTTACTCTATCCTGCATGCTCAGTACCTTTCAAGTACTGACAAATAGGTGTGCTACATCTTCTCGTGATGTATGTTCACATTCTCAACATCCAGATCACACTTAGATCGATTCCCGATCTCCAGTTCAGCAGAATCAGTTGTGAGTCCTCATTCTCCGAGGACAAAAGTCATGAGTTTCTTTCCAGTATTTTTAGTCGTTTAGTTTCAGTTTTTTCTAGACATAGCTGGAGCCTGTCCCAGCATTTCTAGTCAGTTAGAGGCTATTTTTAGACATAGTTAGTTTCAGCTTAGTATTGAGTTAATATGTTCTTTGTATTAAACTCATCAGTTTCAAATATCTCAGTAATAGTATATGGGTATTTCCCCATCTTTTCATTTTAATTATAATTTACTTTCCGCATCAGTTTATTATCTCTAGTATGCTCATGATCATTACAGCATGGTTAGCTTGGGATCACTTGTGGTCCTAGGTCCCGTGTTAGTGTCTCGGAGGTAGCTCGAGGCGTGACACTTTTGATCTTGTATTGTAGGGATGCGATGCCAACTTGACCACAAACCAACCACTTTTAAGTTAATTGTGTGCATGACTAATAAAATTTGTTAGGGTTACACCTTCTTTAGTTTTGACCACATGTTGCATGTCATGCATACACAAGTCTTTTTATTTATATAATGAGTTTAGAAAGTCTAATGTTTAGTCCTAACTAGCTCAACTATATTTATTTTTATTCTTATTTGATAATTTGTTTATCTATTTATTCTTTTTTTTTTTAAATAAAAAAAATTAAAAAATGATGCATTGATCAATTTAATTGAATTGCGTACATAACCCACTTGATAAAAAATGATTAAAATCTTTGCATAATTTCTTTTTTTAATAATTTTTTTTAACTAATTCTTTTTTTTTTTAACTTTTAAGATAATATCTTTTGTTTTCTTGATTTACTAAAAGAAAATTAAGAAATAATATATTTTTTATCTTGAACTTTATGCCAAATAAAATAAAAATAAACGAAGAAAAATATTGTTTGACTTTTCGTTTGAGTGACGAATTCGGAAAGTTCCAACATTATTAAGATAACAAAAAAGTTGTAAGAAGGAAAAAGAATTGTTGAACAAACACTTTTTTTGAACTTTTGATGATGAAATGTTTTTTTAATTTTTTTTTTGAATAAAGATCACCGAACCCAAAGAGAGTTAGTTGTCTACGTATCTCAATGAGATGAGAATCAGGTGTGCGTAGTTCGTTCAGTTTGGACAGTTGAAAACTTTAAGATAGTAAAACCTAATTTGACAAATATATTATTATTCAAGACTTTCTAAACAAATACATTTTCATGTAGCTCATAAAAATATCTAAGTGGTCAAATAAAATATGAATACCTGTATGGATGGACTCAATTACTAGTGGTTACCATTATCTAAGGGAGATATGTGTCTAGACTGACTGACTCAAGTGGACAACTTGAGCCAGGGAGAGGTAACTTGTCGGTAGCAGCCCTATTTCGACATCATTGCTGATTCAACACCGCCTAACATGTGTGACTAATATTCTTCACTGGGTGCACATACACTTAAACTTTATCTCAAAAGAAAATGGATGCACAACTGCATTCCCTACCACCCTATTTTAAGAGACTCACATGGTGGGCGAGAGAAGATAATTATATACAATTCAACAATATCAAAGCGATAAATGAGTAGAAAGTAGCACATTAGGTCATCAAAACAATATATCCAATAAAATAAAATAATAAAATCAAGTAAAAGTCAATATAACAAAGCTCGAATTCAAGTTTTCCCCCAGCGGAGTCGCCATAGATGTCACACCCCTTTTTGCGCACGGCGATAAGGTTTTTCCAATCGAAGTGACGGTATTGATTATGGGATTGTTTTATTTCTTTCAGAGTCACCACTTGAAATTGAGTTGTGGTGTTCGAAGTCACCTTTTGAATCCATAATCAATAGGAAATGACTCTTTGGTTTTGTTATGCAAATCAAAAATTCGGGTAAGGAATTCTATTGACCGAAGAAAAGGTATTAGGCATCCCCGAGTACCGTGGTTTTAGTACGATCGCTTTTATTGACTTATAATTATCATTTTACTATTTTTGGATATATTATTTTTAGGCCATGACTTTTTTTTTTAACCTTTTTTTGGTTTCGACCTAGATGCGTAACCGCATTCTTGGTCTTGAAATTTAGAGACATACCCGTTTTTTCCTCTAGAGTACCTCACATCTAGTAATGTCTATTTACGCCCCTCAATTTAAATTAATGAAAGTTAATTATTAAAACAATTTGACCAAGGTGTGTAATCACATCTTTGAATTTGACTAAGGTGTGTAACCGCATCCTTGAGTTTCTTAAGTATCTCAAAAAGATGTGAAACCACATTCTTAAATAAGATAAAATTTAATTATTATTACTACATGAACTAACAAGAATAAGAAAACTGTATGTTTTCTTTCTTCTCCCTTGGTTTCGTGCCTCCTTCCGTTTTCTAACCTTTTCTTTTAAAAAAAAATATATTTTTGTTGTTTTGGTTATTATTTTTTATATTTCTATTTATTTTTGGTTATATATATATATATATCCTTTTTCTTTATTTTTTTCCTTTCTTATTTTTATTACGTTTTTGTTCTTTTCTTCATTGTTTTTTTGTCATATATGTATGTAGATAGTGTCTATTGTTTTTATTTTAACTTTTTTTCTTGTTATTTGAAAAAGAAAATAAAAACAATAGTGAGCATTGTATATCAATTCAACATTTAGTTTTTCTCAAAATAATATTCAATTAGCCTACTTTAGATGATAATTAGCTCTAGCATTAAACAAATTACAAATCAATTTTACCTCACAAATTCCTCATTCAATATTATGATAAACTATTTTACTAATTTAACGGATTTTGGCTAATAATGAAAGTAATAATCTTTTAAACAGTTAAATGCATATTACAATAGAGTATCAATACTAAAAATAATAAGGAGAGAACAGTAAGGCATATATCAGAATCAACTTTATAGATTACCGAATACATGGAATCATTTAATTAACTTTCTTCATGCTTCAACTTCACAAATAAATATATTAAAATAAGTAAAAAGGAACAAAATATGAATTTGTGTGGTAAAATAGAAGCATGAATGATATCACCAGATACTAGACATAAAGATCAAAATATGACACTAATCATAATTTTTTCTAAATTTAACAATACACACATATTTACCGTGCTTCTATATTATAAAGAAAAGGTTGAACAAACCTAGAATTTGAGCCAATTCATAACATTGAAATTAAATACTATATAATCATCAAAATCAAATTATAAAATAAATATTAAATAGTACCTCTTGCGAAAATCAAACTCACGAAAAGAAAGCAATCCTAATAGGAAACCACGAACTTGAAACCACGAAAATGAACCCCAAATTCACTTTTGTTTGAGGGTGAAAGAAATAATACTACATATAAAAAATGAAGAATTGTGAGATTTCTGATTTTTTCTTTTTCAGATTTTCCTCCTGCTCGTGTGATTCTTCTTTGTTTTCGTTTTTGGTTTTTCTCCGTATGTAGAATGAATTCTTTTTTGGTATGGTGTTGACATTTTTTCTTTTTTTTCTGTCTTTTCTTTTCTGAGTGTATTTGTGAAGTAGTATATAGGTGTAGGGGTGAGTGGAGTGAGGGGGATAATGGTGTAGTGAGGGGTGAGTGGGTTAATGGGTAGTGAGGTGAAGTGGGGGTAAGGGTTATGGATAGATTTTTTTGTTGTTAATTAATAAAAATAAAAATAATAAATAATTATTTTGAAATTAATAAAATAATAGAAAAATTAAATATCTTGATAAAATAATAATAATAATAATTAAGAAAATATTAAAATCACTGATTTATTTACTAAATTTTTGAATAAATAATAGCAAAATGTATCTTAAAGAATGACTCTACTTTGTTTATTTTAAATCTTTTAAAATAGAACTAATAAAATAAGATTAAAAAAAAAAATTTAGACTTATAAAATATTTAAGCTCAAAATGGTGGTAAATTTAAGTTCGGTCAAAAATTACGTGTCTACATTGGTTCTCATTCGTAATAATATGCGCAATGCTTTGATTGTTGATCTTTTCATTTATGAATGAAAAATGTCTTGTTTCTACTGACTTGTCTAATTACTTTATGCGTTTTTACTCATGCTCAGTGTTGCCCAAGTGACCATGAATTTGCTTGAACTGCATTTCTGTCAACTTGGTTTACTGCTTTAACCCTTTTTATGATGTCAAAAGGGAGAAATATGTTAAGGTACGAGATTAATGATGTCAGCTACTTGAAGAAGACATAGTCATACCGATAGGGGGAATCAATGCTAGCTACTGAAAGAGGACAAGGTCATGCTGATAGGCGTAGCAAGTTGAACAAGTTTGTCATAATCAAAAAGGGAGAAAATGCTATTTTGATGTTTTGATGATTTGACAAACTTCGAGGATGATGAAAATAAGGGGACCAATCCAGTTACATAAAGAGTCATGTTGGTAGGGTGAACTAGTGAAAGGGGGGTAAGGTAAATAAGTATGTTATCATCGATAGGGGGGGGGGGAATGTTATTTTAAAGCAGATGTTAAATTTTGATGATTTAACAAACTTAGAGATCTAATAAGGAATCCAATCCTTGTTATTAGAACTAATGACAGTGAAATGAATGAATAAACTCTGTGTGAGGAATATTTGTGTGTCATCATAAAAAAAGGGGAAAATATTATATTCAAAGTGTTTTTACGATCCTTACAAATGTAGGGACCCTTTCCCTACAGAGTGCTCTCGTCATGATTCAAAATAGGGTACAATTGTGAAGTTGTCATGTCATGTGGTAGGTGAAAAGTGCAGTGTACTGCACCAATAGAAAGAGCAGACGAGATTGTCTGTTTCAATGGCTAAAAAATGCAAGGAGGTCCTTGACAAAGTTCTCTCCATCATATATATAATGGTGTACAACAGTAAAGTTGTACTGTCAGTGCGTTGGTAAAGTTGTCAGCGTACTTCACCAATAGAAACAGATGAAGTTGTTTGTCTAGTGGACAATAACTCTTTTTGGTCGATATAATCAAAATGGCAAACAACAAGAAGATTCATTCATTCAATAGAGAAAGAGATTCAGCAAGTCTTCTCAAGAACTCACAAAGAACATTGCAAGGGACAAGGTCCTTGCAAGACTGCGAATGTGAAAACGACGACAAGACATCTGTCAGAAAAGTTGACACCTGTAATGTGGTAGGTGCACATCTTTTTAGGGAAGCAGACTCTCAGCCAATGAGGTCATCTCAAGGCTTATGTTTATTTGATATAGTCTCTTTACAGAAAACACAAACTCATGATTTGGCAAACAAAATTTTTAAGCTTACAAAGAGAATGTCATCTTCAAGGAAAAACACTGCTCATATCAACAAGGACCTGATGGACTGTTGAAGCGTCTTGTTGTATTTGGAGGTTTGTATCTTCTGTGTTTAAATTGTGAATCAACTCTTAAGTTATAAAGTATAGTATATCAGTTGTTTGTCTAAGTCTTTAGGTTGAGTCGTATTAACCAAAGTTAGTTAGTCGAATCATCTTTGTCTTAGTCAAGCTTTTACATCATTGTTTTGATGTTCTGTTGGGTAGAGTTGCCTAGGAGTGTCAACTAGAGTTATTTGACGTTTGGGTGCAGAAGAGTTGTTGCTTGTTTAGCTCTTGTCTTGGAGATCGGAGTTGGTGGCTAGAGTTAGCCTTGGCGGTTCTTAAAGTCTAGATCAACTAGAGTTAGTTGGTTCAGTGGGCAATAGGATTATTGCTTTGACTCATTTAAGTAATAGGAGTTTTACTTAGTATGGAATTAGGGTGTTAATCTCACTGTTGTGGTTGTAATCTGTGTTTCACTTTTGCTTCAGAAGATTAGTGATAATAGTTGGAAATCCTGTGTGACAGGTCATAGTTTTACTCTTGAGCTGCACCTTAATTCTGTCGAAGGACAAGGTCTTATGTTCACTGGTGGACGTGTACATTCCAACAATTAGTAATAGAAAAAACCTCCACATACAAGAAGTATGCCAAAAAGTATAGGATCTGCCACATTATGACCATAAATGACACAATCTTCTATACAACTTCAAGCCTCATGGGTGTGTGCACCAAAAAGAAGCTAGAAATTAAATGAGAGGTTATTCCTTAAATATAATAATCATTTTCTTTCCAGTCAAACGTTCTTCTGTTTCTTTCCTTCCAAAGGATCCACATAAGTGCTAGCTGGGTAGCATCCCGGGCTCTCCGATTTCTCTTCTTAGAATCCTTCTTCTTTTCATCGAAGTTCCAGTTATTGTTTAAGAACCTTTTTTGTATGTCATTCTTCAGCAAACCAATTTGAGCTATGCTGATAAGTTCCAGTTATTGTTCAGCATATAGAGATTCTTTTCTGTATGTGCAAGAAACTTTCTTTCTATGTATAGGGGTCTGTGTGCATTATACGTAAGCTTTTAACTTGATTTCATTCTCAACCAGGGCCGGCTCTACCCTATAAAAAATAATGCCCTTGCCTGAGGCCCTCAAATTTTGGGGGCCTCAAATTCTTGTCAAGAATAAATTACGTATTGAAATTTTTATTGAAAAATTAATTATTTATTATATAAAGTATAATTTTTTTTAAAAATAAATTATTTTATCCACTTTAACATCTTTTGAACAAAGTGAATTACAATTTTTTTTTTTAAATTTTAAATTTTAGTTTCAAGCATTACTGTAAGCATATTAAAATGAGGTATACCAAGTCATCAATTTTTTGAGTCAAATTCTATGGTTCTAAATGTTATCTTTGTTTAATATTTATCAACTTATTACTTATATCATTATGTTAAGAACACATATAATAATTGTCTCACTTAAAGGATGTTTTTCAATGTTGAGTTGATAAAATCTTACCTAAAACTAGTAATTGAAAAAAATATTAAGTACTAATAATTTTCATCTAAATAGTATAATTTTTTTTAATAAATACATCTATGAAGTGTATTTATATTTTAGGCCACGAATTAAAATTTTTCTTTAGGCCCCAATTACGTTGAGCCGCACCTGTTCTCAACAAAGAAATGAAAGCATAACTCTTTCCTCACATGCATTTCAGGAGAGAAAAACTGCTGACCACTTTTCTTCTGGGTGATTCTTTCACTATTTTGCTGTATTTTTCACTCGTCTGTTTAATGTTCCATTTACATTTTAGTGTTTTGCATTTAAGAATAAGCAAATTCAAGTTGTTTTCAACTTTGGATTTAAGTGTGTATTTAAATTTAATGCAAAGGAATTAAATAATTATATATGATATTGGTACCGATTTTGTTTTTGTTCAAAGTCGAGAATCATTACGTCTATTATTATAATATTTTTAATGATTGTGTAATAATTCAAAAATACTCAATTATTTCTAAAACATCATATTCCGTGAAGTTTTAAAGCTCTTACATTAGAGCCTTCTTGTATATTGATAAGAACAAGTTTAACTAGAGTTTTTCTTTGCTAATTTTATTTATAGAATGAATAATAACTTAGACTTGACAAAGTGGATTTTTTTCATCTACGAATGTGTTAGTCGGGTGACATATACTGAGTTGGAATAGTCGCTCCATTCTTAGCCAGTTTCGAAAAGGGTCCTCTCATGTTGGAGGGAGAATTCCGCTTAGTAATCGGTCAGCTAGTTCATACAAATCCGTAGAAACTATCGTGGACGAACCACATGCAAGGAAACCTACATGCTTGGCTCTAGTGGATAGGCTAGTGGTGAGCTTGGCTACAATGAATTGCTTACCAAGTGTGAAGATAAGGGCCTTCTACACTTAGCCATATGCAGGGGAACTTGCACATCCAGTTCTTGGGGGCGGGGTGGGTGAGAGCTAGTAGGAGCCTTCAAAAATTATCTGCTGCAAACTAAAGAACTGAATTACCTTTGGCCGGTATCGTTCAGTTGAGCCGGAAACTGCTATTTACCAAGGCAAACAATGGCAGCTTTAATGTCTATAAGCTGCTCCCAATAGTTCACAATGAATACGTTTCTAGACTACAGGATCTAAACAAACATTGTAAATGTGTTGAGAAAATCATTAAATATGTACCCAAAATAAATTTAGAACCCAATTAGCACTTAAAGACGTTTTTCTAAGGTCCAGAACTGATAACTATGAAATCCTGGCTCCACCTTAATAGGAAATGATGTGGTATACTTGTGCAACAGTTGCAACTTAACTTACCGTAAAACACAAAGAAGAAAGATTTTTCCCCTTGCACACCTGTTTCAAAGGGAAGAATGTAAATGCTTTAAAGGCTTAGTGGGCTCTTTCTATCATTTTTTCAAGACTCATCTTTTGAATGTGTTGCTAATCCGAGGTGCAGGGCGAGGTGGCAAGGAGGGACTTTTAGTTAGGTTTTCCTTCGTCTTCTTTTCTCCCCTTTAAAGCCACACATTTTTGTAACTTTTGTCACCCTTTTGTCACTATTTTGATCCTCAGTGAATGACTTCATGTATTGGTTTTAGGTTGAAGAATTTCCCTTGCACACCTGTTTCGAGCGTACAACATCTAACAACATTTTGTACTCACTGGCTTAGTGGAAGCGGCAAAACATATGTTTTTTACCAGGTAACTCTTTGACATGTCACCTGTATAATCAGGGAACGTGGCGTCAATGGAAACAAATGAAGGTAGTTTTATATTACACTTTGAGGAAGACAAGGTAATGAACATTGTCTTCTCTTGTTTCCCCTTTTCCGCCCTACCATGTTGCATGCATCCTTGTGATCTATACCTTTAGAAGGAAAAGATGGATCTTAGTAATTGCTGACTGTCTATTAGTTTTTTTTTTTGTTATTGATTTACTGAATTCCTTTATATGTGAATGGGGTTTTCACATTACATAAGACTTGTTTTGGTTTTTGCTTCAAAGTACTGCTTATACTTTACGGTGTTGCATGCTTTATTCTCCTTTTGGTGGTAATCTTATTAATTCAGCAACAAGCTTATGCCTAGAGAACCTTCCCAAACATGAAATCTTGTTGCATGCTTTATTTGCTATTATACTTGGAGGCTCGCTCAATCATAATCACTCAAAAAACATAAAAACTGAAGTGCTATTTCTTGTGTACCTGGAGAACCATTTGCTTTTTCTCAATGCCGTAACAAAGTAATTGTTGCTGAAGCTTCTGGTCTGACTAGTGAAATTTCTCAGCTGGAGAAGTTCATTAGGGAGGATGTGAAACCTTGCTGGAACTTTTTATTTCTTTTTCTCTTTTATTTTTTGTCTGGGAAGCTGAAAATACTACTCCTTTCGTTTAAAAAAAGAATGACCTCCTTTCCTTTTTAGTTTGTTTTGAAGAGAATCACCTCTTTCATTTTTGGTAACATTTTACTTTCAGCTTTCCACGTGGCATGTTTAAGACCACAAGATTAAATGACACTTTTGTATATTTGACATAACTTTAATTTAGGCGCACAAGACTCAAAAGTCTTCTTTATGTTCTTAAACTTCGTATATCAAGTCAAACTAGATCACTCTTTTTGAAACGGAGGGAGTATCAGAAGACGGAGAAAAAACATCAACTTGGAAAACATATTCAAAGTAGGGATAGGAATTTGAAGAGTTTCTTTATGTTCTATTGGCAATCCACACCTTAACATTATGTTTGTTGTGCCTAGAATATCTAGTCATTTGATTTGATTACTTTTCTTTATTTTTGTCCTGGCTACTTTTCATGGTGTTGGTCTTCACTAACACATATCAAAGGAATTTCCTGTGCATAATTTTTCTTCTCTGTGTTTCTGATGTGTTTGAACTACAGGAAATGTCAAGTAGCATTTCTTAAATAACCAAGAAATGCTCTAACACATGGCATATGGTTCGAAACTTGATGGATAATGAGTTCCAAAGAGTGCATCACTTCTGCAACGATTTGCATGCTTCATCTATGTATTGATCGATTTGTGAAGATAATATTTCTTGAGAATTGAATAGTTATTGTTGTAGGACTCTTTGTTTGTTTACACATCGATTAATCTATTGGGTACTTAATATCACCATAGTGTAGAAGAACATTTAGAATTTTTAAATGTTGTGTATTTTTTGTTTCCCACTCAGTATTCAATATTAGCTTTAGAGCTTTTGACTATTTGAATTTTGCATTGCAATGTCTGTTAAAGGCTACTAAAATAAGTTTAAATGTACCTTCATGCTAAATTAATTGATACATTTATGTTTTAATACCTTTTTAATCTTTGCTAAAAGACTAAAAGAGGGTTCACATATTTTCCCCTTGAGTAGAGTTTACTGGTTTGCACCACAAGCTGAAATAGTAGACAATATGAAGGTAGTTACTCATGGAGATTCAAGAATACAAAACAACAATTACATACTGGAATATGGAGAGTGTGGTGTATGTGTAACCTTAACCTTACTGAGGTTGTTTTTGATAAACCCTCGACTCAAGTAGAACATACCAAATATGAAAGGATATACAAAGAAGATTCAAGAAAGTCAGAATTTTCCCTTTCTTCTGAGTCTTTTGATGATGCTTAAGCGGATTTCACTTCAACGAGTAATTATACAAGAGAGTAAGACAACAACAACATCAACATTTCAAAGCAGACTCAAATAACTGGTTGTGCAAGTAAAGGAGGAGAGGAGCAATTCCCATTTTCTTTCTAGTTTCGTTTGGTTTCGAGGATATAAAAGAAATATATATATATATATATATATATATATATATATATATACTAGTCTTTGGATACATGTGTTGCACGTGTAACCAAGCAAGGACTGACTCAATATTATAGTTTCCAACATTTCCAATATTGAGCATAAATTTGTGTAAAAAAATCACTAAATTGCAACAAATAGTCAACACAAACCATGAGTCATTTATACAAAATTGAAAACATAAAATATGATTTTAAGACATTAATTAATAATAGAATAAACAGTGAGAAAAACATATTAATTAAAATAGTGTCAGACTTAAGATTTTTACTAAAAGGGGTTCAAAATATGAAGAACTAAACACACGAAGGTTCAACCTCTACTAAGTATACATAAAAAAAACTATTTAAACATATGTATAAATATTGTAATTGTTAGCGGAAATGTGAAACTAAAGAACAAGGAAGAACAACAATATTTAACGTGGTTCGGATCAAAATGATCCTATGTCCACCAAAGAACAACTGCACTGATATTTATTTCACTCTACAAAGAATATAAGTGAAATACTACAAGAGAGAGAACACAAATGCCTTAGAAGGTGAGAAGGCAAGTGAGAGGATGATTTGATAATGAATTAAGAGTTACCTATTTATAGGAATAAATTCATCCTATTGATGTCATCCATGACATCACTATGTGTCAAAATTGTCAAGGTTAAGAATATGAAACCATTTTATGGTTTGCCTAAATTTCACCTACCAAGATACAATTTTTGACTTTTATTTTGTACTAATTATTCCTACCAAATATTCATGTTAATTCATCTTCAATTTAGTTTGATTCCACAAGAACCAAAACCAACTCTTTTAATCTCCACCTTGGTTTGTGTTCCAAGCATGCGTATAAACAAGGCCCGCCAAAACTTCTAAGCTTACTGGGCAATCCCATTGTAAGAAACAAGAAGAATCAAACCTTTGTTGAACATACCAGCTCCACCTAGCAGTTGTTCTCTTAGAGTTGCATCAATTGATGCATACTCCTGCCAAGTCTTTGCAGTGTGCAAACTTGGCAAGCGAAACTATTTTGGTCAACATGTCTGCAGCGTTATCGTCTGTGATAACCTTCTCAACCTTGATAGCTCCCTTTTCTATGACATCTCGAATAAAATGAAATCTGACATCAATGTGTTTGGTGCGCTCATGAAATCTTTGATTTTTAATCAAATGAATAGCACTTTGACTATCACATTTTAGAATTGATTCAAGCTGAACCGAACTCAATTCTGCCACCAAACCTTTCAACCAGATAGCTTCTTTCACTGCCTCCGTTGCTGCCATATATTCTGCCTCTGTTGTAGACAAAGCGACAATCGACTGTAAAGTCGATTTCCAACTAACGGCACTGCCAACGAGAGTAAAGATGTATCTAGTTGTGGACCTCCTTCGATCAAGATCCCCTGCATAGTCAGAATCTATATAACCGAGAATTGAAATACCTTCACTTTTCCGGAAGGTTAGGCCAACATCAGGAGCTCCTTTGAGATATCTCAATATCCACTTGACAGCTTCCCAGTGTCTTTTTCCTAGATTTGCCATGTACTTGCTTACCACACTTACAGATTGGGCAATATCTGGACGTGTGCATACCATAGCATACATAATGCTACCAAATGCACTCGCATAAGGAACCTTTGACATATGCTCCACCTCATCCATAGATTGAGGCATTTGTAACTCTGAAAGCTTGAAATGAGAAGCTAACGGTGTACTTACAGACTTGCTCATATGCATATTGAATCTTTCAAGAACTTTTCCAATGTACCTCTTCTGAGAAAGATGTACAACACTATTTTCTCTTGAAATTTCCATTCCAAGGATTTTCTTTGCAACTCCTAGATCTTTCATGTCAAATTCCTTGCTCAACAGTTTCTTCAAAATATTTATCTATGTGATGTTGTTAGCAGCAATAAGCATATCATCAACATACAACAATAGATAAATCATAGAGTTACCAGACATCTTCTTGTGATACACATAACTATCAAATGCACTCCTCAAAAATCCATGTGTAGTCATGAATGCATCAAACCTCTTGTACCACTGACTAGGGGATTGCTTCAAACCATATAAAGACTTCTTCAGTTGGCATACATGTTCTTCTTTTCCTTTAGCTAGGAAACCTTCAGGCTGATCCATATAGATTGTCTCTTCTAGATCACCATGTAAGAAAGCAGTTTTGACATCAAGCTGTTGAAGCTCTAAATCAAATTGTGCAACCAATGCTAGTAGCACGCGAATTGAGCTATGTTTCACGACTGGAGAAAAGATCTCATTGTAGTCAATTCCCTCCTTCTGACTGAAACCCTTTGCATCCAATCTCGCCTTGAACCTAGCATCTTCCACTTCTGAAATACCTTCTTTCTTTCTGTAGACCCATTTGCATCCAACTGTCCTCATCCCCTTTGGCCTTTTAACTAAGACCCATGTATCATTTTCGTGAAGAGACTCCATCTCTTCCATCATGGCTAACTGCCATTGTGCAGCATCTTCGCAAGAAGTTGCTTCTACATACGAAGAGGGCTCGAGATCCTTAATCTCTTCTTCTGCAGCTATGAACACATGTGCAATCAGATTACGTTCCGGTTTTTGTATCTTTCTTTTGTCCCTTCCCTTCGCAGTTGTGTATGGTTCATTGGAAGCAAGTTCTTTAAGATCTGCATCTTTTGACTCATCAATTTGAGTCTCTTGATCCCGTTCCTTGGTAAGCTCCACCGGTAGCTCCACCTGCTCGTTGTTCTCGTTTCTAGATAACTCCACAGAAACTTTATGAGGATCAAGTATAGAGGATTCATCAAAGGTAACATCTCTACTAACTACAAATTTGAGTAAAGACAAACACCATAGTTTGTACCCTTTTACTCCAGCTACATACCCTAATAATATGGCCTTTTTAGCCCTTGGTTCAAGCTTACCTTTATTAACATGATAATAAGCTGGACACCCAAATATTCGCAAGTATGAATAGTTAGACGGTTCACCTGACCAGACCTCATTCGGAGTCTTAAAGTCAATCGCTGATGCTGGAGACCGATTGACAATATGAGAAGCAGTATGAACTGCTTCAGCCCAAAATACTTTGGACATTTTAGCTTGTAAGAGCATACAACGAGCCTTCTCAAGAAGAGTTTTGTTCATTCTCTCGGCAACTCCATTCTGCTGTGGTGTGTGCCTGACCGTCTTATGCCTTGCGATCCCATGAACCTTGCAGAAACCATTGAACTCTTCACTGCAAAACTCCAAGCCATTGTCCGTGCGAAGATACTTGATTTTTCTCTCCATTTGAATTTCAACCAAAATCTTCCACTCTTTAAATGCTTCAATAGCATCACTTTTTGTCTTCAGGAAACGCACCCAAACCTTTCGTGAAAAATCATCAATGAATGTGAGAAGATACCTCTTTCCTCCCTTCGATGGAAGTTTAGAGGGACCCCATAAATCTGAATGGATGTAGTCTAGCACCCTTCCCGTCTTGTACTTGCCAGTGCTGAAGCTGACCTTTTTCTGCTTCCCTAAGACGCAGTGCTCACAAAATTCAAGTGTGCTGATCTTCTCACCATTCAAAAGGTTGCGGTTGCTCAACATCTCCAATCCTCGTGCGCTCATATGGCCTAGTCTCATGTGCCATAATTTTGCCTTGTCATCATTATATAACTGCACTGTAGATGTATTTACAGAGCCAATAATGGTGCTTCCCACAAGTGTGTAGAGGCCATCCTCCAGCTTGGCCTTCAACATGACTAAAGACCCTTTAGTCACTTTCATAGTTCCTCCTTCACTCATGTACTTATAGCCTTGTTTATCTAAAGTACCCAGGGAGATCAAATTCTTCTTTAGATCAGGAACATGACGGACTTCTGTAATAGTCCTCACGATTCCATCATGGCAGCGAACATGAACTGAACCAATGCCAACTATTTTACAAGTTGCATTATTGCCCATTAATACAGTTCCTCTGCTTGTTTCATAGCTGCTGAATCAATCTTTTCGGAATGTCATATGCAGAGTACAACCAGAGTCTAAGACCCATTTGTTGTCATAGACTCCACTATTGCATGATCTTGTTAGTACATAATCATCATCATTATCATGTACTTTCTCAACAATGGATGCGCTCGTCTTTTCTTTGGACTTCGACATAGGGCAATCTCGTACAAAGTGCCCCTTCTTGTGACAGCCCCAACATTCTGCATTCTTTTTGTTCACACGAGACTTTGATCTGTACTTCGATTTGCTTCTTCCCTGTTGGCTAGTACGACCTCTTACAAAGAGTCCACTAGCTTCGTCACTTTTGTCTCCTTCAAAATGCATCCGCACATCACAAGAGTTTAGTGCTTGCCGCACTTGCTCAAGTTTAATAGGTTGTTTGCTATACATCATTGAATTCTCAATATCACGATATTTTGAAGTCAATGAAAATAGCAAAGAACATGCAAGCGTCTCCTCGTCCTTTTTAATTCCAGCAGTTTGTAAGTCCATCACAAGTTTATTGAACGCATCTAGATGGTCTTGCAACAAAGTACCTGAATCCATCTTAAATGTATGAAGACGCCGTTGTAACAACATCCTTGTTGTCACTGACTGGTCCTGGTAAAGCCCTTCCAGCTTTTCCCATAACTCTTTGGCCGTCTCTTCGGTACTTGTACTCACTTCACAAAGTACGTTAGGTGCAAGAGACAGTTGGATTGCACTCAATGCATCTCCTTCAATCTTTTCCTTGTCAGAATCCGATATCTTATTGGGGTACTTTCCGTCAATAGCATGGATTGAACCTTTCCTCCGCAGTAACGCTATCATCTGGATTTTCCAGATATTGAAATTGTTGCGCCCACTAAATCTATCAATTTCAAACTTCATGGAACTCATTTTTTTTACTTGTTCTTCTTTTTCTACTACAATGTATTTGGAACTACAAAAAATCAAAGTAATCCTTTTCTGATGTGGAAGTTCAGACTGTGCTGCAACCACAGAGCATACTCAGACAGAACCTTGGCTCTGATACCAATTGTTAGCGGAAACGTGAAACTAAAGAACAAGGAAGAACAACAATATTTAACGTGGTTCGGATCAAAATGATCCTATGTCCACCAAATAACAACTGCACTGATATTTATTTCACTCTACAAAGAATACAAGTGAAATACTACAAGAGAGAGAACACAAATGCCTTAGAAGGTGAGAAGGCAAGGAGAGGATGATTTGAAAATGAATTAAGAGCTATCTATTTATAGGAATAAATTCATCCTATTGATGTCATCCATGACATCACTATGTGTCAAAATTGTTAAGGTTAAGAATATGAAACCATTTTATGGTTTGCCTAAATTTCACCTACCAAGATACAATCTTTGACTTTTATTTTGTACTAATTATTCCTACCAAATATTCATGTTAATTCATCTTTAATTTAGTTTGATTCCATAAGAACTAAAACCAATTCTTTCAGTAATTTTCAGTCAAAAAGGGTTTGAATGAACCCTCTTAGCCTTACCTGACTTTTCGATAAAACAAATGAGTCAAGAATGATCCTTTCAGCTTCATCTCATATCAATTTGCGATAAGATTCTGTAAAAGAATTACACAAACTGGTGATAGATTTATAGTTCATATATGAAGAGAATATAATGACATAAATTATGCAAATTTTAATCGGGATAATATTTTTAAGTATGTGGAAGAAATATAAATAGTTGATTAAAAGAGAAGCACAAGAGCACCAAAATATGATTCACTTGTGTTGTTCGCATGAGAGAAGAACGTGGATGACTATGCTCAACCTATTATCCACTTCATAAATTTTTTCAATTTATAATGAATAATATTCACAACTATCAAAGTACATTTTTGTACATTTACCTTGTGAGAAGATATTGATTCCTCCACAATATCAATTAGTAACCAAGACTATTGAAGTCTCCGATACAAGATAAATTGTAGCTAGGTACATGTAATTGAAACGACTTACATTTAATTTGTTGATGCTTAGAGTTCCAAAAGAAATTCAACGTAACAAATGTAAAGAGCACTCCTAATAAATATTGCTATATTAACTATCCTTTAAACACATATGGTAATTTAGTGATTCTTGGAGTTACAAGAGTGGTTTCTCACATTTCTTTAAATATTTATTTGTTGTGATTATTGAATAAGTTATTTTCCCACTTTAAGTATTTAGTGTAATATAATATAATGACTATTCAAATACATTTTATATTGCAACGTATGAATTTGATCTATAATTATATATGAAAGGTAACTTTTCAAATTACTTATTCATTTTTTAAAATTAATTAAGGAAATCAATGCTTAGAGTTCCAAAAGAAATTCAACGTAACAAATGTAAAGAGTGTTAAATTTGACAAGATTCAAAAATGGATTAATGAGAAGATATGGTAGTTAGGAGGATAATTCTTCATTGGTAGGAAAGTCAAAGATAGCATCTTTTGTAGGTGAAATTTAGGTGAACAACAAACTGGTTTCACAAGGTAAATCTTGATATTTTGACATATTGTGATGTCATGGATGACATCAATAGGAAGAATTCACTCCTATAAATAGGTAGCTCCTAATTCATTTGTTACACACCTCTCAATTGCCTTCTCATCTCCTAAGGCATTTGTTCTTCTTTCTCTCTTGTAGTATTTCACTTGTACTCTTTTGGAGTGAAATAAATATTGGTTGGTTGTGTCTGAGGACTAGGCAAAAGAAAACAAAAGTTTGCCGAACCTCGTTAATTCTTGGTGTTCCTTTTGTTGTTGTCTCATTTACTATTTATTAGCTACATTTAGATATAGCAGTTGTGATTCCGTCACTCTCTATATATTCGGCTTCCGCAACAATTGGTATCAGAGCCAAGGTATTATCTGAGTATGCTCTGTGGTTGCAGCATAGTCTGAACTTCCACATCAGAAAAAGATTTACTTTGGTCTTTGCATTGTTAGCTAGTAAATAGTATTTGTAGTAAAATGGGAGACAAGAAAAATGATGAGTCCACATCAAGTGTCAATAATACGTCATCATTGGCATCTTCGCTTATGACAAGAATTGTGTCAAATGCGAAATTTACAGTTGAAATTTTTGACGGGTCAGGACATTTCGGAATGTGGCAAGGCGAGGTCCTTGATGTTCTTTTTCAACAAGGACTAGATATTGCCATTGAAGAAAAGAAACCAGACGGTGTAGGAGAAGAGGATTGGAAGATTATCAACCGTGTTGCTTGCGGTACCATTCGATCTTACCTTGCAAGAGAACAAAAGTATCCATACACGAAGGAAACATCTGTAAATAAATTATGGAATTCATTGGAGGAGAAATTCTTGAAGAAAAACAGTCAAAATAAACTTTACATGAAAAGAAGACTGTTACGCTTCACTTATATTCTTGGTAGCACAATGAATGATCATATCACCAGCTTTAATAAGTTGGCGACAGATTTGCGGAATATGGACGTGACTTTTACGGATGGAGATATGGCCTTAATGTTGTTAAGTTCACTTCCCGATGAGTTCGAGCATCTTGAAACGACTCTACTGCATGGGAATGATGAAGTATCTCTCAAAGAAGTTTGTTCTGCCTTATATAGTTATGAACAAAGAAAGAGAGAAAAACAAAAAGGCGGAGAAGCAGAAGCACTGGTTGCGAGAGGTATCATATGAGAACGAAGAAAGGGAGATCCAAGTCAAGATCGAGACTCAGCAAAGATGAATGTGCCTTTTGCCGAGAAAAAGGGCATTGGAAGAAAGACTGCCCAAAGTTGAATAGCAAAGCCAAACCAAATAATGGGAAGGCTGTCATGGATTCAAATGTGGCTGATTGTGATGACTCCGATTACTCACTAGTTACAACAGATCCATTCAAATCATCTGATGTATGGTTGATGGACTCAGCTTGTAGTTATCATATGTGTCCCAATCGGGACTGGTTTATTGATTTACAAGAAGGAGAATGTGGAGTTATTCACACTGCAAACAATAATCCTCTTACCGCATATGGTGTTGGTTCAATCCGATTAAGGAACCATGATGGATTAAGTAGAACATTAACAGATGTTCGATATGTACCAGATTTGAAGAAAAATCTCATTTCTGTAGGAGCCCTAGAATCAAAGGGGTTCAAAGTCATTGCAGATAATGGCGTGATGAGAATATGCTCTGGTGCACTGGTGGTAATGAAGGCAATTCGAAGAAATAATAACATGTACCACTATCAAGGTAGTACAGTTATTGGGACAGCGGCAACAACATCCAATGACGAGAAGGAGGCAGAAATGACCAAGCTGTGGCATATGCGCTTGGGACATGCTGGAGGGAAATCCTTGAAAACTTTATCAGATCAAGGATTGCTAAAAGGAGTTAAAACTTGCAACTTGGAGTTTTGTGAACATTGTATAAAGGGAAAACAAACAAGGGTTAAATTTGGAACAGCTATCCATAATACTAAAGGTATTTTGGATTATGTTCATTCAGATGTTTGGGGTGCTTCCAAAACACCTTCATTAGGTGGGAAACACTATTTTGTAACCTTTGTTGATGACTTTTCTCGAAGATTGTGGGTGTATACGATGAAAACAAAAGATGAAGTATTGGGAATTTTTCTCAAATGGAAGGTGATGATAGAAACTCAAAGTGGCAGAAAGATCAAGTGTCTTCGCACAGACAATGGTGGCGAATACAAAAATAATCTTTTTCAGAAAATTTGTGAGGAAAATGGCATCGTCAGACATTTCACCGTCAGAAATACACCACAA
Source organism: Solanum sitiens (assembly GCA_016801875.1). Classification (NCBI taxonomy): domain Eukaryota; kingdom Viridiplantae; phylum Streptophyta; class Magnoliopsida; order Solanales; family Solanaceae; genus Solanum; species Solanum sitiens. The sequence continues at coordinate 103,975 of JABWTJ010000229.1, forward strand.
CAAAATGGAGTGGCAGAACGCATAAACCGAACTTTGCTGGAGAAAGTTCGGTGTATGTTGTCCAATGCTGGCTTGGGCAAAGAATTTTGGGCTGAGGCAATAACATATGCGTGCCATCTCATTAATCGTCTACCATCTGCTGCTATTGGTGGGAAGACACCATTTGAAAAATGGTATGGAAAACCTGCTGAAGATTATGGTACTTTATATGTATTTGGCTCAATTGCATATTATCATGTAAGAGAGTCAAAATTGGACCCAAGAGCAAAGAAAGCTTTATTTATGGGAATTACTTCTGGAGTCAAAGGATACCGTTTATGGTGTCCAGAGACAAGAAAAGTTATTTTCAGCAGGGATGTTACCTTTGATGAATCTGCCTTGACAAATAAGGTAACACTTGAAGAAGCCAAACAAATTGATGGTGCTTCAAAGCAGGTGGAGTTTGAGGGAAAGATAATTTTCCCAACACAGGGATCAAACGAGGAAACAACAAAAGATTTTCCTCTTGAAGGAGAGCCAGTCGAAGAGGAGGTTCCATCTCAAGAACCTCAACCACAACTTGAATCAATAGCAACGAGCAAGCCAAAAAGGACAATAATAAAACCTGCTCGACTCACAGATATGGTGGCTTGTGCTAACTCAATTGCAGCCGATGACATTCCTACCACTTATAAAGACGCAGTCCAAAGTTCACAAAAAGATAAGTGGAGGAATGCCATGGATGAAGAAATGCAATCTCTTCATCAGAATCATACATGGAGATTGGCCAATCTCCCAGAGGGCAAGAAAGCAATTGGGTGCAAATGGGTATTTGCAAAGAAAGAGGGATTTCCTAACCAAGAAAATGTTCGCTACAAAGCAAGATTGGTGGCCAAAGGATATGCTCAAAAGGAGGGAATTGATTATAATGAGGTATTTTCTCCAGTTGTGAAACACTCCTCCATTAGAGTTTTGTTGGCTTTGGTAGCACAGTTGAATTTGGAACTAGTTCAGTTGGATGTAAAAACTGCTTTTTTACATGGAGACTTGGAAGAGGAAATCTATATGACTCAGCCAGAAGGATTCAAAGTTGATGGAAAAGAAAATATGGTGTGCAAACTTGAAAAATCGTTGTATGGATTGAAACAATCTTCTAGACAATGGTACAAACGATTTGACAAGTTTATGTTGCAGTAAAGGTACATAAGAAGCAAATACGATCATTGTGTGTATTTGCGCAAGCTTGAAGATAATTCCTTTATATATCTTCTCCTATATGTTGATGATATGTTGATAGCTTCTAAAAGTCAAGAGGAAATTGAGAAGCTAAAGATTCAACTGAGAAAGGAGTTTGAGATGAAGGATTTGGGTGAGGCAAAGAAGATTCTTGGCATGGAGATAAAAAGAGATAGACATTTAAAGAAACATTATTTATCTCAGAAAGAATATTTGAAGAGAGTACTAAACCGATTCGGTATGAATGAAAAAACGAAGTCGGTTAGCACTCCGCTTGCTCCTCATTTTAAGCTTAGTGATGCTATGTCACCTAAGAATGAAGTTGAACGAGAATATATGTCAAGAGTACCATACGCTAATGCTATTGGTAGCTTGATGTATGCAATGATTTGCACAAGGCCAGATATTTCACACGCTGTTGGAGTTGTAAGAGGGTACATGCACAATCCTGAAAAGGATCATTGGCAGTCTGTAAAATGGATTCTACGGTATATTCATAATACTGTAGATGTTGGTTTGGTTTTCGAGCAGAAAGATAGTCAATATCTTGTTGGATATTGTGACTCAGATTATGCAGGTGATTTGGACAAACGAAGATCGACTACTGGTTATGTTTTCACTATTGCAAATGCACCAGTTAGTTGGAAGTCTACTTTGCAGTCAACAGTTGCTTTGTCTACCACTGAGGCAGAGTACATGGCAATTACAGAGGCTGCGAAGGAAGCAATTTGGCTTCAAGGATTGCTTAGAGAACTTGGTATTGGACAAGAAGGAATCATAATATTTTGTGATAGTCAGAGTGCTATTCAATTAGCAAAGAACCAAGTTTATCATGCAAGGACGAAGCACATTGACGTCCGATATCATTTCATACGAGACATCATAGAAGATGGTGGAGTCATAATGCAGAAAATTCATACTACGGATAATCCTGCCGATATGTTGACAAAAGTGGTGACTGCGGTCAAGTTTCAACATTGTTTGAACTTGATTAACATTGTTGAACATTGAAGATTGAGGTTGAAGACACAATCAAAATTGTTGTTGAGAAAAAGTTGAAAATGGAGAATCTTGTCAAGGTGGAGATTTGTTAAATTTGACAAGATTCAAAAATGGATTAATGAGAAGATATGGTAGTTAGGAGGATAATTCTTCATTGGTAGGAAAGTCAAAGATAGCACCTTTTGTAGGTGAAATTTAGGTGAACAACAAATTGGTTTCACAAGGTAAATCTTGACATTTTGACATATTGTGATGTCATGGATGACATCAATAGGAAGAATTCACTCCTATAAATAGGTAGCTCCTAATTCATTTGTTACACACCTCTCAATTGCCTTCTCATCTCCTAAGGCATTTGTTCTTCTTTCTCTCTTGTAGTATTTCACTTGTACTCTTTTGGAGTGAAATAAATATTGGTTGGTTGTGTCTGAGGACTAGGCAAAAGAAAACAAAAGTTTGCCGAACCTCGTTAATTCTTGGTGTTCCTTTTGTTGTTGTCTCATTTACTATTTATTAGCTACATTTAGATATAGCAGTTGTGATTCCATCACTCTCTATATATTCGGCTTCCGCAACAAAGAGCACTCCTAATAAATATTGCTATATTAACTATCCTTTAAACACATATGGTAATTTAGTGATTCTTGGAGTTACAAGAGTGGTTTCTCACATTTCTTTAAATATTTATTTGTTGTGATTATTGAATAAGTTATTTTCCCACTTTAAGTATTTAGTGTAATATAATATAATGACTATTCAAATACATTTTATATTGCAACGTATGAATTTGATCTATAATTATATATGAAAGGTAACTTTTCAAATTACTTATTCATTTTTTAAAATTAATTAAGGAAATCAATGCATTGATTTTGAAAGAATACATTATACCTATATTTGAATCTAGTTCATATAATTGAACCATACAAAGTAACCCTTCATATTCTTAACCTTTTGAGAGTAACTAAGAAAATTAATGCATTATTTTTTAAATGTGAATTACATTAATTTAATTTAAGACCTTCTCAATTTTAGTATTTAGTATAATATAATATGATTAGCTACTTAATATTTAAAATTAAACATTTTATAATATTATGATTGAATGAAGGGGTAAAATGGTAATTCAACTTTGCACTTTGAAGTTTCCCACTTTTGATAATATAAATAATAATAAAAATATAATAATAATAATAATATAATTTATGAATGATATGGTATGATATCATATGATGATGATATATACATTGTTTTATCTATCATAACTTTTCAAATTCTTCCATTATGAGATCATGATTAAAAACATTATCAATGTACTCATTTATCAAGAAAATAATAGTTTAATTATTAAGGGCTTAAGGACTTAAATTTTATCATTATGTAATTAAAATATTTGTATTTAATTAAATAATTAAATTTTAATTTAGTGAAGGGTAAAATGATAATTAACTTCACTTTAGAGCTTCCTACTTATAATAATACTAGGTAAATTGCCTGCGCTTCGCGCGGTGGTGAACTACGTCAATCATCTATTTCTGAACATTAAATTATATAATTGTTTTCAAAAAGGGTATAACCCTACGAAAAATTGTCAAGAATATTTTATCCAAAAAAGAAATGAATTATTTTGTTAATCTTAAAATGAAAAAGATTTGATTGTATGTCTTTATGAATTTTGTTATTATTTATTCATTTTACTGTAGTTGTTCATCACCAAAGTCTTTAGAAAAGATAATTAATTGTTTCATTGTCTTTTTGTATTTTAAAAAATTGGTACCAACATTTTACTCATTAATTGCGAGGGTTTTTCTCCAACTCAAGGCCTCTACATACATAATCTAAATATTATACATATTATATAATTAGTTGTTTACTTGATAAGTTAATTAAAATATAAAAACACATCTCTTGAAGTTCAATAAAATAACGTATGTCGCTGAAATAATTTGGATTAAATGATGTCTTGGCAAGTCCCTTATTCAAAATCATACGCAGTCGATGACACTACTTTGATAGCCAAAAGACATATTTTATTGTCTATGTTTCGATCAATATAGTTAAAACTTTATTTTTTTAGAACTTTCAATATAAAATTTATAAGAACATAATTATTTTTCTTTAATATTTGATAAATATAGATCAATCCTACTTTGAGGGATAATTCATTGACTCAAACCCAACACTTGAACCCCAAATATTTGATTAAGGTTGAGTACAATACTTACCATCCCACTACATTCATTTATTTTTTGGATGTCAGTAATCGATTGAATGCCTCGATAAAATAGAAAGTTGAATAATTAAAATATCAAGGTAGTGTGGAACCACCATAACTTTTGAACACTCAAAGTCCCTTCTTAGACATCCCATGGATCTTTTACCAGTGCAAACTCTATAAAGATCAAAGTCATTTATCTTACAAGTTTAAGAATTCTAATCTACATGACACCAATAGTCTAGTGATTACATTAAGCTCTGGATTAACATATATTTACTTCAATATAATGATCAAAACCATAAACATAAACAACAAAGTTTAAAACATGTACTCAAAAATAAAAATTAATAACATTCGCATAAATTAATGACTGTATAAAACATACAAGGATCTGGAATAATAAAATGAAAAACAAATCGAGCCCACTAGTGCACATTGTCCTCTTAAGGAAATTATTCCATTTTAGCACTCAAGGTTTAAAGGAATAGATCCTCTCAGAACAAAATGATTCTTTTCACAAGTGTGTTGATACAAACAAAATGGTGTCAATGAGCCACTCAACAAGAGAAAAATACACAAATATTTAATGTGCACAAGAAGAAGAAGAAGTTCAGAATTTTCGTTGTTTTAAAATAAGATTAATAAATTCCGCTATATATAGACTGCAAAGGGTAGCGTGAATAAATATTTGTTGGGCCTTATCGGAAGGGTCACAACTCTTTGGACAAGTCACAATTTTCATTAAAGTTGCAACTCTTCATAAAAGTCGCAACTCTTCATTTAAGTTGCAACTCTTCATAAAAGTTGTAACTCTTCACAAAAGTTGTAAATCTTCGTAAAAGTCGCAACTTTTCATAACGAGTCACAACTTTTCGTAAATGTCACAACTTTTTGTACAAGTCACAACTTTTTATTAAAGTCACAACTTTTCATGAAAGAAAAGTCTAATTTTAGAAATAAATAAGTTTAAAGGGAATCCTGGTTAGTGGTGGCGCCACATAGGCGAACCTAAGGTTCTCTTTTATATAAATATATGATGATATGATATGATATGATACGATATATATATATATATATATATATATATATATATATATATATACATGATGATCTCGAACCTGGGATGATGGTACAAAAGTATAAATAGAATAGCTTGTGCTGCTTAGGTCATTTATCTGAGCAACATTAAGAATTTAAGAGAAAAATAGACATTTTGGTTTAAGAATTACTAGTGTATAATAATGTGTTTTTTTTGGACCTTTTTAATGGTATTTGAACTCAATATTTGTCTCCAGACAACTTTTAATTATCCATTTGAACAATCTTGCTAACCAATACTTAAATGCTACCACAACCATCAAGTACCTACAATTACACATTTAGCAAAGAGCATGAAGCATAACGATAAGCGTATGAAATAACTCTGGATATATACTAAGACCCCGTTTATAATTTGCACTCAATGAAGCTTTTAATCTTATTAATCATATGGATCTCAGTCATTAAGTTCATTTGTGTTTTATGTCTGAATCATAATCATTCAAATCTTTAACCATTACAACTACTTAATGTGTGTTGAATAGATCTATTTTTTTTAAGATTTGTAACAAAGTTTAAGTATCATTAAGATGTATATTCAAGGATTTTTACTAAAATGATAGTTCACAAGTTCTATTTCGTTCACCACAATTGTACCATTAGCAACTACTAATTGTCCACCACCCACGACTATCGTCATGTCAATCATTACAATCATTCATCACCACCACTAGCCACCATTCAGAATCATCACCACCAACTACTATTACAACAACAACCATCAATCACTACCGCCAATCAACATCAGCGGAAGCAAGAAAATATGTTAGCCACAGTTTGGGCATGGGATCTTAAGCCAGTTATGAGTCCAAACTTACTAGAGAATTCAAAATCACGTCGCCAAACAGGGTACTAGCATTGACATCATGCAAACCAATAACTAGCTGCATATATCGGAAGAAAATCAAATTGTGATTAAAACATATTAAACATCATTTAAACTATGTGCAAAGACTAATCATGGTCTCTACACATACATGGGGATGTCACTGCTCGATCAACTTGTGATTAATGATGAAGGAATTCAGGTAAAGTTGTTCTGTTTCATCATCTTGTGCATCGATACAAGAACAATCCAGTGAATTTTTCATGTAAATTGATCGTCAGACCTTTTAATGAACCGATCAAATTGAGAAAAATTTACCTATACTAATTCAACATTGATGATACATATTATAATGCAAAGATTTAAGCAATTTAATTTCTTTGATGATCCAATAAATGATATTCCTAACTATTACTACTAATAAGAATTAAATGTATAAATTGGTATTGATGATTAATAATCCTAACACTCTCTTGCAAATTTAACATTTTGTTTTTTCTTTTTGGATGTATATATTATTGATGAAATCATTTTTGAAAACAAGATAGGTTTTAGAAGGAAAAAAAATTGACAAAAAGAGAAGAATAAATGGATGTTTGCATGTGTGAGGAGAATTGTCAATTGTTTATTATTATGATGAAAATCAATCGTCAAGTTATAGCGACAATTAATGTGAGGTTATGAGTTTAATGAGGTATGTATGCAATAAACAAAAAGAGTCTATGATTAATAAATGCACTTAAATTATCATTATTTTACCTTATTTCTTATCTTAATTATTCAGTATTTTATTTATCTGTATCTAAATTATAACCTTTTTGCGAGTTTTGTACTTCAATTATCACTCTATTTGTATTAAAGCATACCTTGATTAAATTTAGGGGGCAATAAAAGAAAGACAAATTTACTATATCGCCCTTGAAATGAAGGAAATTCTTTAAAAAAAATCTAAGAAAACGATTATAACTAATAATAAGGATAAATTAAAAATTATAAGTGATAAATTATATCTAATTTTTGTCAAACTAGACACATAAAAATAGATTCTCCATCCGCCCTTTTTAGTTGTCATGATTTCCTTTTTTAGAGTCAAACAATAAGAACTTTGACTAACATTTTACGATGTATCTTTTCATATATTGATATGCAATAAATTGAAATTTATAGTACTTTTCATACAACTTTTGGATAGTTAAATATTTAGTTTAAAATATCGAATTAATTTAATCTACTTTAAATTTAAAAATTAGTCAAATAAATTTTCAAATGACAACTAAAAGGAAACGTAAAAAAATATTTATTTTAATATAGTGAATAAATAAAAGAGGGGGGGGGGGAGGAGTACTTTATAAACGTGTATAAATAGATCACTTTGTAAGTAGTTATTCTAGGAAAATTCGTTTAGCCAGAATGATATTTTACCTTTTTGATTATTTTTACTTTTAACTTTAATATCTTTTAACTAAAAAATAGAAAAAAGACCAGTTTGTTATAAAATATTTGTATTATAGTGAATGTCTATCATGTGGAGTCCTTTTAGAATATGGTTAAGTGTCCTACTTGGGGACCAAGTTAGATTTCCCCTATAAATAGAGGGCTCCTCTTCATTGTAAAATCATCCCTCAAGAGAAATAATAAGTCTTCTATTCTCTTTATTTTCTTCTTCTTATTCTATAATTTCATAACACGGTATCAACATGAGACTCTACTTTCTCAAAAGTGAAAGTTAGATTTGAAGAATTAATAAAGGTATTATTTATTCTTTTGTTTTTAATTTTAATGGCCAATCTTACAAAACTAGAGTTCACTGCCCTTCAAAGTTCGGGCAGGAACTACCTCTCATGGGTGTTGGATGCTGAAATCCACTTTAATGCAATGGGTCTTGGAGACACCATAAAAGAAGAAAATAAGGCATCAAAATCAAAACTGTGCACGAGCAATGATATTCTTGCGTCATCATCTTGACGAGATTCTGAAAATCGAATATCTAACAGTTAAGGATCCACTTGTTTTGTGGAAAAACCTAAAAGAAAGATTTGACCACTTGAAAATGGTCATACATCCAAAGGCACGATATGATTGGATGCATCTAAGTCTACAAGACTTTAAGTCTATACATGAGTATAATTCTGCCATGTTCAGAATCACTTCTCAGTTGAAATTATGTGAAGAAACGGTTAGTGAGATTGATATGATGGAAAAGATGTTCTCCACTTTTCATGCCTCGAATGTGCTCTTGCAGCAACAATATCGAGAGAAAGATTTCAAAAAGTATTCTGAACTAATTTCTCATCTTCTTGTGGCTGAGCAAAATAATGATTTATTATTAAAAAATTATGAGAATCGACCTACTGGATCTGAACCACTTCCTGAAGTGAATGAGATGTGCGCCCACCATGCTAGGCGTGGAAAGGCCGCGGCCCTAATCGTGGTCGTGGACGTGGTCATGGTCGTGATTATGGTCAAAAATGTAATTCTTTTCTTGGTGTTAATCATTCATCAAATTAAAATCACAATCAAAAGGAAAAAAGAAAGGATGAGAAACGTGAAGCAACTAGGGAAGGTTATTTTCGATGTGGTGAAAGAGGTCATTATGCACATGATTGTCTTACTCCCAAACACTTGGTTGAGCTTTATCAAGAATCGCTAAAGAAGAGAGACAAAAATCCTGAGGCAAATTTTATCTATGAAAATCAAGTTGACATCACGCACTTGGATGTAGCAGATTTCTTCGCACATCCTGAAGGAAAGATAGACCACTTAATTGGTGATGGTTCTGTGAACATGGAAGAGTGATTTATTTTTAATTATTATTTTTATTTATTTATTTTTTGGTAGAAGTTATTAATAAATTTCATGTAATGATAGTGGTTTACATGAGTATTAGTATTTCAAAATTAGTTTAGTCATATTCTTGTAGTTCATTAGTTTGTTCCTTCTTAATTAGATAATGTATATTTTTCATTGATTTATTTATATGATTCTAATATGATAGTGTTAGTCATATACTAAAATTTATCACGTGTTTGTATTATATTAGGTATTTAAGTTGATCTAATATTAAAAACATGCAGTCTGTTATTAACTAGGATTTATCATGTGTTTGTATTATATTAGGTCTTTCACTTGATCTAATGTTAAAAACATGCAATATGTTATTAATTAGGATTAAATAATGATTTTTTCCCTAACAACTCGTTATTGACTTAGAGGAAACAATAAATTAAGGCTCAACTTCTAATATTTAATTATTAGTTTATTACATTGAATATATTGTACCCTTTTGACAACACTAATATTTAATATATATTTATTTTGTGTATGTCATTCATGTGAAGATATGGATAATTATAAAAACATAATCGAAATATGAAGACATTTTCTTGATTGATTATGGTACAACACATACGATATTCAAAAATAAGAAATATTTTTCTCATTTAAGTATGGGCAAATTAAATGTTACTACAATTTTCGGTAGTACTAATATGATTGAGGGCTTTGGAAAAGCCATTGTAATTTTTCCCAAAGAAACTAAACTCATCATTAATAATGCTATGTTTCTCCAAAATCTAAGAGAAACTTGTTGAGTTTTAAAGATATCCGTGTAAATGGTTATCATATCCAATCAATGGATGAAATAAATCTTGAATATCTTGGTATCACCAAGAATGTCTCTGGGCAGACATGTGCTATAAAAAAGTTGCCTGCATTATCTTCTGGCTTGTATTGGACAAAACTTAGTGCAATTGAGGCACATTTTATAGTAAATAAGAAGTTTTCTGATTCCAATACATTTATATTTTGGCATGATCCTCTGGGACATCCTGGGTCAATAATGATGAGACAAATTATAGAAAATTCGAATGGACATCCATTAAAGGACCTAAAAGTTCTTTTAAATGGTGAATTTTCTTGTACTGCTTGTTATCAAGGAAATTTAATTGTGAGACCATCACCAACGAAAGTTGAGATTGAGTCCCCTGCGTTCTTGGAACGTATACATGGGGATATTTGTGGACCTATTCACCCAACTAGTGGTTCATTTAGATACTTTATGATTCTAATAGATGCTTCATCTAGATGATCTTATGTGTGCCTATTGTCATCTCGTAACTTGACATTTGCAAAATTATTGGCAAAAATAATGAGGTTAAGGGCACACTTTCCTGATAATCAGATTAAGTCCATTCGTCTTGATAATGCTGCAGAGTTTTCATTCCAATCATTTAATAATTATTGTTTAGCAATTGGGATAAGAGTTGAACACTCTGTTGCTCATGTTCATGTGACGACCCTCAAAATTAACTAAGGTAGATAGATCCTTACATGTGCCTAAAAAGGTTAATAATATGTTCATTAAGTGTTTATTAGTATGTATACTTGATTTGAGGTTATTAGGCAGTCAAACGTCAAGGGACGACCAAGACATTCGACGACTAGTCTCCAAAGGACATTAGGTGTTTTTATGTGCTTATGTGTGTGTCATGGTCTCTTGAGGTTCTTATATGAGTTATAATGATGTTTATAGGCAGTATGTTAAGTTTCATGAAGTTTGAAGGTTAAACGTTCAAGAACGTCCAAGACGTTCCAAAGTTAGCCTTTTAGACGTGCTAGTGAGTCCTTGTATGTTTGGATTTATTTTAGGTGTTGTTTGGAGTTGAGGAGCAGTTTAGTTGACCCTAGTACCTTTATGAACATGTTAAGGGTCAAAACATCCGGGTATGACTCCCTGGGGACCATCCGAAGGCCCCCCAAGGAGGACCCAACAATTGGAGAAGAGGCTGCCCAAGGCAGCGAGCAAAGTCCAAGAATTGGAACTTTCCCTCACGACGCACGCCTGGCACGTACCTCACTGCCTCAAATTTTATTTGGGGCAGAATGGGTAGGCTGCTTCGCGATGCGCTGCCCACTCCCAGATCCAGTTGCGTTGTTTTTGAGTCAATTTTGACATGTCTAAGAGCCCCATTTCGTGTGGGGGTGTTTTTGTAACTTGGGGGATGTTTTATTAACTGTTTTTATGACCTTTTTAAACCCTTTCCCAAGCCAAAACCCAACACCCATTAAGAAATCAAATTCCCAAAAGTTCTCTTCTCTTCCAAAACCCCCAAAATTCCCATTGAAGACCAAGCTCAATAACAAGCTATGGAGTTGGATTCTTGGAGCTTTCTTCTCAGATTTTCATGGGCTTTTTAATGTATATGGGATGGTGATCCTTCATACATAGATAACCATTCATATATGGAGTCCTTTCAAAGGTTTTCTAAACATGAATTCTAAGTAAAAAATCATACTTTTGTATCTAGTCATGGATTCATTCTCAAATTGATTTCAAAAGCATTCTAATGATGAATATATGCTTATCTACTGATTTTATGATGAATTTCTATCCAATTTTATGAAGAACCCATGATCCTCCTAATTTCTCAAATTAGCCTATAATGTGGGTCTTGTGATATTGACTTGATGTTTATAGAATTGTGATTAGATTGTATTGAATTGATTATTGCTGTTACTTTATATATCAATTGAATATTTATTGTGGAGGAATGATCAAATATGATCATTAGCTTGGAGATTTGGTAAGTTGACTTATTTCTTCTAATTAGCCTAGAATGTACATTGAATCGTGTTGATTGGTATCGTCCATCTTTGGTGGCGGTGTTTACATTCTTGTACATGTTTATGTGTTATGATCATGGCCTTGAAGGTATTAGATGCAATATGAATTGATATGATGATTTTTGTGTTAGGAAGTTGAAGGATTTAGCCTTGATTCTAATATCATGTTCTAAGTGAATAAAAGCTAAGTGATGTTATGTGTATAGTGTTCTACACTACTTTTTTAACCTAGGTGTTGAGATGATGTTATATGTATATGTATGATGATCATGTTAGGGTTAGGTGTGGTCTATATGGATAATGATGAACAATGTCCTTATAGCATGACCCCTACCATTATGAACCCTATATGAAGGTGTGATCAAAGTATACTAGGAATCTTATACTTTATTGTTGAATATGTACTTGCATCCTATGATTTAACTAGTTCTGGAAACGTGCCTTGCACGTTTGACCTTTGTTACTGTTATAGTTTATATAGCCCAAGATATAAAATTGCTCAACATTGTCTGATGTACTCCTATATGTGTTTTTTGTGCATATAATTAAACTTTTTTTAGTGTTTACTTTCTGCCTAGAACTTAAATATCAACAATTTTTTTGGGGAATGATGAGCAACTTGTAAGGCTAGAACTAAGCCCCACGGCTGAAGTTTCTTGGGACATAAATACTCCAACAATACATTAAAATAAAAAAATGAATGAAGGGCACAAACCAATAAGAAAAATAGTGACCAATAAAAAAATACTACAAGAACTATTAGATTATGTGTTTCTCCAAAAACCATGAAAATAAAAATGAACGAAGGCACAAATCAATAAGAAAAATAGTGATCAATAAAAAAGTACTCCTTACAAAAGAACTATTAGATGATGAAACACAAAGTGTGGTGGATTAATATTTTTTACCCAATTTATAAAGGGAGAAATTAAGTACATGAAAGGTTTGTGCATGAATGTGTTTAATGGTAGAAGCTAAAAAGTTTTAACAATCAAATTCATTAAGAAATGGAAAATGATAAGTTGTAACATCTAATCATGTATTTGGTCTAGTTTAATTATCATTATTGATTTAATTTTAAAAATTAGTAAAAGATCTTTTAATTTTAAAAATTGGTGAAGGGCATTTTCGTAATCTAACTTTGAACTTAAAATCTTCCCACTTATAATAATATATGATGTGAGTGTGTGTAGTCTATAGTCCTCAATACTCTATATATGTGTATGACTTGAGACTTGAAGAATGTTGTACATGTTTGTGGTCTTTAGAGAGTGTCTTCCTCAATACTATGTGATAGCCATTATGTGATCATGTTGACCAATGTACACACACAAGCTTCATGCATATCTATGAGTAGGATAGTTTCATGATGATTAAGGAAATGATAGTTCTCCTATGCATCATTACCTATTTATATGCATGTAAAGTATATGATTTATGAAGTGAACATGTGTTCCTAAAGGTGTTTATGTGAAGGTAGATCTCACATATATGTACACACACACATGCATGTAAATATGATATGATTTATGTGAAAGGACATTCTCACATAATGTAGGTTCTATGATGAATGTAGAATTCTCATCCTAGATACCTTTGAGCTATATGATATATGAAGGAGTAAGTCCCTAAGGCCTATTCTTTATAAACTAATGTTATCTAAAGGCTTAATGATGTTTAAAAAGGGAGTTATTGCTTAGCACTGAAAGGGCATGTAAATGAGATGGAGGTCTTACGTTAGTAAGTATGGCTTCCCACTTGGGTTTCTTCAAGACTAGTAGTGTTGATTCCCAAAGTATATGTTGTCTCATGATATGGAAACCTTCACGATTAGTAGTCAAAGTTTCTAGAAGCAATCTCCTTGTCCCTTAACTATGTGCCCACATAGGACTTTAGCTTAGTGGATCCACCTATATAAGCTATGTACGAATAGTTGCACCTTAGGCAAGTGTTAACCCTCTCTTTTTGGTGTGGGAGTAGAACACCGAATTCCATATAGCTCACATGGTCTAAGTCGGTTATGGCTATGTCTCCCGAAGGTTAATAATTAATTCAGATAAGAATATGAACTTTAATCTAAATTCCTTGAGAAGTGTACTTGGTATGGGAGGACTATAGACCCTACCTATACATTGCACTAGATGACTTCAAGAAAGGATAGGATTGGAGACCCTTATGAAGTAAAGACTTATGTTATGCATGAATTGTATGAATTCATGTTAAGTGACCTTGTTATGTTAAGATATGAATTATGACTATGCATGTGAATTGTTCTTGTGACTTCTAAATGAGTTTACTTAGTATATGTGGGGGTATGAGACTCCATCTGTACATTGCACAAGTAAGCTTGTGAAGGGGTTATGAGGGTAGTTTACCTATGATATGAACTAAGTGATTTATGACTAAGGTTGTAGTAAAGAAAATAGTCTTTATATGATGATATGAAGTATGTGGTCTTATTTCTAGTTATAAATGAATATGTTATGACTTGTTGAATACGTTATGACTTGTTGAATATGTTATGCCTAGTCTAGGGTGACTTATTAGGTACACTTGGTGGAAGTAGTATTATGGCATGCTACCTACACATTGCACTAGTGTGACTTAGGAGATGTCTTAGGTGATAGTCTTAATGTGAAGTTGATGTCTTTGATGTGCTTATGACTTGTGAATATATGTTATTGTGTTTATGAAGCATATTATGAAAGACTATTGTAAGGTGACCTCAAGGTGATGTATTGCACTAGGTACACTTGAGGGTTACTTAAGAAAAGAAGTAAAGTAAAAGAGAGGTAATGTATGGTATGTATTGAATATGGTTTAAAGTATGCTAAATGGCTTTATGTGCTATTGTGTGTAGTATCCATGTCTATATGATGTATGTGAACTATGTTGAGCTTATATGTGCCAATATTCATGAAGTTTACTAAAAAGACATGTTGCATGATTTAAAAATAAATGTCCTCTTTAAATGCATGTTTTTGCATGGTTTCCATACTTAGTGCATTCTTGTACTAACACCATTCTTCTTCATCTTTTTACACAAAGTGTAGGTGGTAATGGCTAGAGGATATCTCCTAGGTGAAGAGCTTGGATAGATCTCCCAAGTTCAAGTGAAGGAGCCCTTATGATTCAAGGGTTGCCTATGTCAAGATGTTCTTTAAGTTTATGTAATAGCTTAGATATTATTTTATGTTGTTAAGGGTCGTGTTTTAACTTTTCCGCTATTTTTATTATTATGCTATATAGGTACGCTAACAGACTTGTCTTAGACCTCTGAGAGGTCGACGGCGCTGAGTGGCGATCTAGGAGTGCTCTAACTACTAGGGGGTACTTTGTGTTATTACAAAACTTTGTATTAGAGCATAAGGTTTTGTGTTTTGTCTTTAGGTTTCAATTTCTCATGTTGCCACGTCTAGTAGAGTCTCGTAACATTGGTGGTGAGTCGCGACACATCAAATAGTACGGGAGGCTATAGGACGATATATTTTTCCTTCTTCACTGTTCTTATGTCGTGCCATAGAACTTAACTCTATAAGATGTCTCTCTTATGTTTCCTTGTCCGGTTGTCTTCTAGATGTGATTGCTTGGAAGGGATGATTTATCAATGCTTGAGGGAGAAAATGTGAGTTTTTGATACCTACCTTGGTTTTATGGTTGATGAGTATTATGTGAAGGTGAATTTAGTGTATGTTGATGTGGTGCCATTTATGTCTATAGATGGTTTATGAGAAAGGAGATGATATGTTGAGAAGTTATGATAAGGTATGGTTATAGATTGTTGGTAGTCATTATAGTTGAACAGAGTTTCCCTTGGAATGATAACATGTCTAATATGTATGAAGGATGGTAGCAGGATGTTATAGTGTAGGCTTGAAAAGTGTTGGAGAATGTGGTATATAGTGAGAAAGATGATTGTTGTCTTGATATATGTGAAATGCTTCATAGTTGTCCTTTTGTGGATTAGAATCTTTTGTATAGACTTGCTCCTAAGGAGGGGAGAAAGTGTGTTGATCCTTGTAAGGTGATTGTGAAGTGTGCTACTTAATGGTAGAAACCTTATGACTAGTTAATGATTAACTCTATGAACCTATTCTAAGAGTGGTAAAAAGGGGAAAGAAGTTTTATTCCATAAGTGGGAAGTATGATTACCCTAATGTGACTTAGGGGGATCTATGGTATGTACCCCTTAGCTCTTGAAGAGAAGGAGAGAATTGAGGTTGACCTACTTTGAAGTGGTTAGTTGTCTTTTAAGCTTGAATTTAAATATGGTCAATTGAGGGAGTGCTTAGGTTGTGACTAGGCATGGTTGGTTGGAAAGTTCCACCAAAAGTGATGACCCTTGTAGGTTGGTCTTGCCTTGCCTTGACCTTGGTGTTTAAGGGCATGATGTGATTAGGATGACCCCAAGTGGGAGATAATGTGCATAGATGGTAAGATTTTTAGAGCCCTTGACGTCCCTATGTTGAGTTCCCTTGAACCTCTCTAGGTTGGAAATCACTTTTAGTGATGATAAGAAGGGTGTTCATAAGCTTAGATCCCACGAGAGGGATGATGTGTCTTGTTAATAAGGTTGGTAAGATAAGATTCCCCTAGAATTGAGATGAGTTTCTCTTAAATGAGTTTATCCTAAGTGGGAGAGGATGATTTGAGTAGTAAGGTTTTACATATCCCTATCTTTTCCTTCTATTCCTACTCAAGCTTGAAACCAAAGAGTTCCTAAGTAGCTTTT
This sequence comes from Solanum sitiens, assembly GCA_016801875.1. Taxonomy (NCBI): domain Eukaryota; kingdom Viridiplantae; phylum Streptophyta; class Magnoliopsida; order Solanales; family Solanaceae; genus Solanum; species Solanum sitiens. The sequence goes on from JABWTJ010000229.1 coordinate 120,688, forward strand.
TCATGATAGGAGTCTTGCATAAGATGATAAGTTGCGTGTTCTCCATACTTCATGTATGTTCTAAATTACACTATGTTATGCATATAATGAAAGGTCATTATTACATGAAAAAGGAAATTTTGATAAATTTGCATGTCTCTCATGTTGTTATGCATCCTTATATGACAAATGTGCAATTTAATCTCATGAGATATCTTAATGAGCATGCTTTATGTCACTTTAATGTGGGGTGTCTTAGACCATAATGAGATGTTGAGTCTCCTTTGAATGAGATAAGATGAGTCTTTTTGAAAAATGGGTGACTTTTGAGAATTGGGAAATGTTATTATAGGCTTACTCTTGACAAGTGATGGTTGGTATAGCCTATATTTGTTGGTGTGCCTATAAATTGTGATAAATTTCCCTAAATGATGCATGTTTATGAAATCTAGTGATGTGCTAGAAATAGAAAGCTGTAAATTTACTTTCTAAAGTTGTGATGTTCTTGGTGTTACCTACCATGTCGATATCATAAGTAAGGAAGTATGAGCATAATGTGGTTTGGAGTAAGGAAATCCTCCTTAATATGAATTAACCTCTATGCATTGCTTTTATGTGAACTCTATGATGCCATGTGTATATGTTGTGAATAGGAGAAAGTAGTCCCTCCTTGAACAAAACTAAGCATGGTAATGTCATATATGACCTTGATGGTATTATGTCTAGACTATATGATTGTAGTTGATCTACTTTATTCATGATTCTTGTGCAACTAAATGAAGTGTTTAAATATTCTCATGAGTTGAAGTGTGGATTATTCCTAAGTGTGCAATTGAAATCCATATTATATTTAATTTTGTGATGAAATATTGAACATGCCTATAGTTGGAGAAGGTAGTTCCTCCAAATGGCAATGAATATGAAGAAGTATGTATGCATGAAATGAATTAAAGAAGTAGTCCATGTTTGATTATGTTGCCTTGAATGCATGCTAGAATGAAATTTGTGTTCCTTGAAATGTTGGTGCATTGAATTTTATGTGATAGCATGTTGAAGTGTTGTAAGTTGTTATGGAATTCATTTAAGTCCTTGAAAGTGTTTAAAGTGTTCTATAGTCATTCGAGGATGAATGTTTTCCCAAGTGGGGGATATTGTGACAACCCTTAAAATGATGTAAGGTAGATAGAGCCTCACATGTGCCTAAAAAGGTTAATAAAATGTTCATTCAGTGTTTATTAGTATGTATACTTGATTTGAGGTTATTCGGAAGTCAAACGTCAAGGGACGACCAAGACGTTCGACGACTAGTCTCCAAAGGGACTTAGGTGTTTTTAAGTGCTTATGTGTGTGTAATGGTCTCTTGAGGTTCTTATATGAGTTATAATGATGTTTATAGGTAGTGTGTTAAGTTTTATGAAGTTTGGAGGTCAAACGTTCAAGAACGTCCAAGACTTTCCAAAGTTAGCCTTTTAGACGTGCTAGTGAGTCCTTGTATGTTTGGATTTATTTTATGTGTTGTTTGGAGTTGAGGAGCAGTGTAGTTGACCATATTACCTTAATGGACATGTTAAGGGTAAAAACATCTGGGTACGACTCCCCAGGGACCACCCGAAGGGCCCCCAAGGAGGACCCAGAAGAGGCTGCCCAAAGCAGTGAGCAAAGTCCAAGAATTGGACCTTGCCCTCGCGACGTGCGCCTGGCACGCACCTCACCGCCTCAAATTTTATTTGGGGCAGAAGGGGGAGGCTGCTCCGCGATGCGCATTCCACTCCCAGATTCGGTTGCGTCATTTTTAAGTCAATTTTGACATGTCTAAGAGCCCCAATTCGTGTGGGGGTGTTTTGGTAACTTGGGAGACCTTTTATGAACTGTTTTTAGGACCTTTTTAAACCGTTTACCAATCCAAAACCCCAACACCCATTAAGAAATCAAATTCCCAAAAGTTCTCTTCTCTTCCAAAACCCCCAAAACCCCCATTGAAGACCAGGCTCAAGAACAAGCTATGGAGTTGGATTCTTGGAGCTTTCTTCTCAGATTTTCATGGGCTTTTTAATTTATAAGGTATGGTGATCCTTCATCCATAGATAACCATTCATCTATGGAGTCCTTTCAAAGGTTTTCTAAACATGAATTCTAAGTAAAAAATCATATTTTTGAATCTAGCCATGGGTTCATTCTCAAATTGATTTCAAAAGCATTCTAATGATGAATATATGTTTATCTACTGATTTTATGATGAATTTCTATCCAATTTTATGAAGAACCCATGATCCTCCTAATTTCTCAAATTAGCCTATAATGTGGGTCTTGTGATATTGACTTGATGTTTATAGAATTGTGATTAGATTGTATTGAATTGATTATTGCTATTACTTTATATATCAATTGAATATTTATTGTGGAGGAATGATCAAATATGATCATTAGCTTGGAGATTTGGTAAGTTGACTTATTTCTTCTAATTAGCCTAGAATGTACATTGAATCGTGTTGATTGGTATGGTCCATCTTTGGTGGCGGTGTTTACATTCTTGTACATGTTTATGTGTTATGATCATGGCCTTGAAGGTATTAGATGCAATAAGAATTGATATGATGATTTTTGTGTTAGGAAGTTGAAGGATTTTTCCTTGATTCTAATATCATGTTCTAAGTGAATTGATGTTATGTGATGTTATGTGTATAGTCTTCTACACTACTTGTTTAACCTAGGTGTGGAGATGATGTTATGTGTATATGTGTGATGATCATGTTAGGGTTAGGTGTGGTCTATATGGATGATGATGAACAATGTCCTTATAGCATGACCCCTACCATTATGAACCCTATATGAAGGTGTGATCAAAGTATACTAGGAGTCTTATACTTTATTGTTGAATATGTACTTGCCTCCTATGATGTAATGTGAGTGTGTGTAGTCTATATTCCTCAATACTCTATATATGTGTATGACTTGAGACTTGAAGAATGTTGTACATGTGTTGTGGTCTTTAGAGGGTGGCTTCCTCAATACTATGTGATATCCATTATGTGATCATGTTGACCAATGTACACACACAAACTTCATGCATATCTATGAGTATGATAGATTCATGATGATTAAGGAAAGGATAGTTCTCCTATGCATCATTACCTATTTATATGCATGTAAAGTATATGATTTATGAAGTTATGAACATGTGTTCCTAAATATGTTTATGTGAAGGTAGATCTCACATATATGTACACACACACATGCATGTATGAATATGATATGATTTATGTGAATGGACATTCTCACATAATGTAGGTTCTATGATGAATGTAGAATTCTCATCCTAGATACCTTTGAGCTATATGATATATGAGGGAGTAAGTCCCTAAGGCCTATTCTTTATAAACTAATGTTATCTAAAGGCTTAATGATGTTTAAAAAGGGAGTTATTGCTTAGCACTGAAAGGGCATGTAAATGAGATGGAGGTCTTACGTTAGTAAGTACGGCTTCCCACATGGGTTTCTTCACGACTAGTAGTGTTGATTCCCAAAGTATATGTTGTCTCATGATATGGAAACCTTCACGATTAGTAGTCAAGGTTTCTAGAAGCAATCTCCTTGTCCCTTAACTATGTGCCCACATAGGACTCTAGCTTAGTGGATCCACCTAGATAAGCTATGTACGAATGGTTGCACCTTAGGCAAGTGTTAACCCTCTCTTTTCGGTGTGGGAGTAGAACACCGGATTCCATGTAGCTCAGATGGTCTATGTCGGTTATGGCTATGTCTCCCGAAGGTTAATAATTAACTAAGATAAGAATATGAACTTTAATCTAAATTCCTTGAGAAGTGTACTTGGTATAGGAGGACTATGGACCCTACCTATACATTGCACTAGATGACTTCAAGAAAAGATATGATTGGAGACCCTTATGAAGTAAAGACTTATGTTATGCATGACTTGTATAAATTCATGTTAAGTGACCTTGTTATGTTAAGATATGAATTATGACTATGCATGTGAATTGTTCTTGTGACTTCTAAATGAGTTTACTTAGTATATGTGGGGGTATGAGACTCCATCTGTATATTGCACAAGTAAGCTTGTGAAGGAGTTATGAGGGTAGTTTACCTATGATATGAACTAAGTGATTTATGACTAAGGTTGTAGTAAAGAAAATAGTCTTTATATGATGATATGAAGTATGTGGTCTTATTTCTAGTTGTAAATGAATATGTTATGACTTGTTGAATATGTTATGACTTGTTGAATAAGTTATGCCAAGTCTAGGGTGACTTCTTAGGTACACTTGGTGAAAGTAGTATTATGGGATGCTACATACACATTGCACTCGTGTGACTTAGGAGTTGTCTTAGGTGATGGTCTTAATGTGAAGTTGATGTCTTTGATGTTCTTATGACTTGTGAATACATTTGATTGTGTTTATGAAGCATATTATGAAAGACTATTGTAAGGTGACCTCAAGGTGGTGCATTGCCCTAGGTACACTTGAGGGTTACTTAAGAAAAGAAGTAAAGTAAAAGAGAGGTAATGTATGGTATGTATTGAATATGGTTTAAAGTATGCTAAATGGCTTTATGTGCTATTATGTGTAGTATCCATGTCTATATGATGTATGTGAACTATATTGAGCTTATATGTGTTAATGTTCATGAAGTTTACTAAAAAGACATGTTGCATGATTTCAAAATAAATGTCCTCTTTAAATGCATGGTTTTGCATGGTTGCCATACTTAGTGCATTCTTGTACTAACACCATTCTTCTTCATCTTTTTACACAAAGTGTAGGTGGTGATGGCTAGAGGAGGTGAAGAGCTTGGATAGATCTCCCAAGTTCAAGTAAAGGAGCCCTTATGATTCAAGGGTTGCCTATGTCAAGATGTTCTTTAAGTTTATGTAATAGCTTAGATATTATTTTATGTTGTTAAGGGTCGTGTTCCTATTTGATTTTATTGAGTTGTATCTTAAGATTGCAAAGAGACAATTAGAGTCTAAATATGTATTATGAATCTTACTTTGTATATATATATATATATATATATATATATATATATATATATATATATATATATATATGAAGAAATTTTCTAGCATATGATGTTCTATGAAAAGTTTTAAATTTTCTGCTATTTTTATGATTATGCTATGAAGGTACTCTAAGAGGCTTGTCTTAAACCTCCGAGAGGTCGACGACGTTGTGTGGCTATCTAAGGGTGATCTAACTACTAGGGGGTACTTTGGGTCGTTACAGTTCATACTCAGAATGGTCTCGCTTGCAATTGGTTATGGGTCAAGAGCCTAATATATCCCATCTAAGAATATTTGGATGTGCTGTACATGTGCCTGTGGCACCACCAAACTGCACTAAGATGGTCCCTCAAAGAAGGTTAGGAATAATGTTGGGTTTAAGTCACCCTCCATTATTCTCTATCTTGAACCATTGACTGGTGACATGTTTACTGCTCGATTTGCAGATTGCCGGTTTGATGAGATAGTTTTCCCAAAATTAGGGGGAGAGAATAGTGAAATAAAACGAGAATTTTTGTGGAAAAATTTATCATTGTCTCATATTGATCCATATTCTTCTACTTGTGAGCAAGAAGTACAAAAGATTATGCAAGTGCAGAAAATTGCAAATCAAATGCCAGACGCATTTTACAGATTTGAAAAAGATTACTAAATCATATATTCCTGCAGAGAATGTCCCAATTCTGATTGATGTCCCTATAGGACCATCCACGAGTGTCATATCTAATTAGTCAAAAGAATGTCTAAAGCGTGGAAGATCATTGGGTTCTAAGGATCAAAATCCTAGAAAAAGATAGATTAAATGTCAAGATGACACTATGAAAGAATCTCATATGGAAGTTCAAATTTTGAATAATTCTTATATTCATGAAAGAATCAATGAACTTGAAACTCAAGGAAATAATGATCTATCAATAAATTTAAGAGATATTGAAACTAATATGAATCGATCAGAAATAGTGGTTGATTATGTCTTTGAATATAATGTTGCAACAAATATCACGCAAGATAATGAGGATCTTGAACCTCAATCTGTTATAGAATGTCGAGAAAGAAATGATTGGCCAAAATGGAAAGAAGCAATTCAATCAGAGTTGAATTCACTTGCCTAGCGTGAAGTTTTTGGACCTATAGTTCAAACACCTAATGGTATTAAACCTGTTGGTTGCAAATAGATTTTTGTACTAAAAAGAAATGAGAAAAATGAAATACAAAGGTATAAAGCACGCCTTGTGGCACAAGTATTTTCTCAAAGGCCTGGTGTCGATTATGAAGAGACATACTCACCCGTTATGGATGCAATAACTTTGCGTTATCTCATTCGTTTTATAGTCCATGAACAACTTGAAATGCTTGATGGATGTGGTTACAACTTACCTTTATGGATCACTTGATAATTAGATATACATGAAAATTTATGAAGGATTTGCGATACCTAAATCATGTAATTCAAAATCTCGAGAAATGTATTCAATTAAATTGCAAAGATCATTATATGGTTTGAAGCAATCTGGACGCATGTGGTATAACCGTCTTAGTGAGTATTTAATTAAGAAAGTTTATACAAATGCTGCAATTTGTCCATGTGTCTTTATAAAGAAAATAATATCGGAATTTATTGTACTTGCTGTTTATGTTGATGACATAAATCTTATTGGAACTCCAATAGAGCTTCAAAAGGCAATTGATTATCTAAAGAACGAATTTGAAATGAAAGATATGGGAAGGACAAAATTATGTCTTGGTTTGCAAATTGAGCATTTGACAAATGGTATTTTTGTTCATCAATCTGCCTACACAGAAAAAGTGTTGAAAAGATTTTGTATGGATGAAACGCATCCATTAAGTACTCCGATGGTTGTTCGTTCATCTTATGTGAATAAAGATCCATTCCGACCTCAAGAAAAGGATGAGGAAATTCTTAGTTCTGAAGTGCCATATCTTAGTGCAATTGGTGCACTAATGTATCTTGTTAATACTACAAGACCTGGTATAGCTTTTGCTGTTAATTTGTTAGCAAGGTATATTTCTGCTCCTACTAGGAGACATTGGAATGGGATCAAACACATTTTGCATATCTTAAAGTGGCAACTGATATGGGCTTATTTTATTCTAATAATTGTAGTCCCAATCTTGTTGGTTATGCTGATGCAGGATACTTATCTGATCCACACAAAGGTCGATCCCAAACAGGCTATGTGTTTATATGTGGGGGGACTGCCATATCTTGGAGATCTACAAAGCAGTCCATCGTAGCCACTTCATCTAATCATGGTGAAATAATAGCTATTCATGAAGCAAGTAGAGAATGTGTATGGTTAAGGTCTATGATACATCTCATTCGAGAGAAATGTGGTTTGGAGTGTGATAAAGTACCCACCACTTAATATGAAGATAATGCAGCATGCATAGCAAAACTTAAGGGAGGATACATAAAAGGAGATAGAACAAAGCACATTTCACCAAAGCTTTTCTATACACACGAACTTCAAAAGAATGGTGATATAAATGTGCAACAGATTCGTTCAAGTGACAATGTGGCTGATCTATTCACCAAGTCTCTACCAACTACAACTTTCAAGAAGATGGTGCACAAGATTGGAATGCGAAGATTCAAGTCTCTGGATTGATGTTCTTACTAGGTTAATACGCGCTGTACTCTTTTTTCCTTACGAGGTTTTTTCCCATTGGGTTTTCCTTGTAAGGTTTTTAATGAGGCAGCATAGATGGATATTAATATATATGTGTACTCTTTTCCTTTACTAGAGTTTTTCTTTTCTTAAAGTTTTTTTTTAAATGTTTTTGACGAGGCACATCATCTATGAATTAGACATTCAGGGAGAGTGTTATAAAGTATTTGTATTATAGTGAATGTCTATCATGTGGAGTCCATTTAGGATATGGTTAAGAGTCCTACTTGGGGACCAAGTTAGATTTCTCCTATAAATAGAGGGCTCCTCTTCATTGTAAAATCATCCCTCAAGAGAAATAATAAGTCTTCTATTCTCTCTATTTTCTTCTTCTTATTCTATAGTTTCATAACACATTTTATTTTATAAAAAAGATGTTGTAGATTTTTTAAAATTTCTAGCTAAATTCCGACCAAATTTTCTGGCCATTTAGCATTACCCATTATTCTAAGCTAACTTTATTTATCAATGAAGCATTGGAGTTTGGAACATTAAATGGATTTGGCATGCAAATTATTTGCACACATCAAATTCAGGTGTGTTACAATAAGGTATGTTAGTTGTTTTCTCATAAGAATTGTTGTGTGAAGTAAACGAACCTTTGACTCATCCCTTCTTAGGCATATTTATATTTCGATCACGAGATACTGCTTCGTATTTTTAAATATTTTTATATACAACACCCGGACTTTTCGGAACTCTAATTTAATTCGTACCTTCTTGGCAAGATGAAAAGTGATTAATATATAAGTAATGATGTGGCTAATATTTTAAGTTCTCAAGAGTCACATCTTAATTTAAAGTTAAGCGAGGTGAAAGTTATCGCAAGTTCCTTTTAAAGATTTCTCTGAATCTCGAAGTTTTTCTCCCAATATAAGAAGAGCTAGAGGACCTATAATATATAAAATCAAAGTCTACAAGCCTAGTTTCCAATGCATCAAACCGTTCATTCATACAACATCATAATATAGAGATATTCACCTTTTCGTAGCAGCTGCGCAATAGAGGTGTCTAGTGTGTCCCCTATGTTGGTGGAACCTTATAAGAAAGAATCTTCTTCATTTTCCTTCATTCCAGCTTGTAAGAAACCCACAAAAATCAGAGAATTACTTCTCAAATCATCCTTGTGTGTTCATGATCTCTTCTTAGCTCCTTATCGAATATTGCCCTACGTCGCGAGCTTGTCGTTTTGGTATAGTTTTCACAGTGAATTGAGCGTTGTAGTTCCATGGAGGTTGTGGAAGCATGATTTTTCTCAGTGGTTTGATTTTATTGAAGTGTCCTAGGTGTGTAAAGAAAGGAATGAACCATCTTTTATCAGTTTATGGATACCTTAGGTTAGGCATAGTAATTTACAATAGGAATCCATATTGATTGTCGAACTGTTGTAGTGTTTCTTGTCCTTAATTACTGATTGATTTTACTCAATTTTAATATTGTAGTGGTGAGGACAGAGGTATTTTCAGCATAAATTATAAAGGAAAAGGTATGTTAAGGATATTCCCTTCGTTCGACATGCTTCCTTAAAGCTTCAAAGTGATATAATAGGGTAGTTAATGTTGGTGATCTTGTAATTGTGAGTGTTTTGTTGATTGCATGGTCATAATTCCTCATTTTAGGCACTCATAATCTGTTAAGAATGACCCTAAGTTAGGACGACTTGGAGACTATTCATATATATTGTTTATAGCTAATTGCTCGCCTTTAGCCTATTCATTGTTTGTTGTCACCCTTTGGGCTATTGTGGTTAGCTGTTGAACCATGAACTGCCTATTGGGGCTATGATGTTGTCTAATAGGACTATGTTATTGCATAAGAGGGCTATGTGTTGTCCACGGGGATATATTGATGCCAAAGAGTGTTATGTGTTGCCTACGGGGCTATTTTGACGTCAAAGAGGGCTATGTATTACTTACAGGGATATGTTGATTTAAGAGAGATCTATGTGCATCCCACATAGCTATGATGTTGCCTAAGAGGTCTATGTGTTGCCTACATGGCTATATCATTGCGAAAAAGGGCTATATTACTTCTTACAAAGACAAAGCACTACCGATAGGAGTATATAGATTGATTTGGCACCTTCTGGGCTTATGGGGGCCTAGGTAGGTGATATGTTGCTTATACCTGCCGAGCTTATGGGTCTTGATTAGGTTGTTGTTTGATCATTTTTATATTTCTTTGGCTTTAGTAGTGGGTTAGCATGTTTATCTAAATTTTGATTCCTTACCTGATTTCTTTTGGTATATTATGATACTCGCCTTTTTCGTCTATAGCCTTTCATACTCTGTACATTATTTTGTACTGATTCCCCATTGCCTGGGGGCGCTGCATTCATGCATACAGGTCCCAACAAAGGACCTAGTAGACCTCCTCAGCAGCAGGATTAGCTTTTATCCTGTTGGTTAGTCCCTTTCCTTCGGAGCTGCCAAAGTTGGGAGGTTTCTTAGCTTTTGTTATATATTTTTATGGGTAGGCTAGGGCCTTGTATCGTCAATATTTAATACTCTTAGAGGCTTGCATACCAGTGTTTGGGGTGTATAGTTACGTTCTGGCCATGTTGTCCTAGTTTTTTAGTTTGCTAAAGCTTGTGAGCTGTTTATTGTATTGTCTTGATATATACCTTTTTTCAGTTTTAATATAGAGATCATGGTGCCCTCGATGACCCAATGAGGACTTCAGCGCTAGTTGGCTATTTCTGTATATGAACTCTTGGGAGTAACTGTTTCTTATATAGATTTGTTGATAGGGGCATTACCGGCCGAGGGCTTAGTATTCAGCCGAGATATACTTGTTTGTTTTCTTGATTGCGTGTGGCTGCCATGCGCTAGTATAAAATGGTTTAGTAGGGTCGGCTCGGGCTTGAGTTTTGGAATTAGGAACGAGTTGCGCCCCTTGAGTTTTGGGCGTGAAACTTGGTATAAGAGCAACGTCAAATCCTAGGGAGTCTGCAAGCCATGTCTGGTAGAGTCTTGTTTATAAATGTGTTATGCATCACATTCAATAAGCATGAAGCTACCGGACATGTTAGAATTCCTATCCTTCCGTTGCTCACCTCGTGCTATAGAGCGGTGTCTTAAGGGTTGATGTTTCTAGATTTTAATTGATAATTATATGCAGATAGAAATGAGTGATACTTGACATACCACAACTAGCCAGGGGCTAGATACAACTGTAGGTAAGGGTACCGACAAGGTACCACATGTGGAGGTTGACCATTGTGAGACCCAGGGGGAGACATCTTCTCATACCCTATAGATTCTCCACTGCTTCAGGAGCCTGTTAGACCTACAAGACCCCCGAATCAACCAGTACTACCACCTCTAGTTCCTCCTATTCCATCTGATCAAGATTTCAAGAGTGTAGTATGTATGTTGGCACAATTAGTAGCTGCACTGTAAGGTCCCAAAAATGACATAGGTGAAATAGATACTAACATTGTGGTTATGATGGTCTAAGGTCCTAATATGGTCTATAATGTTGTATTGAGGCAGTGGCTAAGAGTTTAGGTGCATTGGAAGTCAAACGTCAAGGGACGACCAAGACATTCGACGACTAAGTCACCTAAGTGCCTTATATGTAATTCTATGTGTTTATGTGTTATTCATGAGGTTTTAAGGTCCTTAAATGAGTTAATATGATGTATATAGGTAGTGTGTCAAGTTGCGAGAAGTTTGGAGGTCAAACACTCAAGAACGTTCATGAAGTTTAAAAGATATGCCTTGAAACGACCTTGTGTGTCTAGGCATGTTTCGTCCAGTGTTACGTGTTCATTTTAAGTACATTAAATGTGAGAGGTACTAAACTTGTGTACGGTCATGTTTGGGTTGGAAACGTCCCGGTGAACATAACCAAGGACCAACCAAGGGTCCTTGAAAAAGGACCCATGTTGGTGGCCAAGACTGCCCAAGGCAGTCTCACCTACGGATGGCAATCGACGGCCAGTGGCCTGGTCGACGGACCGTAGGTCATGGGCGTGGGTTGGTACTTATCCTGGAGAGCAAAGCTACCAGTTACAAGTCTCTGAACCCATCGACGGAGGCCAGCATGACCCGTAAATGGACCTACGCCCCGTCGATGGGCAACCGTCAATGGACAAAGCTTAAACCTAGACCATGGACCAAAGGACGGTCCGTTGATGGTGCCGTGGGTAGGGAATTAGGTTGGGAAATGACGAGGACGACATCCAGCCTCTGAAGCAATCGACGGGAGTACAGGACGGTCCGTTTGTGGACAAACGATCCGTCGACTGCCAACCGTCGATGGTGCTGTCCCTGCGTGCAGTTCACTGCCAAGTTAAGGGGTGAACTTGTAAATTCACTCCACTTACAAATATAGAGTTTGGCGGTTCCTTAAGGGTTTTTTGAGTATTTTAAGTGTTTATATAAGTCATTAACACTTAGAAGATTTCATTCTTCAAATTCAAAACCCCAAAATCCCTTAGTAATTCCCCCAAGATTCCATTGAATTCCAATGTCAAGGAAGAGCTTGGTGTGACGAATTGAGTGGAAATTCTAAACCTTCGATTGAAGCTACTTCTGCGGATTGCGACAGCACCCGGCCTTGGATCAAGGCTCTCACTCGCTCAAGACGTCGATGCGCCACCGGGTTGACCCCTTTCTTACCAGCATGGGGAGTGGCGATGGATGCCAAGATGAAGACTCTTCATCAAAGTGAAGAATTAGCTTCATTGAGGTATGGATTTTGATCCTTGAAACTCGTTTCATCAAGGAGCCCAACTTTCAAAGATGTTTTCTAAAGTTTTCAAAAGATGAATTGACCTATTTCATGATCTACCATGAGTTCTTGCATTAATGGTTTTTAATCATTGTTTAGTGATTGAATTGTGGTTATTAAGGTGATTTTATCTCAATTAACCTATGAACCCATGTAATTGATGAACCCTAGTTTTTGACTAATTTTTGGGTTACTTGATATTGGTCTAATGTTTATGAATTCATGTGTAGTTTCTTATGGGCTTTCTAATGATATAAGAATTGTATTCAATTGATGTCTAATTGGTCTTAGATTGTTAAATCTACAATGAATGACTTAGATTTCATTGAGCATTATAGTTTATGTATTGAATTGGTGTTCATGACCATGGGTAAGGGCCTTATGATATTGAATTGGATGATTTGACGTTGGATTGAATTGTTGATGAAGAAGTGGTGGTACGCTGCCCTATTTCTTCTTACTTAATGTTATTTAGATTTCAATTATGTTGTGATTGGTGTGGTCCACTTATGGTGGCGATGTTATGTGAATTGATGTGGCCTTTTCAACGTTATTTTAAGTATATTGATGATCATGGCCTTGTCGGCACTACTTGAAGTATTATGTTGATTTGTGTAGTTGATTATGTGAAGTATGATCATATCTACTTATATGTGAAAGTATGTGTTAGAATATTGATACTATCTAGGTAATCATGCTATGCTATGGCTATGTGTTAAGTGTGTAGTCTTAGAGTTGATACATGGTTACTCCTAACTTGACTATATGAGTCTATAATGTTTATGTTGATGATGTTAAGGTAATGAATAGGTTGACTAAATAATGTTAAGGGTCATTCCTAAATGTCTAAAGAATGTTAAGTAATATGAATAAAATGAAGTATGTTGTGTCTTGTTTAGGTAGACTTGTGTCCCTTACTTGATACTTGTATGAATATGAATATGATGAGATGTATTGACTTAGGAACTTAAGGAGTCTTAGTCATAAATGAATGAATGTTAAGTGAGACCTTGAATGATGATAAGAGGGTCCTTTATGTGAAACCTTGAACTTAGTGGTAAGGTTATGAAACTTGAAGTCGAAAGCCGTAATGGTATCCTTCATGTAATGAATGATGGACTTAAGGTTGATTGGCTGGAACGACATCATATCAATCCTTAGGAAAGTCATGATGAGCTTCTTGTCGCCTTAGTGAGATATCCCTAGTGGACCTTGCTTTGGTAGGGTAAATGTAATTGGGTCATGAACTTGATATGGGACCCATTTGTATGAACCTTAATGTGAATTAATCTATGAGAATGAAGGCTAGAACCGAGTGAGTATGGCAAGGGGAAGTAACTCTAGTTAAAGAATGAGGATAGAGTACAAAGCATGCCCTTCATATTCCTTAACCATGTGCCTATATGGGATGTGTCTATGTTCTACCATTGGCAATTAGAACACCCTTCGTCGGAGTAGGTTACAACTCTGGATTCCATGCTTTGCTACCATGGTCTATGTCGGTTATTGCCTATTGTCATCATATGGGATACCTATTAGCATTAGAGAAGTTCTATGAGGTTTAGTGGTGGTATGGGACGCTATCTAGACATTGCACAATAGGCTTTGAAGATGTTAGTAAGAGTCCCTAGGTCTTCTCCAAGACCATTACTTGAATGTTCTTTATGTAATGTATGTCTCTTAAATGAACTAATGAACTAATGACTTAATGATATAGAATATGTAAATGAATGAGTACCTAATCTAAAGTGACTTAAGGATTCCCTAGTTAAAGTGTGAAGAGGGCATAAAGTATGATCTCTTCATATCTTATCTTTGGAAGTCTTGAGAATGACTCTAGTTAGGGAAGTTGCTTGTTATGTTTGACATGATCTAAACTTAGGACGTCTAAAGGATTATTTAGGTAGCCTTGAAGAGGGTGTATGGGTGTTCTCTTCTAGGATTACTTAAGTAAGTCTTTTTGATAGCCTTGGTAGGGGAGATTGTCATATTATGTAATGAATTGTATGTTGATGTATTGTAGGTGTGTATGTGTCTCATTATGAGTAATCTTGAAAATCGTTTAGGCACATCTAGAGAGGGTGTATGGGCGGTCTCTCTTTGTGTGACTTAAGTGAATCTTAGGATGACTTTAGTGAAAATACTACATGCTAGGAAGTGTTTAAAAGAAGAGAAAGAGCACTTCACTGTAACAGTGAAGCAATTCACTGTACAGTGAAGGTGGGTTACTGTTAAGTAGTTCCTAAAATATGTTAATTCGTTTTAAATGATTTCTTATGTGATTCTATGTTGCTAAATGTTGTTTTTATGATGAAATTATGATATTTAAATGAAAAGATGCATATTTCCAATAAATGTCCGTTTTCATGATTTTATGCATAAGCCATTCTTAGTACATGTGGTTGTACTAATTCAATGCTTTTATCTATGTATATAGTTCTTGGTAGGTGAAGAGCTTTTGGGAAGAAGACTTGGATTTAGAAGATCTTTCAAGAGAAGTTGAAGTATGCCCTCACTTGACTCGAGGGCATATATGTCTTTTATGTTTCGTTTATGAAGTATTGTAATAGACTATATAGTAGTATGTTTTCTAATTCGTATGGGTTGTGTCCCAAGTATTCTTGTGTCTTAAGATGATGATATTGAGACTTAGTATTACCTATCACTTCTATATGAAAGAATTTTTAAAGACTATAATATTGTTTTATGAAAAGTTTTAATTCCGCACTACTTTTCATTATGTATATGCGATGAATGATATGAAGGGCTTGTATGAGACCTACGAGAGGTCGAGTACAACGGTCGCAATCCAAGATTGTACCCTAACTTCTAGGGTGTGGTCTCGGGTCGTGACATGCACAACGCCACCCTGTTGTGCCAGATGTTGCTGGACCTTCTGAAGGCCCCAAAAGTTTGAGAGTTTGTGAATTTTTTGCTTTGAATCCTCCACAATCTAAAGGTACAAATTGCAGAGAGGACCCTCTACACTTTGTTGATCAACTTCATAGGATACTCAGAGTCATGTATGCCTCATCGACTGAGTCAGATGAGTTAACAAGATTTCAATTGCGTGATATTCCATTATTGTGGTATGAATGTTGGGAGATATATAGGAAACAATATGCATCTCTACCCACTTGGGATAGATTTACAGAAGCTTTCATAGATCACTATTTGCCTCTAGAGGTTAGGGATGCCAGGGTGAACAAGTTTTTTAGTCTCCGATGGGGTAGCATGAGTGCCCAAGAGTACGGGCTTTGATTTGATTCATTGGCTAGATATGAACCAACATTTGTTGATATGGTGCATGAAAGAGTGCGTCGATTTGTGGGAGGGCTTGAATCAAACTATATCTATCACAACCTGAGTCTACACACTCTACGTGACCGACATTTGAGAGCCATTGCTTGTCCCCAATAGAACCCTCATCCATGCTGACTACAAGCGGAAGACTAACTCAAGCATACAAAAGCTTAAAAACTGAATAAAATCCGTGAAACTCAAATACAAAGCTTTAACTCAAATAATTTACTCCGAATATAAATAAAATATTCAACTAGCCAACAATAGGCAACTCAATTCTTTAAAATATTGAATTAGATAAATGAAACATACTTCTCCAACATTACTTTCTATCTATGAAGCCTTTAACTGACAAAGAAGGAAGTCGAGACAAGACCCAAGACATCCTAACTATTGATATTAACTGAATGTACAAGTGGAAACCTTCAGAACCAAGGAGGCTTACCATAGCAAATTCGTACTGCATGTGGTAGCAAGGAATCACCTGTTGATTACCCTGAATACCTCTATATGCATCATTAAATGGTGCACACCAAATGACTCAGTACGTGAAATGTACGAGCATGTAAGGGGATTTCTAAAGCATAACATAAGTTTGAACTTGATAAAAAGGAAACATAGTTACCTCTCTTCTGCACTCATTCAACTAACTCAACTCAGGAATAAGATACTCAACTCAAAAATAAAATATTCAACTTAGTGAAATAAGGATCAACTCAATAATACGATATTCAACTCAGTGAAATAAGACTGAACTCAATAATAATACACTCGATTCTTGGTACTCAAACTCTAGATACTCAACTCAATATAAAACAACAATAAGAGTTGCAATATATGGATAACTTTTAAAATGGTATAAATTAACTTATTTATTTAAGAATACAATATACACAGTTTGTATGAAAGGATACAACATAAGATCTGTTTGTATATGAAAATAGAAGTAAACTCTATGTTTATAAAAATACAAATATCTCTGTGGTAGTTTCTCTTACAGACAATCATCACTTATGAACTATGTGATGATACATCATTTTGCTTCACACTTCTAGGGCCGGCCTATACATTACCAGAGGTATAAAACTTAACTAATAAGAGGATCCACTAGTCTATGCTAAAATTTATTAAGGAATCATCTAAAAAGTATGACTCTTTCTGCTCATGTTGGCTACATGGTTTTTAGAGGCTGAGTTATCTGAACTCTACCCAATATTAGTACTCAATACTACTCCTAAAATATAATAGCTCATATGTTAAAAAGCATAACCTTTTCTATGGTTTGAGAGTTACTAAGAAAATCTCTCTCAAAAGTGATGGTACTCCAACTGCGTAAATCTCTTTTGGAAATCTCAATTTCCTCTCATCTTAGATGTGAAAACATTTACTTTTTGGAATACTTAGTTCCCAATATCATTTTAAAGAAATTGGACTGAACTCTGCTCTTTCTAAAAAACATTTCAAAATCATTTTATAATATGATCATTGATGACTTGGGAAGTCATACTGCATAAACATTGATGGTATATCTTACAACATACTGCTCAAACATTGATGACATACTCGGTTGTCATACCAACCATGTTTTAGAAACTCTTTTCTCAAAACTCATCTTTACTTTCTCAAAACTCAGTTTCTAAACTCAACTGTTGGTTTTAAAAAGATTTTCAAAATTTATAACTCAAATCATAGGGTTTATTGGGAATTATGGACACGAATGACTCAATTAAAGAATGTTAATGATACATCTTATCTCAAGACTACTCGACTAATAGGGTTCATGCAGAATTATGGGCATGAACTATTCAACTCAAGGACCTTCATGGGTAACACATAGTAGCCCCACGATTAGATATAAAATCCAAAAATGATTAGGAAATCAATACTAAAGACTTAGAACTTGAAGATACTACTCATCTTAAAGATACTCAAATGATGGAGTTCATGCAGAATTTATAGGCATGAACGACTCGACTCAGGGGTATAATAACAATATGAAACTCAGGCATATGACTCTTCTAATTCTCATACATACTTGCTCAAAACTTAGCTTAAATCGACAGTTGATCTCAAAGGATTCACAATTGAACTCAAAGGATTTCTTGAACTCTACTCTTAATTCTTTCTTGAATTTGAATTATGAATTCAAGAGTTATGATTCATGATATGAAGAATCTCAATAATAATATATCAATTCAATAGTTAGGAATAGAACTTTTAAAAGAAACATGACTCAAGAACTCAAAATCAACCCATTTCAATAATAATCAAATTTAGGAGTAAATCCTAGTTTTCTCTTTTACTGATTTGAAAGTAGATGTAGAGCATAAGGACAAACTAGTAGAACAATATGATAACCTTAAATACCTGGAAGAACAAGGTTATTGAAGAATCTTCAAAGGGTCTTGAAGAAGAACTTGATTAGAAGCCTTAAAATCCTAGCTTGAAGGTAAACTATCAAGAAAACCTATATTGAGATTCTTGAATTAGTTTCTTGAAATCTCTATCACCGAGAATTGTGATTTTCATTAGTGATTCATAATTTTATGGAGGAATTCGAGTTGCAAAAACTGAGACTCTTGGAGAAAGACTTACCTTGAAGAAGAATCTTGAGTGGAGTCTTCTACTTTGATTTTTCCTTAGGGTTTTGCCTGGTTTGAGATAGAAGAGAATAATGGATTAAAAGATGAAAATCTTGTTGTTTTGAGCCTTTTACTAGTCAATAAATTCGGTTAGGATTTTCTTGGAGGTAAAAATACAGAAACGACACCTTTTAATGTTTTCCCGTTGGCTAATTCATAACAACATGTATCGGTTTACTAAAATAGTCATCACATTTTACTCAGAAATACAATTGACACAAATTTGATGGCGTTGGAAAGTAGATCAAAATACCTTTAAATTCATATTTTATGGCTCACAAAACTTTTATATTCTAAGAGATATAATCGTTTGAAGTTGATCCGAGTAAAATCTTACATCAAAACTTAATTGATAAGGAAACTTCAAGAACACTTATCAAGAACTAATCAAAATATTAAATTATTCAATAGCTATGGATAGATTCGCAAAAGGAACTCATGATTTTTGTGTAGGTGAGTGATCCCAACACTATGTAAGCATACACACCTCAAAGAACTAGGTTCTTGGCGAAATTTTGAATTTCTTGATTGAACGCTTGAAACTTTGAACTTTCCTCTCGAACCTTCTCTCTAAAACCTTAAACGCTTTTGGGGATGAAAAAACTAATTCTAATAAGTTTAGACTCTTAAAACCTTACTAAAAACGTCTAAATCTTATTGGGTAAGTAATAGACCAAAATACCCCTCATATTCTCGCTAACTTTTCATAATTGGACAGCCCAATATCAAATGGACATATCCCCTTCAAACGAGCTTGCAATTTAGCAAACTCGATGGCGTTGGAAAGATAATTAGAAGTCCTTTTATTGTATATTTTATGGGTCACCTAACTCATACTTTATTGAAGGTTATGGTCATTTTAAGCTGACCAAAACTTAGAAGATTCTAGGAATTACTTGAATGAATTCTCTTAAAATTTTTTGGAACTCAAGGTTCTATATCTAGTTATCTTAATACTTAAGAAATTTTAAATTTCCTGGTAAAATACTACTCACCACGAAGGATGGTTCGAGTCTTAGTTGAAATTTTTTTAGGGGAGTTACAGTGTCCCCCTTGGATCATTCGTCCTTGAATGACGGCTGGACTGGGTATGGAACAAGGTTACATTTATCATCTTTGCCATACCAACTAGAACTTTCCAAAATTACTACTCGTAATCAATTAAGGGTTCTCATTTAGCTATTTCTAATAGTAAAACCTCATTCTCTTCTTCATCCTCATTTGTAATATCTGACAAAATTAACATACTATAATTATCACGATACGATCATTAACCTTCTCTTTTTAACATTACCACGTTACTAAAAGGACCTCTGAAAAGATATCTCCCATACTCTTTTGAACTCATTACTATCTTATTCTCAACACTTGATTTGATTTCCAATCTTATCATCTCCCCTTAGGTCTAAAGTTGACATTGAAGGCTATGGAACTATTCCAACATCTATAATTTCTCTAAATCCTCTTTTACTCTTACACTAGGGAGAAGCTTATCTCATGACTAACGAACTCTCCATAAGTAGATACTAAGACTTATTTTTAAGGTGTTTATCATTATCCTCTTCTTATTACATACCCTCTCAGTACACCTCGTAATGCTCTTTTTACTCTTGTGACTTTGCCACACTTCACCACCCTTATCAAGAGGCTTAGGTTGTACATAGTAGAACTTGAAGATACTACTCCTCTCAAAGATACTCAATTGATGGAGTTCATACGGAATTTATGGGCATGAAAGACTAGACTCAAGGGTCTCAATAACAATATGGAACTGAGGCATAAAACTCTTGTCATTCTTATATGTACTTCCTTAAAAGTTAGATCAAATCGACAAGGATGCACAATTAAACTCAAAGACTTTCTTGAACTCTACTCTTAACTCTTTCTTGAATATGAATTATGAATTCAAGAGTCATGTTTCATGTTATAAAGGATCTGAATAACAATATAGCAATTCCATAATTAGGAATAGAAATTTTAGGAGAAACATGAACTCAGGAACTCAAAATCAACTTATCTCAATAATACTCAAATCTGGGGGTAAAATCCTAGATTTCTCTTTTACCGATTTGTATGTAGATGTTTGGCATGAGGATGAACTCTTCCAACACTATGATAGCCTTACATACCTGGAATAACATGTTCCATTGAGTGTTTTGAAAGAATCTTGAAGAAGAACTTGATAGAAGACTTGAAACCCTAGCTTTAAGGTAAACGATCAAGAACACCTTCCTTGAGATTCTTGAATTAGTTTCTTGAAATATCTACGGCAAAGAAATATGATTTTAATTAGTGATTCATAATTATATGGATAAATTTGAGTTGAAAAAGATGGAATTCGTAGAAAAAAACAAACCTTGAAGAAAATCTTGAAAAAAGAATGAAAGAATCTTGAATGTAGTCTTCTACATTGATTTTTCCTCAGGGTTTTGAGAGAGAAGAGAATGATGGATTTAAAGATGAAAATATGATTGTTTTGATCCTTTTATTAGTCAAAAAATTTGATTAGGATTTTCTTGGAGGTAAAAAGACAAAAGCGACGCTTTTAATG
Source organism: Solanum sitiens (assembly GCA_016801875.1). Taxonomy (NCBI): domain Eukaryota; kingdom Viridiplantae; phylum Streptophyta; class Magnoliopsida; order Solanales; family Solanaceae; genus Solanum; species Solanum sitiens. Next base: position 141,613 of record JABWTJ010000229.1, read on the forward strand.
TTTTCCCATTGGCTAATGTGTAACGTGTATCAAGTTACTAGAATAGTCATAACTTCTTACTCTGAAATTAGATTAATGCAAAATTGATGATGTTGGAAGGTAGATTAAAATACATTTGACTTTTAACTTCTAAGAAATATGGTCGTTTGAAGTTGACTCAAGTACAATCTTACATCAAAACTTAATCGATAAGGAAACTTGAAGAACACTTATAAAGAACTCATCAAGAAATTAAATTGCTCAATACTTATGGATAGATTCTGTAACACTTCGACAGTCTAAGACGTGTTCTAGAACCAAACATGGGTTTCAAAAGGTTTAGAAACTGTTTTAAGGTCAACTTTAATGAATATAAGTCATTTAGGACGTTTAGAAACCAAAACGTCGAAGAACGTCCATGACGTCTGGAAACTAGTTCAATGAGGTACTAGTGTGCGTTAGCCTATTTGACTAGCTTTTCAAAGTCGGAAATTGATGAATTTTGGGGGATGGGTGTCTAACATATATTAGGATTGATTCATAGTTGAAACGTCCAGGTGTACTCTTCAAGGACCAACCAAGGGCCCTTGAGGAGGACCCTAGCATTTTGGGGTCAAAGCTTGCCCATGGCAGTGTCCACAAACGGATGCAACCCACGATCCGTTGTCCATCGACGGGGCGTGGACTGCTTTCGTCGATGGACACTTAGCCAATATTTTGGAAGCCTGCAAATGGACAGTCTCTGAACTTATTGACGATTGTGTAGCAAGGAGGTGAACAGTGCCCGTCGATGGACACACGATCCGTCGATCGTGGTCTCGTTTGTGGAGCCACCGTTTTGCTTCACATTTTTATTTAGTTCATTTAATTAGTTGGTTAAGTTAGGAGGTTAATAGGGGTTATTGGAGGTCTAATTAAGTTAATTAACAACAAATATAAAGACCCTAACCTAACTAGACTAACCTAAGCTCTCATAAATTCCAAAACACAAACTCTCTTCCTTCTCTCTCAAGTTCAAGAAATCCATAGATGACAAGGTCAAGGTGGGTTCTACGGCTCCAATCACCAAAGTTTATCCATCAATATTCATAAAATACTAAGGTATGAGATTCATTTCACCTTTGGGATCTCTTTCCTTAAAGGGTTCCTTCAAATTGATTTAAACAAATGAGTTTTCATGTGGGTCTATTTAAATATCGAAATTTATCTTTCAATTGGAGTTGTTTATGATTTATTTTAGTTTTATTGAATAGATTATGATGAATTATGACTATATTACACTACTTATTGATGGATTGGTCTAGTTTGTAGAAGATGACCTTTTCCCTTTAACCCTAGGTTATGATCTTGAGTTGAATTGTGTAGTGTTGGTTCAATTGACTTGGTTATTGGTTGAATTACTATATTATGATGATATTATGATAATTTATGGGTGATTTGAGAGTGGTTGATGGTAAGACCATGTTTATAGCTTTGGAAGAGGAAGAGGTAAGGTCTTGTGATCTTGAAATCCTAATTCTATTGGGATGACTTATACTTTGTGATGTTGATTCAATTGGAGTATGTGTTTTGTGATTGGATTGACTAGGATGGTATGATGTTGGTATTGAAATGTCTTGACTATGATTTTGTGAGGTGTTGGCTAGGATGTAAATGTTATAAGGATGGTGATTACTTACCAATGCGCCTTATTATGAACGATTATGTAAATGTGCTAACCTCACATGCATGAATTGTAATGAAAGGAAAGTACTCATGTAATTCTTATTGAGCTATGATGATGATGATTATAGAAGGTATAGATCCCATGACCTAAACTACGCAATAATTATTATTAAAGGCTTAATTACATTTCAAAACGGGACTCTAGCTTAGCACCGAGTGAACTTGGGTGAGAAGCGTCCCTTCCCACATAGGGAAGGTAGGATCACTAATGTACTCTTGAGATTGGAGACTATAATGCATGTAGCATAAAGAGGGTCCCAATTATATCTCCTAGTTCTTGAACTATGTTACCCCTATAGGAATACTAGCTAGTGGATCCACATAGTTGTTATGTTCATGTTATGGTACTACCTTGGCAAGTAGTTGCCTTCTTTCGGTGTAGGGTTCCATGACAACGGATTCCACATTAGCTCATATGGTCTATTTCGGTTAAGGCAATATGTTCCCAAAAGGTAAAATGAAGTAATGAGTGAACTCTAACTATGATGACCTAAGCGGTTTAACTTAGTCTAGGTAGGGGTATGGGACTCTACCTATACATTGCACTAGTTAGCCTTGAAGGGAGTCTTGGGAGGATGTTCTTATGAATGTATATACTTAAAATGTATATGATGATCTTATATGTTGATGAAACCTTATGATGTTGAATTCACTTGTGAATATATGTTTGGTCTATATTGCTAAAGTATGAAGTTATGTACTCCTAATTATATGATATATGAATTTGGACATTGGTTGTGGTTCTAGTCAGGTTTAGTTGATTAAGTAAGGTTATGTGGCTTTGCTTAGTTATTGCACAAGTGGACTTAACGAGGATCATGAGTAATGATTTGCTTTGTTATAATGTGATGAACTGTTATTCATGCTTGTGATGTTATTACTTGATGATAGGGTTATATTTAATTATGGGTTCATATATGTTAATATGCATGTTACTTTATTTGACTTAAGGTGGTTTGGTCTTGTATAGTACATGATATTGACTTGATGAATATGCGTTAATGACTTGTATTGGCTCTTGAATGTGCATAAGGTTTTCCAAATGTAAAATAGCATGTTTTAATGAAATGTCCCTTTTTAGCACGATTTGATATTATATGTGCATATGGTCTCATACTTAGTACATGTGATGTGCTAACCCCATTTTCTCCCTTTTCCCCAATATTTTAGGTTCCGGTCGTTGAAGGCTTTTGAGAAAACTTTGAAGAAGACTTGGAAATTCTCAATAATCCAAGTTGGGTAGGTCCTCACTTTCCGAGGGCAATGCCAAGTTGTGTAGAGACTCCCAAAATTCAGCCCGAAAGTTGAAAACCCTACTACTAAACACTATGAACTGAGTTTTTGACTGAATTAAGTTTTGACAACATGCAAATATGCTGAAAATGCAAGTACAACTGAGGGAACATGATTCTAAGACTGAATTCACGCATGAATGACTTGAAAACTAAAGAGGAACTATTACCTCAAGTTGGAGTGGAATCGGAAAGAAAGAGGTGAGGATACTTGGCTTTTATGGCTGCTTCTGCTTCCCAAGTAGCTCCCTCTACGGACTGACTCCTCCACAAAACCTTGACTGAAGCGACTTCTTTATTTCTCAACCTTCTAACCTGACGGTCAATAATCTCAACTGGTACATCCTCATAAGAAAGACAATCTTTTACCGCCACACTCTCTAATGGCACTATAGAGGATGGGTCACCCACACACTTCTTCAAGAGTGAGATGTGGAAGACCGGATGCGCTGCTGCTAAGTCTGCTGGTAACTCTAACTCATATGCCACCTTGCCAACCCTTTTCAAGATCTTGTAAGGGACTATATATCTAGGACTGAGCTTCCCTTTCTTGCCAAATCTCATCACCCCTTTCATAGGTGAGACTTTCAGAAAAACCCAATCATCAACTTGGAACTCTAGTTCCCTCCTTCTTACATCTGCATAAGATTTCTGACGACTCTCGGCTGTCTTAAGTCTATCTCTAATGAGTTTCACTTTCTCCATAGCATAAAGGACTGAATCTGGCCCTATCAAAGATGCTTCACCTACTTCAAACCAACCAACAGAAGATCAACATCTATGCCCATAAAAAGCCTCATAAGGGGCCATCTGAATGCTGGAATGGTAGCTATTGTTGTAGGCGAACTCAATCAAAGGAAGGTGATCATCCCAACTACCTTTGAAATCAATCATACAATCTCTCAACATATCCTCTAGGGTCTGAATGGTACGCTCTGCCTGTCCATTCATCTGCGGATGAAATGTTGTGCTAAGGTTAACTTGAGTACCATGACCCTTTTGAAATGACTTCCAAATGAGAGGTAAAATGAGGACCTCTATCTGAGATGATAGACAAAGGAACCCCATGCAACCTTAAAATTTCATTAATGTAAAGCTTGGCATAGTCTTCTGCCGAATCTGTAGTCTTGACCGCCAAAAAGCGAGAAGACTTAGTCATCCTATCAACTATCACCCAAATGGAGTCATGATGTCTGCAAGTACGAGGTAACCCTGTGATGAAATCCATATTGATAACTTCCCACTTCCAAGTATGAATGTCGATCTCTTGAGTCTTACCCCCTGGTTTCTGATGTTCTACCTTGACTTGCTGACAATTGGGGCACTTACTCACATAATCTAGTATATCCCTCTTCATGCCATTCCACCAATAGTTCCCACAGATCGCGGTACATCTTAGTGGCACCTGGATGAATAGAATATCAAGAGTTATGGGTTTCTTCAAGAATATGCCATCCCAACTCACCCACATCAGGAACACACAATCTACCCTGGAAGTGAAGTACACCATCTCCCCCTTTGGAGAAAGCATCCACTCTCTAATTATGGACTGCACCCTTAAGTTCAAGCAAGATTGGATCACTGTCTTGCTTTTCCTTAACCTCCACTACCAAAGAAGATTCTGCCCTATTCTAAACTGTTACACCATTGTCTGATATGCTCATAAGGCAAACTCCCAAAGCCTGTGAACATCCTTCACTAGCTCCTTCCTTTCTTCCTCAACATGGGCTACACTACCCATAGATAATCTACTAAGAGCATCTGCCACTACATTCGCCTTAGCAGGATGATAATGCACACTCATATCATAATCCTTAAGAAACTCAAGCTATCTCCTCTGGCAAAGATTCAACTCTGTCTGGGTGAACACATATTGAAGGATCTTATGGTTATTGAACACATCTACATGAATACCATACAAGTAGTGTCTCTAGATCTTGAGTGGAAACACCACTGCTGCAAGCTTGAGGTCATGAGTTGGATAGTTTTTCTCATGCTCCTTAAGCTGTCTAGAAGCATAAGTTATAACCTTGTCTCGTTACATCAACACACAACCAAGGCCAACTCTGAATGCGTCGCAATAGATCACATAACCATCTGTCCCCTCTGGTAGAGTCAAAATAGGAGCTGTAGTCAATCTAGTTTTCAGTTCTACAAAACTTTTCTCACAATCATCTGACCATTGAAACTTGACCATCTTCTGAGTCAACCTAGTCAATGGTGATGCTATGGATGAAAATCCTTCCACGAACCTTCTGTAATTACCCTCTAGACCTAAAAAACTTCTGATATCTATAGCAGAGGTAGGTCTGGGCCATTGTTTCACTTCTTTTATCTTTTGTGAATCCACTCGGATCCCTTCGTTAGACACAATGTGACCAAGGAAAGCAACGGATTACAACCAGAACTCACATTTGCTAAACTTAGAGAATAAGTGGCGATCCTTGAGAGTCTGTAGAACAATTCTCAAATGACTCGCATGTTCTTCCTCATTCCTAGAGTTAATGAGGATATCATAAATGAAGACGATAACGAACAAGTCCAAGTACTGTTTGAACACTCAGTTCATCAAATCCATGAAAGCTGCAGAAGAATTGGATAGTGCAAACGACATAACTACAAATTCATAATGACCATACCGAGTTTTGAAGGCTATTTTCAGAATGTCACTATCTCTGACTCTAAGCTAATGATAACCCGATCTGAGGTCTATCTTTGAGAAATGACTAGCACCCTGAAGTTGGTCAAACAAGTCATCAATCCTAGGGATGGGATACTTATTCTTGATTGTGACCTTGTTCAACTGTCTATAGTCAATGCATATTCTGAGAGAACCATCTTTCTTCTTTACGAACAACACTGGTGTACCCCATGGTGAAATACTAGGTCTGATGAAGCCCTTATCTAGAAGGTTTTTTAACTGCTCTTTCAATTCCTTAAGCTCTGCTGGAGCCATTCTGTAAGGAGGAATAGAAATAGGCTGGGTATGTAGAAGGAGATCAATTCCAAAGTCGATTTCCCTTTCGGGAGGGACTCCGGGAAGATCTTCTGGAAATACTTCTGGAAACTCACAGACTACTGGAAATGACTCAAGAGTTGGGGTTTCAGATCTAGAATCCTTAACCCGAACTAGATGATAGAGATAACCCTTAGAGATCATCTTTTTGGCCTTAAGGTAAGAAATGAATCGACCCATAGGCGCTAAGCTACTACCCTTCTATTCTAAAATTGGTTCGTCTGGAAACTGAATACGAACAATACTAGTTCTACAATCGACTGAGGCATAACATGAATGTAACCAATCCATGCCTAGAAACACATCGACGTGTACCATTTCTAACTCTACAAGATATGCTGAGGTGACTTTCTGAGAGACTGTGACAGGGCAATTTCTGCATACCCGTCTAGCTATAACTGGGTCAGCGACTGGAGTAGAGACTACGAAAGGTTTTGAGAGAGTTTTTGGACTGACACTGAATTGGACTGCTATGTAAGGAGTTACAAAAGAAAGAGTAGCCCCTAGATCCAACAATGAATCAACATCAAGGTCAAAGACTCGTAACGTACCAGTGACTACATCTGGAGAACCATTCTGATCCTGGCGAGCCTAAAGAGCATACAGTCTATTTTGGCGCTAACGCCACCTATACCAGATTAGTTACCCTGCTAATTTGGGCGACTTGCTAGTGCTGATGAAGTTGTAGACTGAATTCTACCATTTCCACCTCCTTGACCCTGTCTAGAAGGACAATCCCTCAACCTGTGACCAGACTGACCGCACCTAAAGCATCCTTCTTTTCCTTCGAGACACTCGTCGGATGGTTCTTACCACACTTAGGGAAAGTAGGGTAAGTCGTGGTGCCTGAAACACTTCACTTAGACTTAGAGCCTGGTGCTCTACCCTTCAGGTCATACATGTTCTTGGAGGATGGAACACTAGCTGACAAAGGGGTTGGAGCTGAAAACTTTTGATGACCTTGCGAGCGATTTCCACGACCCGATTTCTGCTGAGAATATTCATCGTTCCCAGTCCTAGCCTTCTTATTCTCCTTAGCATGTTCCCTAAGCTTATCACCCTCAACCTTCTAAGCATGAGTTATAAGCCTAGAGATGTTCATATCTCCCAGCAACATAGCATTCCTGCACTCTGTTTTCACCAAATCTGACACTCCATACAAAAACTTATTCATCTGAGCCCTGGAGTCAGCAACCATGTGGGGAGCACACCTGGAGAGTTGGTTAAACTTCAGCCCATACTCTTGGACTGTCATGTTTCCCTGCCTCAAGTTCATAAATTCCTGAGCCTTTTCTTCTCTCAACTCTATTGGGAAAAAAATCCTGTCCAGAAAGGTCTCACTAAAACAATCCCAAGTAATGGGAGCTGCATTTGCACCCCTATTCTCCTTCCACTGAGTGTACCAAATATGAGCAACTTTATTCAACTGGTAGGATTCCAACTCAACCCAATTATTCCCAGTGACTTGCATTACCTCAAAGACCTTCTTGATCTCATCCAAGAAATTCTGAGGATCCTCATTAGTTGCGATCCTATGAACTCAGGTGGATTCATTCTAACAAAGTCACGGACCCTTGCTGCTGCTGATCCACCATTTTCATTCACAGGAGCATGAACCCAATTTTTCTGGTGGGTCATACTCTGAGTCAACATCTGTATGACATTCCTGAACTCACCATTGGAGACTTCTTGATTTGGGACTGGAGGAGCTGCGTTTGCATTCCTAGCATTCGCATTCCTAGCATTAGCTATACAGGGGCATGATCTAAAACATAGAACGTTAAGTTAGAATGGAATTAGTTCATACCTTACGCACGATAAGAGTAACAAGAAAGTGAAGTTTTCCAAAAACATTTCATAGCCTCCCTCTCATTAGATGTGGTGCACTTCACACCCATGAAAATGACTCTACTTAGTGCGGATTTTCAGACATCTTATGACACTAAAACTTAGTTCTCTAATACCAAGTTTGTCACGCCTCGAGCTACCCCCGAGACGCGGACACGAAGCCTAAGACCACAAGTGATCCCAAGCTAACCCTGCTGGCATGATCATGAGCATACTAAAGAATATAAACTATTGCGGAAGCTAAATCATACTTAAAATGAAAATATGGGGAATACCCATATGCTAAAACTTAGATATATAAAAACTGATGAGTTTAATACAAAGAAAATATTAACTCAATGCTAAGCTGAAAGTAACTATGTCTAAAAATAGCCTCTAAACTGGACTAGAAATACTGGGACAAGCCCCAGCTAAATCTAGCAAAAACTAAAACTAAATGACAAAAATACTGAAATGAAACTCATGACTGTTCTCCTTGGAGAATGAGGACTCAACACTGAATCTGCTGAACTGGAGATCAGAAATCTATCTATGCATGATCTGGATGCTGAGAACCTGAACCTACATCATGAGAAGATGTAGCGCACATATCTGTCAGTTCTTGAAGGTACTGAGCATGTAGAATAGAGTAAAACTGAAATAAAACATAACTAAACAAGCACAAAAGTAAAACTGAAATAAAACATAACTAAACAAGCACAAAAGCAAGTATAATAATCTGAACATGATATAGAGAATTCTGAGCTAATTGAATGCAATGACCAATTTATAACATGCTGAAACTGAATACTGAATATACTAACAATTGGTCAATGCAAGAGTGTCTGACTGAATTGTGAGAGCTACTAATAACCGATAATAAAACCACATAAGCTAAATGTGGAGTCCGATGTATACGCCTCATCAAGAGGACCCAATATACCCTGCCAAAGGTATAAGGGAATGCTGGCGTGATCACTAAATTGATTGCCCACAGAGGGGACTTACAACCTACTTGGCTAGTAGTTCTCGGACTAATTGGGTACGCTGAATCCTAGTCTAACTCGGTATTATGCTACTCCTATTGATTTATGTACTTAACTGATTATGTTTGAATTTCTATAAAATACTGGATAGCCTAAAACTGAACATGCGAACTGAGAATGCAACATTTAATCTGATAATGATGCATTAATAACTGAGGCATGTATATCTGAAGTAACTGAAATATCTGACCTAGCATGTGTAATTCAAGAACTAAAGAAATACAAAGCTAGGGTTCTGAAATTCATGCGATAATCTGAATAATAACTTTATAATATGATTTGCAACATATTTTTAATAAATTCATGAAATTCTATAAAAGTTCTAGAAACCCTAGGTTTAATCATAATAAGAGAATCAAGAACTCACTGAAAACTAGGGACCCAATGGGTGAAAGGAACCCACTAGTGAAATCTCACATACCTGGTGATGAACTTCACGGAAAAATACTTAGGTTTTGGGGCTGGAACTGCTGGAACCTTACTGCGTTCTTGAACTAGGGTTCTTGACCTTTTTGTCCTTTCTTGCTTCTAATTTTTCTAAGTTTGATTAATGATTTGACTTAGGTAAGTTTTAGTTATGTTTCTAGGCTTAAAATTACTACAATATGATGATTTAGGGTCAAAACGACGTATATAAGATTTAAACAAAGTGGGAAAAGACCAAAAGACCCCTGGGTAAGTTGCTGTCGAACAAAATGACGACCTGGACAGACGGTCCGTCGTTCAATCGACGGTCTGTCATTTGGTCCGTAGGTTGGGTCTGTTTGAAAAACCTTTACTACAACGGGCATAACTTTTTACTCAGAGCTCTGATTTATCAAGATCTGTGGATATGGAAATATAATTCAATTATCTATCTTTTGGTATATAATGGGACACCTTATTCGTTTTGTGCTAATAGTTATGATCATTTGAATTTGACCCAACTGCATTTCCCCCTTAACTGTCTGCGAATTCCTACCTACGTTCAGACCTACAGACGGTGGGTCCACCTACGGACCGTACTGGTCAACGTGGTCCTTCTGAGAGAGTGTCTGAAAGAGGGTGTCGATCGACGATCAAGGACTATGGACCGTAATCTGACCTACGGACCGTAGGTCCTTCCGTCAATCAAGAATTAACCAATTTTTTTCCGAGCTAAATTTTGGGAGTCTCTGATCCGATAGACGGATATGCAGGATGGACTGTGAGTCAGGCTACGATCCGTCGATGGCCACGCTGGTTGCACATGCAGATTTTTTTGAAAAACTGATTTTTGGTCTGTTTTGGATATGTGGTGTTACAACTCTAATGAATATAAGTCATTTAGGAAGTTTAGAAACCAAAACTCCGAAGAACGTACATGACGTCCGGAAACTAGTTCAATGAGGTACTAGCCTGCCTTAGCCTATTTGACTAGCTTTTCGGAGTCTAAAATTGATGAATTTTGGTGGAAGGGTGTCTAACATATATTAGGGTTGATTCATAGTCGAAACTTACTGGTTCAATCTTCAAGGACCAACCAAGGGCCCTTGAGGAGGACCCTAGCATTTTGGGGTCAAAGGCTGCCCAAGGGAGTGTCCACAAACGGATGCAACCCACAATCCATTGTCCAATCGACGGGGCGTTGACTGCTTCTGTCGATGGACACTTAGCCAAAATTTTGAAATCTTGCAAATGGACAGTATCTGAAATTATCGACAAATGTGCAGCACGTAGGTGAACAGTGCCCGTTGATGGACACACGATCTGTCGATCGTGGTCTCGTCTGTGGAGACACTGTTTTGTTACACGTTTTTATTTAATTTATTTAATTAGTTGGTTCAGTTAGAAGGTTAATTAGGGGTTAGGGGAGTTCTAATTAAGTTAATTAACAACCTATATAAAGACCCGAACCTAATTAGACAAACCTAAGCTCTCATAAATTCCAAAACACAAACTCTCTTCCTTCTCTCTTCTTTCTCTCTCAAGTTGAAGAACTCCATAGAAGTCAAGGTCAAGGTGGGTATATGGCTCCAATAACCAAAGTTTCTCCATCAATCTTCATCAAATACTAAGGTATGGGATTCCTTTCACCTTTGGGATCTCTTTCCTTAAAGGGTTCCTTCAAAATGATTTCAAAAAATAAGTTTTCATGTGGATCTCTTTCAATCTCAAAATTTATCTTTCAATTGGAGTTGTTTATAATTTATTTTAGTTTTATTGAACAGATTATGATGAATTATTACTATATTACACTACTTATTGATGGATTGGTCTTGTTTGTAGAAGATGACCTTTTTCCCTTAACCCTAGGTTATGATCCTGAGTTGAATTGTGTAGTGTTGGTTCAATTGACTTGGTTATTCGTTGAATTAATATATTATGATGATATTATGACTATTGATGGGTGATTTGAGAGTGTTTTATGGTAAGACCATGTTGATAGCTTTGGAAGAGGAAGAGGTAAGGTCTTGTGATCTTAAAATCCTAATTCTATTGTGATGACTTATGCTTTGTGATGTTGATTCAATTGAAGTATGTGAGTTGTCATTGGATTGAATAGGATGGTATGATGTTTGTATTGAAATGTCTTGACTATGATTTTGTGACGTTTTGGCTAGGATGTCAATGTTATAAGAATGGTGATGACTTACCAATGTGCCTTGTTATGAACGATTATGTAAATGTGCTAACCTCACATGTATGAATTATAATGAAAGGGAAGTACTCATGCAATTATTATTGAGGTATGATGATGATGATTATATAAGGGATAGACCCTATGACCTAAACTAAGCTATAGCTTTTAACAAAAGATTAAAGACATTTCAAAACGGGACTCTAGCTTAGCACCGAGTGAATTAGTGTGAGGAGTGTCCCTTCCCACATAGGGAAGGTAGGATCACTAATGTACTCTTGAGATTGGAGACTATAATGCATGTAGCATAAAGATGGTCACGATTATATCTCTTAGTTCTTGAACAATGTTGCCCCAATAGGAATATTAGCTAGTGGATCCACGTAGTTGCTATGTTCATGTTATGGTACTACCTTGACAAGTCCACCTTCTTTAGGTGTAGGGTTCCATGACACCGTATTCCACATTAGCTCATGTGGTCTATGTCGTTTAAGGAAAGATGTTCCTAAAAGGTAAAATGAAGTAATGAATGAACTCTAACTATGATGGCCTAAGGGGTTTAGCTTAGTCTAGGTAGGGGTATGAGACTCTACGTATACATTGCACTAGTTAGCCTTGAAGGGAGTCTTGGGAGGATATTCTTATGAATGTATATGCTTATAAATATATGTGATGATCTTATACGTTGATGACACCTTATGATGTTGAATTCACTTGTGAATAAATGTTTGGTCAATATTGCTAAAGTATGAAGTTATGTACTCTTAATGATATGATATGTGAATTTGGACATTGGTTGTGATTCTAGTCAGGTTTAGTTGATTAAGTACGGTTATGGGGCTTTGCTTAGTTGTTGCACAAGTGGACTTAATGAGGATCATGAGTAATGGTCTTTTGTTGTTATAATGTGATGAACTCTTATTCATGCTTGTGATGTTGTTACTTGATGATAGGGTTGTATTTGATTATGCGTTCAAGTAGGTTGATATGCATGTTACTTCCTTTGACTTAAGGTGGTTTGGTCTTGTATAGTACATGGTATTGACTTGATGAATATGCATTAATGACTTGTATTGATTCTTGAATGTGCACAAGTCTTTCCAAATGTAAAATAACATGTTTTAATGAAATGTCCCTTTTTAGCATGATTTGATATTATATGTGCATATGTATCATACTTAGTACATGTGATGTGCTAACCCCATTTTCTCCCTTTTCTCCAATATTTTAGGTTCCGGTCGTTGAAGGATTTTGAGATGACTTTGAAGAAGACTTGGAAATTCTAAATCATCCAAGTTGGGTAGGTCCTCACTTTCTGAGGGCAATGCCAATATCAAGCTTATGAAGTTGTTTTAGTTTAAGACTTCTATATTCTTTCCTTTCATTTGAGTACGAATTGTATAGCCTATATGTGGCTTTATTACATTGATGTATGGGATATGCCCAATTGATATATTTTTGTTTTAGATGGTTATGAGATGAGACACTCTTTTAAGACTATGTTATATCTTATATATATCTATGTGCAATAAAAGTAGAAGACTATGTAATCTTTTTATACGAAGGGTCTATGTGTACTCGATATGAATATATATTATGTGTGTGCGAGAGGTCTATGTAATCCTCATGATAGATAGAAGAAGTTTTAAATTTTCCGCATTTTAACCTATGAATGTAATGATGTAAACTAAGAGGCTAGTCTTAGTCCTCAAAGAGGACGACGATGTTGGTTACGTATAGGGGGTGCTCCTCGGATGTGACAGATTCACAAAAGAAACTCATGATTGGCATATGGGTGAATGAGCACAACATTATGGAATCTTACATGCCTCAAAGAACTAGATTATTGGTGATTTTAAATTGACCCAAAACTGAAAAGAACCTAGGAATGACTTGAATGAATTCTCTTTAACTTTTTTGGAACTCAAGGTTCTATATCTAGTGATCTTAATATTTAAGAAGTTTTGAATTCCTTGGTAAGATACTACAAACCACAAGGGATGGTTCGAGTCTTAGTTCAAAAATTTTCTAGGGTGTTACATTATCGACGCTTGTTCTATCGATGCACTAAATGATAATATAGATATCTCACAATTTCAGGCCTTTGCATAGGGAATAGAGGATTGTCGACATCTACACTATATGATTGAGAGGGTCTCTCTCTCTCTCGAGAGAGAAGAGGGCTAGGCATGCTGGTTCACAAGGAGATTTTTAGGGTGGTCCCGACCTCAATATTCTAGTAGGCTAGATAGACCTCCACCATAACACTTACAAGGGAGTAGATTTTATCGTTTAGGACAGTCATGCCCAAGTGAGGGTTGAGGAGCATTAGTCTCTCAGCAACAGAGGGGTTCAGGACAGGCTAGGACAACTTTGTCGAGCTGCGCTACTTTTTGTAAGATGCATTTCTGGAGGTGCAGGCAGGGTTCCATAGGTTGTTATTCTTGTAGACAGGACGGATGGGCATGAGTGGATGAACTGTCCGACCATAGGCAAGGGTGGTTTAGGCCAGTCGACCGGGGCAGTATTAGTTTCCTCCTCATCAACATAGTCTATAGGGCGTCGACCCCAAACTTCAACAGATAGATGCAGAGGTGGAGGCAGATATAGAGCATCTAGTTCTGTTAAATGCCAGAATCGTACATATTCATTAGCTGGCCTACAGGACTTAGATTCATCACCAGATGCTGTGACAACTGCATCAATTGTTTGCTTCTATTGTGTTTATTTTTCATAGATCCTAGATCTACTTTGTCTTATGTTACTCCATTTATGAGGATGAAGTTATGTATAGTAGCAGAGTCATTAGATCGATCCTTTATTGTATCTACTCCAATTGGTGAGTATATTATTGCTAGGAGAGTGTATCAAGGTCACGCGGAATAAATTATCGATCGTTAGACTCTATAGACCTGGTAGAGTTCAAGATGGTCGATTTGGACGTCATTATGGGTATGGAATGGTTACTATATTTTTATGCTAATGTTGAGAGTCAGACAAAGATTGTTAGATTCCACTTTTCCGGAGAGGCAATTAGGGAATGGAAAGGCGATACAACAACACTGAGAGGTAGGTTAATTTCCTATATTAAGGCGAGGAGGATGATTACTAAGGGTTGTATTTACCATCTTGTTCGCATTCATGATATAGGTGTAGAACCACCAATTCTTTTGTTTATTTTTGTAGTTAATGAGTTTCTAGATGTATTTCCTGACGAGGTTTCTTGTATCCCTCTAAAATGGGAAATTTATTTTGTGATCGATATGCTACAAGGTTGTAAGATCCCGAAAATGACTTAGGTGAAGCTAGAGCCTAACGTGGTTTTCATGATGGTCTAAGGTCCTAAATTGGTCTATAATGTGATATATAGGCAGTAGCGAAGAGTTTAGGTTCATTGGAAGTGAAACGTCAAGGGACGACCAAGACGTTCGACGACTAAGTCACCTAAGTGCCTCATATGTTGTTATGTGTTGTTATATGTGTTTATGTGTGATTCATGAGCTTATATGTCCTTAAATGAGTTATTATGGTGTACATAGGATGTTCTTCAAGTTTTGTGAAGTTTTGAGGTCAAACGTTCAAGAACGTCCATGACGTTCGAAAGATGTGCCTTGAAATGACCTTTTGTGTCTAAGCATGTTTCATCGAGTTCTACGTGTTCATTTTGGATGAAATTCATGTGAAGGTCCTAAATTGTATACGTACATGTTTGGGTTGGAAAAGTAGGGGTACGACTCCACATAGGACCCATAAGGGGCCCTAGAGGAGGACCCCAACTTGGAACTCAACACTGTCAGGCAGTGGCCAAACGACGACCCAAATGACGGCCAGTCGACAAGGCGACGGCCCGTAGATGGGTCTCTTCGATGGATACATGTGTCCTGCAGGTTGAGGAGTTGCAGGATCAACCAACGATTCCCCATCGACGGGGCGTTGGTGAGACCACGGACCGTCGATGCTGGGCATCAATTGTGCTCAAAATCTGGCAGTTTTTCTGTTAAGGCGTGGGGCTTTTGGGAAATTCACCCCAAGTCTTATAAAACATGGGTATGGTTGTTTTAGGTGTTTAGGAGTATTTTAAGAGTATATAAGTGATTAAACTCTCATTTAAACCCTAGCATTTAAATTAAAATCCTTTCCCTCCTAAAGTTTCTCCAAAAAACTTCAGAAGAGTTCAAAGTGAAGATGGAGCTTGAAGATGGATCTTCAATGGAGTTTCTTCATCAATTATCATTGGGTTCTACTAATAACGTATGGGAGTTCTGCATCTAAGGCTTGCTATCATCTTAGAGCAAATTTGAAAGATGATTTTCAAAGATTTCAAAAAGATGAAAAAGTCCAATTTCTACTCTAAGTCTTGGGTTCTTGCATGAAACATTTTCAAAGATTAAGATATGATGTTATTAATGTAGAATTGAAATTTTCAAATGAAATTCTCCATGAACCTTGACCTTCTCAAATCTATAATTTTCACTAAAATATGGGTGAAATGATTATGCTTTGAGATTAATGAATTCATGTGTAGATTATTATGGTCTTTTGAATTATGTATAGATTATGTATGTATGGTTTATAGGATGTTTCAATTTGATCAATTGAGTAATGAATACTTTTAGATCTATTGCATGTTAAGCTTGTTGAATTAATATTGACTTAATGCTTATAGATTCTAGTGTAGTTTTCTATGGGCTATTGAATGATGTAAGGATTGTATTCAATTGATATCTAATTGGTCTTAGATTGATAAATATATATTGAATTGACTTATATTCATTGCGTATTATGATTTATGCATTGAATTGATGTTCATGGCCATGGGTAAAGGCCTTATGGTATTGAATTGGATGGTTTAACTTTGGTTTGAAGTGGTGAGATCAATTGGGTGGTACGCTGACATAACTCTCTTATTATTATCTATAGCTATTGTAATTTAGCTCTTGGATTATTGTCATTGGTTTGGTCCACTTATGGTGTCGGTGTTATGTGAATTGATTTGGCTTTGTTGGCGTTATTTTTAAGTATTATAATGATCATGGCCCTGTCGGCACTACTTGAAGTAATATGTTGATTAGTGTAGTTTATTATGTGAAGTATAATCATATATACCTATATTTGAAGTAATGTGAAATTATGTGTTCATCTATTGATGTTATTTAGGTGATCATGTTAGACTGATGACTATGTGTTCATGTGTGTAGGCTTAGAGTTAAATGCATGATTGTTCCTACTTGGCTATATGAGTCTATGATGATTATATTTATGATGATATAATTGTATATAGGTGACTTAAAGATGATAATGGTTGTCCTTACGTGCTTCTAGAATGACATGTAATATTTACTAAAGTGAAGTATGTTGTGTCTTGTTTAGGTAGACTTGTGTCCCTTACTTGATGCATGTATGAACATGAATATGTGATGTCTTGACTTAGGAAGCTAAAGCGTCATAGTCTTGTATGTATGAATGATGTGAGACCTTGAATGATGATAAGAGGGTCCTTTATGTGAAACCTTGAACCTAGTGGTAAGGTTATGAAACTTGAAGTCGAAAGCCGTAATGGTATCCTTCATGTAATGTAATGATAGACTTAAGGTTGATTGGACGGAACGGCATCATATCAATACTTAGGAAAGTCATGATGAGCTTCTTGTATCCATTGGAAGGTAGCCCCTATAGGACCTCTTTAACAGGGTAAATGTAATTGGGTTATGAAATTGATATGGAACCCCTTTATATGAACCTTAATGTTAATTAGTCTATGAGAACAAAGGCTAATACCTAGTGAGTATGACAAGGGAAGTAGCTCTAGTTAAAGAATGAGGCTAGAGTACAAAGTTAGCCCTTCATATTCCTTAACCATGTGCATACATGGTATGTGTCCAAGTTCTACCATTGGCAAGTAGAACAACCTCATCGGAGTAGGATAGAACTCCGGATTCCATGCTTTGCTACCGTGAGTCTATGTTGGTTATTGCCTATTCTCATCATGTGGGATACTTACTAGTATTGGAGAAGTTCTATGTAGTTTAGGTGGTGGTATGTGACGCTACCTAGACATTGCACAATAGGCATTGAAGATGTTAGTGAGAGTCCCTAGGTCTTCTTCAAGACCATTGCTTGAATGTCCTTATGTGATGAATGTCTCTTAAATGAACTAAGGAATGAAATGACTTAATCTAAGACAGAATGTTAAATGACTAAGTTCTTAACTAGAGTAGTTAAGAGTTGTCTAGTTAAGGTATGAAGGGGGCATAGGAATGGTCGGTTTATCTCTCTTTTAGATAAGTCTTAATAATGATTCTAGTTAATAAATATGATTGATTATGTGAACATGATCCTAACCTAGGTAAGTCTTAAGGATTACTTAGGTAATCTCGAAGAGGTCAATTAAGGACATTCTCTTCTTGATTTACTTGAGTAGGTCTTTTGATAACCTTTGAAAAGGAGAATGTCATGTTTGATGTATGATATGGTATTAAGTGAGAATGATTCTATCTTATGTAGTCTATAGGATCCCTTGTGTATTGTGAAAGGGATTGTATGGGCAGTCGCTTCACAACTCACCCAAGTGAACCTTGGAATCACCTTTGGTAGGAGGACTCATGTTTATGTGCTTGATGTATTGTAAGTGTGTATGTGTTCATTCTAAGTAGTCTTAAGGATCGTTTAGGCATGCTTTGAGAGGGTGTATGGGCGGTCTCTCTTTGTATGACTTAAGTGAGTCTTAGGATAGCTTTTAGTGGGTTGACTACATTCAAGAAGATGTCAAATGTGAAGGCTAAGCACTTCACTGTAACAGTGAAGGAACATCACTGTACAGTGAAGTAGTTCCCTCGAAAGTTGGCACAAAAATGTGAATAATTGGTTGGATGATTTCTTATGTATTTTTAATGTGATAAATGTTGTTCTTATTTTTATTCGACGACGTTTTATAAAAAATTAATGAAAAGAATGTTATTGACTAAATGTCCCTTTTTCATGGTTTTTGCATGGCTACCATTCTTAGAACATCTAATGTGCTAACCCCTTCTTTTTCCTTTTTGACTAAAGTGTAGGGAATTAGAAGTCTTGATATACCATGGAGGATGGATAGGTTCCTAAGGGTAGAAGATGAAATATTGGTGAGTCCTCATCGATTCGAGGACAACTGGACAATATCCATATGTTCGTTTATGTCTTAAGTCTTTATTTTATGTCTTGTTTGGGCTTAGTCCCAAGTGTTGTATACTCTAAAGTTTAGATGGTTCAAGGGGTTATTGTAAAGGTTTAATGTTTTAATGAAAGTCTTCCGCTTGTGTATCGTTTATTAAAAGAGTTCTTCGTGTGTGAAGAAAGTTTTAAATTCTTACTCATCTTAGTATGCCTATTATGCTATGAATGATACGAGTGGTTTAGATGAGACTTCTTGAAGTCTCATTTTTCGTGTGACGAACTCAAGGATGCTCTAACTTCTAGGGTGTACTTGAGGGTCGTGAGAAACTTGATATCAGAGCATAAGGTTTGGGAGTTTCGTAGTTGTCTCATGAACCACATCTAATAGAGTCTTGTTTATAATGTGAAGCGCGCCACATTATAAGTAGGAGGCTATTGGGTGCTAGGAAAGTTTTCATTTCTTCATTCATCTAATCGTTCCTAAGAGATTTGTATATGGTGTCATTCCCTTGTCTCCCTTATGTTTTTGGTCATTTGAGTGTGACTTTATGAAGTTTTGGTTGAGGGAGAGAAAAAATAAGATCTGACTTGTGAGAAGAGGTGTGAAAAATGGTGTTGATGACCTTATGTTGGTTTAGTTACCTTTTGAAGGGTAGTGTAGTTGAAAAGAATGGTAAGGTATAGATTAGAAATGTGAAGGAGTGGTTGTTGAGATGGTTTGAAGTTGTGCAAAACCCAACCATAGAAGGGAGGGTGAAGAGGTTTGAAAGATAAAGGTGAGTTTATCCTAGTAAGGGGGTGAAATGGTTAGATGGTTGAACTTTGAGCGTCTTTAGTTCTCATGAGTTAGACTTTGGGTGAAAAAGAATTAGTAAGGCTTAAGGTGCCTTGAGGGAGTTCCTTGAGGTAGATGTTATGTTGACCTAAGAATGGGTTTCTCCTAAGTGGGGGAGTATGATGAAGAGTATGGTTGTTGGGAGTGAGGTATCCTTAACTTTTATTTATGTGTTCATTCAAGCCTAAAACAAAGAGTTCTTAGTAACTTGATTTGTGTAGGAGTTTTTGTGAAAAAATGAGTTCCAAACATTCTCCTTATGATATGCATGCTTGGTTGAAATTGAATTTCATTAACTTATTGTATTATGTATTTTATGAAGCCATGATTATGTTGTAAAAGATGTTTATATGAAGTTACCTTGCATATTATCATGTTTCTATCATGAAATTGCCTAAAAGTTGCATTTTTGAAAAAGTTGCACAATTCACTATAATGCACTGCCAGGTCACTGTGAAATTTTTCAAAAATTGACTAATTGATTCTTTGGTCTAAAATTATTGTAATATGGTTATAAATGATGTATATGAGTATGATAATGAATATAAAATGAGTTTTTTCTATTTGGAATTAAGGAGATGAGTTTTATAGCATGATGAGTTTAGAATTTTATTCTATTTTCTTGTTGTGTTGTGATTCTCTTGATTTTGTGAAATTGATGTTTTCTCCTTGATTATGTTCTATAGGTATAGTTATGAGTTGCTAATTGAATCTCTACTCTTGGAAGTGTTCGGAGAGTGGCAAGTGTCATTCGAGGATGAATGTTGTCCAAGTGGGGGAGAATGTAAGATCCCGAAAATGACTTAGGTGAAGCTAGAGACTAACGTGGTTGTAATGATGGTCTAAGGTACTAAATTGGTCTATAATGTTGTATAGAGGCAGTAGCTAAGATTTAAGGTGCATTGGAAGTCAAAGTCAAGGGACAACCAAGATGTTCGACGACGAAGTCACCCAAGTGCCTCATATGTGGTTATGTGTGGTTCTATGTGTTTATATGTGATGCATGAGCTTATATGGTACTTAAATGATTTATTATAGTTTATATAGTCAGTGCATCAAGTTTCGTGAAGTTTGGAGGTCAAACGTTCAAGAACGTCCATGACGTTCGAAACATGTGCCTTGAAATGACCTTGTGTGTCTAAGAATGTTTCGTCGAGTTTTACGTGTACGTTTTGAATGAAACTCATGTGGGAGGTACAAAAATCGTATAGGTACATGTTTGGGTTGGAAAAGTACGGGTACGACTCCACATAGGACCCACAAGGGGCCCTACAGGAAGACCCCAACTTGGAACTCAACACTGTCAGGCAGTGGCCAAACGACGACCCAAATGACGGCCAGTCGACCAGGCGACGGCCCGTCGATGGGTCTCGTCGATGGATACATCTGTCCTGTAGGTTGAGGAGTTGCAGGAGAAACCAACGAAACCTCATCGATGGGGCGTGGGTGAGACCACGGACCGTCGATGCTGGCCGTCGATGGTGCTGAAATCTGGCAGTTTTTCTATTAAGGCTTGTTTTTTTTTGGGAAATTCACGCCAAGTCTAATAAAACATGGGGACGGTTGTTTTATGTGTTTAGGGGGTACTTTAAGAGTATATAAGAGATTGAAATCTCATTTAAACCCTAGCATCTAAATCAAAACCCTTTCCCTCCAAAAGTTTCCCCAAAAACCTTCATGAGAGTTCAAAGTGAAGATGAAGCTTGAAGATGGATCTTCAATGGAGTTTATTATTCAATTATCATTGGTTTCTACTAATAAGGTATGGTAGTTCTTCATCTAAGGCTTGCTATCACCTTAGAGCCAATTTCAAAGATGATTTTCAAAGATTTCAAAAAGATGAAAAAGTCCAATTTCTACTCTAAGTCTTGGGTTCTTGCATGAAACATTTTCAAAGCTTAAGATATGATGTTATTATTGTATAATTGACGTGTTCCAATGAAATTCTCTATGAACCCTTGATCTTCTCAAATCTCTAATTTTAACTAAAATATGGGTGAACTGATTATGCTTTGAGATTAATGAATTCATGTGTACATTGTTATGGGCTTTATAATTATGTATTGATTGTGTATGTATGGTTTATAGGCTGTTTCAATTTGATCAATTGAGTAATGAATACTTTTAGATCTATTGCATGTTAAGCTTATTGAAGTAATATTGACTTAATGCTTATAGATTCTAGTGTAGTTTTCTATGGGTTATTGAATGATGTAAGGATTGTATTCAATTCATATCTAATTGGTCTTAGATTGATAAATATATATTGAATCGACTCAGATTCATTGAGTATTATGATTTATATATTGAATTGATGTTCATGGTCATGGTTAAGGGCCTTATGGTATTGAATTGGATGGTTTAGCTTTGGTTTGAAGTGGTGAGATGAATTAGGTGGTAAGACGCCCTAACTCTTTTATTATTATGTATAGCTATTGTAATTTAGCTCTTGGATTATATGTGATTGGCTTGGTCCACTCATGATGGCGGTGTTATGTGAATTGATGTGGCCTTGTCGGCGTTATTTTAAGTAATATGATGATCATGGCCTTGTCGGCACTGCTTGAAGTAATATGTTAATTAGTGTAGTTGTTTATGTGAAATATGATCATATCTACCTATATGTGAAGTAATTTGAAAGTATGTGTTCTTCTATTGATGTTATTTAGGTGATCATGTTAGACTAATGATTATGTGTTCACGTATGTAGTCTTAGAGTTGAATGCATGATTGTTCCTACTTGGCTATATGAGTCTATGATGATTATATTGATGATGATATAGTAGTATATAGGGTGACTTAAAGATGATAATGGTTGTACTTATGTGCTTCTAGAATGACATGTAATATGTACCAAAGTGAAGTATGTTGTGTCTTGTTTAGGTAGACTTGTGTCCCTTACTTATGCATGTATGAACATGCATATGTGATGTCTTGACTTAGGAAGCTAAAGCATCTTAGTCTTGTATGTGTGAATGATGTGAGACCTTGAATGATGATAAGAGAGTCCTTTATGTGAAACCTTGAACCTAGTGGTAAGGTTATGAAACTTGAAGTCGAAAGCCGTAATGGTATCCTTCATGTAATGTAATGATGGACTTAAGGTTGATTGTATGGATCGGCATCATATCAATACTTAGGAAAGTCATGATGAACTTCTTGTCTCCATTGGAAGGTATCCCCTAGAGGACCTCTTTGGTAGGGTAAATGTAATTGGGTTATGAACTTGATATGGAACCCCTTTATGTGAACCTTAATGTGAATTAATCTATGAAAAAACAAAGGCTAGCACCAAGTGAGTATGGCAAAGGAAGTAGCTATACTGAAAAAATGAGGCTAGAGTACAAAGTAAGCCCTTCATATTCCTTAACCATGTCCCTACATTAAATGTGTCCAAGTTCTACCATTGGCAAGTAGAACAACCTCATCGGAGTAGGATAGAACTCCAGATTCTATGATTTGCTACCATGGTCTATGTAGGTTATTGTCTATTCTCATCATGTGGGATACTTACTAGTATTGGAGAAGTTTGATGTAGTTCAGGTGGTGGTATGGGACGCTACCTAGACATTGCACAATAGGCTTTGATGATGTTAGTGAGAGTTCCTCGGTCTTCTTCAAGACCATTACTTGAATGTCCTTATGTGTTGAATGTATCTTAAATGAACTAAGGAATGAAATGAATTAAGCTAAGGAAGAATGTTAAATGACTAAGTTCTTATCTAAAGTAGTTAAGGGTTGTCTAGTTAAGGTATGAAGGGGGCATAGGAATTGGCACTTCATTTCTTTTTTAGATAAGTCTTAATAATGATTCTAGTTAATGAATATGATTGATAAAGTGGACATGATATAACCTAGGTAAGTCTTAAGGATTACTTAGGTAATCTCGAAGAGGTCAATTAAGGACATTCTCTTCTTGAGTTACTTGAGTAGGTCTTTTGATAACCTTTGAATGGGAGAATGTCATGTTTAATATATGATATGGAAATTAAGTGAGAATGATTCTTTCTTAGGTAGTTTATAGGATCCCTTGTGTATTGTGAAAGGGATTGTATGGGCGGTCGCTTCACAACTCACCCAAGTGAACCTTGGAATCACCTTTGGTAGGAGGATCTCATGTTTATGTGCTTGATGTATTGTAAGTGTGTATGTGTCTCATTCTAAGTAGTCTTAAGGATCGTTTAGGCATGCTTTGAGAGGGTGTATGAGAGGTATCTCTTTGTATGAATTAAATGAGTCTTAGGATAGCTTTTAGTGGGTTGACTACATGCTAGAAGATGTCAAATGTGAAGGCTAAGCACTTCATTGTAACAGTGAAGGAACATCACTGTACAGTGAAGTAGTTCCCTCGAAAGTTGGCACAAAATGTGATTAATTGCTTGGATGATTTATTATGTATTTTTAATGTGATAAATGTTGTTCTTATGTTTATTCTATGATGTTTTAATCAAAATTCATGAAAAGCATGTTATTGATTAAATGCCCCTTTTTCATGGTTTTTGCATGGCTTCCATACTTAGTACATCTAATGTGCTAACTCCTTCTTTTCCCTTTTTGACTAAAGTGTGTGAATTGGAAGTCTTGATATACCATGAAGGATGCATAGGTTCATAAGGGTTGAAGATGAAGTATTGGTAAGTCCTCATCGATTCAAGGACAATATCCACATGTTCGTTTATGTCTTAAGTCTTTATTTTATGTCTTGTATGGGCTTAGTCCCAAGTGTTGTATACTCTAAAGTTTAGATGGTTCAAGGGGTTATTGTAAAGGTTCAATGTTTTAATGAAAGTCTTCCTCTTGTGTATCGTTTATGAAAAGAGTTCTTCGTGTGTGAAGAAAGTTTAAAATTCTTACTCATCTTAGTATGTCTATTATGCAATGAATGATATGAGTGGTTTAGATGAGACTTCTTGAAGTCTCATTTGCTGTGTTATGAACTCAAGGATGCTCTAACTTCTAGGGTGTACTTGAGGGTCATGACATAGGTACACAACCCATATCTATCCCTCCTTATAGAATGACTCTTGTATAGGTGAAGGAGTTGAAGAATAAGCTGAAAGATTTGATTGATAAAGGCTTTATAAGGCCCGGTGCTTCACAATGGGGTGCAACAACATTATTTGTGAGAAAAAAGGATGGCTCGCTGAGGATGTGTATAGATTATCGAAAACTAAAAAAGGATACTATAAAGAATAGGTATACCCTTCTGAAAATTAATAACTTGTTTGATGAACTACAAAGAGCTAAGTACTTCCTAAAGATTGAGTTGTGATCAGGGTACCGTCTGGTACGAGTTTGGGAGAAAGATATTCCAAAGATAGCTTTTAGAACTAGATATGGGAATTTCGAGTTGTTAGTTATGTCATTTGGATTGACCAATACCCTTAAAGAGTTTATGGACTTGATGAATAACATATTCAGGTCGTATCTAGATACATTTTTATTGTACTTATTGATGATATTTTGGTCTATTAGCATTCACAAAATGAGCATGTAAATCATTTGCGAGCGGTCCTTCAGGTTCTTCAAGAGCAGGAACGTTATGGAAAGTTCTCTAAGTGTAAGTTGTGGTTGAGCTTCGTGTCTTTCCTAGTCCATATTGAATCAAATGCATGAATTATGGTTAATACACAGAAGATTAGGCTGTGAAGACTTGGTGTAGACCCACATTTCTGAAAGAGGTTCATTGTTTCTTAGGTTAGCTGGGTACTACAAAGGTTTGTAGAGAGGTTTTCTTCACTTTCAGCACTACCAACAAAACTAACTCAAAAAGCAGTTAAGTTTCAGTGGACTGAAGCTCGGTTTGAAGGATCTAAATGATAGGTTGACATCAACACTAGTCCTAGCCTTACCGAAGGGTTCAGAGAGCCTATGTTGTGTACTACGACACTTCTAGTATTGGTTTAGGATATGTTCTGATGCAACATGGTAAGTTGATCGCATAGGATTCAAGAAAGATGAGAAAACATGAGAAAAACTACCCAACTCATGACTTAGAGTTGGATGCAGTTGTACATACACCGAAGATCTGGAGTCATTATCCATATGGAATTCAAATGGACATTTTCACAGACCATAAGAGCCTTCAGTATATCTTAAGACAGAAGGAATTGAAACTTCGACAACGTCAATGGATTGAGTTACTGAAATACTACAATGAAGATATTTTATATCATCCAGGGAAGGCAAATAAGGTAGTTGATGCCCTTAGTTTTAGATCAATGGGAAGTTTATCATATTTAGGTGTTGAGAGACGTGAATTAGCTCAAGAACTTCATTAATTAGCAAGATTGGGAGTGATATAGAAGAGACAAGTGATAGTAGGGTCAGAGTTCAAAACACAATTTGATCATCTTTTATCGTGGAAGTGAAGGCACGACAACATGAGGATCCCCACTTAGAGCAGCTAAAAGGAAAATTTCATATTAAGGAGTCATTAGACTTTGATATAGTAGGATATGGAGTCCTTATATATAGAGGAGGACTATGTGTTACAAATGTGGTAGGGATTTGACAACAGATTATAGCAAAGGCACACCATTCCCAGTATTCTATTCACCCAGGATTCACGAAGATGTACCATGATATTAAAGAAATATATTAGTTGCAGAGGATGAAGAAGCATGTTGCTCACTTTGTGGCACACCGTCCTAACTACCAACATGTTTAGGTTGAGCACCAGAAGCCTGCTGTTCTGGTCCAGGAGATAGCCATTCCTCTATGGAAGTGGGAGGTAATTAATATGGATTTTATTACAGGGTTACCTCGATCGCGAAAGTATGACTCTATTTGGGTAATTATTGATTGGTTAACAAAATCAGCCCACTTCTTAAAGGTTAAGACTACTTTCATAGCTGAAGATTATGTAGGGTTTTACATTAAGACATTGTTAGGTTGCACGACGTCCCAATATTTATTATCTCGGATAGAGGAGCAAAATTTACATCTATCTTCTGGTAGTCTTTCCAGAAAGGATTAGGGACGCAAATTAAACTCGGTACAAGCTTTCACTTTTAGACAAATGTACGAGTAGAACGCACCATTAAACACTTGAGGACATGCTGCGGGCATGCATGGTGGACTTTAATGGAAGTTAGGATGACCACTTACCTCTTATAGAGATTTTATATAACAATAGTTATCATTCTAGCATCAAGAGGAAACCTTATAAGGCTTTGTATGGTTGCAAATGCAGATCCCCTATTGGTTGGTTTGAGGTAGGTGAGTCAGGGTTGGTTGTACCAGACCTTGTACAACACACAATGGAGTGGGTTAAGCTCATCTGAGAACGTTTATTGACTAATCAAAGTCACCAAAATTCATTTTCTGTTCTACAGTGAAGAGATTTAGAGTTTTGTGTTGATGACTGGGTATTCTTAAAGTCTCACCTATGAAGGGTGTTATGATATTTAGAAAGAAGGGCAAGCTTAGTCCATGATTCATTGGGACATACCGGATCCTTTGGAGAATAGGACAAGTGGCTTATGATATAAGGTTTCTATAAAGGCTAGAATTGGTTCATCGGGTATTCCATATATCGATGCTACAGAAATGCATACTATACTTTTCTAGGGTTCTCTCTGTTGAGGATTTTCAGATCACAAAAGAGTTGTCTTATTAGAAAACTGTAGTTGCAATATTAGATTGGCAGATCCGAAGGTTGAGGACAAAAGATGTTACTTCAATAAAAGTATTGTGGAAAAATAAAAATAGGGAAGAGGTGACATGGGAAGCCAAGGATGGAATGAGATCCAACTATCCTCAGTTGTTTTAGATCCCATAGTGGTAAAATATCAATCTTGAATAGCACATTGAGGTAGGATACCGATTTAGGTTTTTTCATTGTTGCTTATTATTGTTTGTTGTTGTTATTATTATATTATGCTCATACTATTATTGAGAAACTTTGGTGCTTGGCTATTTGTATCATCCTGTGAGGTTCTTAGGTTGGAATCTTCTGCATTTCAGGTTCGTAGATATTACTGGTATAGATAACACTTTGCCAAAATTTGGAAACTAGTAAGGACTTAACCGCGTGGCATAGATTTTTTTATTTGAGGACTAATGTTTTTGGTGGAAGAATGTAATACCCCGACTTTTCGGAACTCTCATTTAACTCATACCTTCATGGAAAGAAGAAGAGTGATTAATTTATAAGAAATGATTTGGGTAATATTTTAAGTTCTCAAGAGTCACATCTTATGTTTTGAAGTTAAGCGAGTTTAGTAATTTAAGTTGGAGAAAGTTATCGCGGGTTCCTTCTTAAAGATTTATTCAAATTTAGTTCAAATTTCTCTTAGGGTTTCACCCAATATAAGAAGAGTAAGAAGGACTATAATATATCGAGTCAAAGGTCTACAAGTCTTGTTTCCAACGCATCAAACCGTTCATTCATATGTCATCAGAATAGAGAGATATTCATCTTTTCGTACCCACTATGCAATAGAGGCGGCTAGTGGGTCCCCTAGGTTGGTGGAACCATATAAGATAGGATCTTATTCATTTTTCTTCATTCCAGCTCGTAAGAAACCCAAAAAATAAGAGAATTACTCCTCAGTTCATCCTTATGTGTTCATGAACTCTTCTTGGCTCCTTATCAAAAATTGTCGTACGTCACAAAGATTGTTGTTTTGGTATAGTTTTCATGGTGAATTGAGCGATATAGCTCTATGGAGGTTGTAGTAGCAGTTTTTTTTTTAAATAGATTGATTTTATTCAAGTGTTCTGGGCGTGTAAATAAGGGTAGGAACCATCTTTTATAAATTTAGAGATATCTTAGGTCATGTAGAGTAACTTACGATAGGAATCCATATTGATTGTCAAATTATCGTAGTAATTCTTGTCCTTAATTAATGATTGAATTTACTTTATATTAGTGTTGTAGTGGTTCAGACAGAGCTATTTTGCGCATAAATTATAAAGGAAAAGGTATGTTAAGGCTATTCGCTTCGTTCAACATGTTTGCTTAGAGTTTGGGAGTATATAGTAGGGTAGTTAATGTTGGTGATCTTTGTAGACATAATTGTGAGTGTCTATAAACACAATTTAGGCACTCATATTCTGTTAAGAATGACCCTAAGTTAGGAACGACTTGGAGACTATTCATATATATTGTTTATACCTAAATTGCTTGTAACGTCCCTAAAATGAACTAGGTGAAACTAGAGCCTAACATGTGTTTCATGATGTTTTAAAGTATTAAAATGGTTAATAATAGTGTTTAGAGGCAGTGTTTAAAGTTTGGAAGTGTTTGGAGGTCAAAAGTCCAAGAACGTCTGAGACGTTCGAAAGATAACCTTAAGACGTGCTTGTGTGTTCTAGTGTGCCTTGGGCATGTTTTACATATTCGTTTTGGTTCAAATTAATGGTTGAGGTTACTAACATCTGTAAGAGTGTATTTAGGTTAGAAACATATAGGCACGTATCCTTATGGACCACCCTAAGGTTCCTTGAGAAGGACCCAACTTGTTGGTTCAAAATTGTCAAAACAGTTCCAACCAACGAAGTCAATCGACGGACAGTAGGTCCATCGATGCCCCGTCGATTGAGGTGTAGCCCCATACTTATCATGTTATCTTGGCCCTCTTTTAGAGGGGTCTCTGACCAAAACCACGGACCTGCAGGATGGTTCATTAGTTGGGCGACGCCCCGTCGTTCCTTCCGTGGATTGACACCTGCAAATTTACAGCAGTGTCTCGGCCAAGCTGGGGGTAATTTGGATATTTCACCTAGCTTTCTAAAAATGAAATGGGCGGTTACTTGAGGTCTTTTTGAATATTTTAATTGGTTTTATAAGTCTTCAACATATAGTTGAGTTCATTATTTCAAAATCAAAACGCAAGACCCCAAACGAATCCTCTGGAACTCCATTGAATCATGAAGGAAGGTTGGAGCTTGGAGCTTGATTGTTTTTATAAAATCTTCATCATTTTCGTGGATTTTATCAATCAAGGAATGGGGTTTAATCCTTCAACTTTCTTTCTTCAAGGATCCAAAATTCAAAAGCCTCTTTCAAGACTTTCTCAAAGCATGAACTTCTAAAATGAATTCTAGCCATGGGTTCTTGTATAAAATGTTTTGAATCAATGATTTATGATTGAATTGATGTTAATTTGATGATTCTAGGTCAAAACCTCTATGAACCCATGCAAATAATGATTTTAGTATTTTGTCTCTACTGTGGGTGATAATCACGAGGCTTAATAGTATTGAATGTTTATGTAGATTATACTGGACTATTGAAATATGTATGAATTATTTTAGAATTATATATAGGCTGCCTCAATTTGGTAATTCTCATATTGTATTATGTCGATTCATTGTATGGTTTGATTATTGGTTTGGATTGGTGTGTATGGCTATTGGTAAGAGCCTCTAGGATTAAACAAAGAAACTAAGAATAGTTATTTTTTGAAAGAATAGGAAAAATCTGGAAAATTCCCTAAGTATAAAAGTGAGTTTCGGTCATTTTCAAACAGGCATAACTTTCAGCTCAGGAGGAGTTAGGGTGAGTTCTTTATATTGTTGGAAATCCCTTGGGGATATCTTTCCAATGGAGCCAAGTTTGCGCATTTTTTGATGTCATATGAGGGAGTTATGCCTTTCGGAAGTTGGGTTGCTAGACTGAGGAAAGTCCAATCCTGATTTTTGTAAGGGTAAGGTAGTCCTTTAACCCTCGTATTTCACAATTTGTTTTAAAGGTTTATTAGGGGTAAAACCAAGTCCCAATTCAGTTTTTTAGAAAAATTAAGACGCTTCGGTCTTGGGAGAAAAAGAGGAGAGAAGAAGAAGATCAAGAATTCTTCAAGAACGCCAAGAATAGTTGCGTGGATTTCGCCGGGGGTGATCCCTATCAAGGTATGTGGGATCTTTTGTGTTGGGATAATTAACCCACACACCCATTTGTTTCAATTCAACAATTTATGAGTTAATTTCATGTTAAAAGTTTAGTTCTTGAAGAAAAGTTTGAGTTCTTGTTGATTAGTCTGTTGGCTGCCATTGTTGAACGAATTCTTGTTTATCTAGGTGTTTTTTGAGTCCAATTTGATAGTTATGAAGAGTAATAATAGTCCCAGTCGTTTGAAGAGAGAACTAGGAAGATTTGGATATGAAAAACGAATTGAAAAATTCGTGAGACGTACCTGGGTAGGGCAGGCGCGACGCGCTTCCAGTGCGCCAGATATTGGCCTCAGTCAACCAAGGCCTAGCGCGGCCACCACTAGTGCGCCAAAATCAAGACTCAGTCAACTCAGGTTGGCGCGGCGCGC
The DNA here is from genome assembly GCA_016801875.1 of Solanum sitiens. Taxonomy (NCBI): domain Eukaryota; kingdom Viridiplantae; phylum Streptophyta; class Magnoliopsida; order Solanales; family Solanaceae; genus Solanum; species Solanum sitiens. Next base: position 172,351 of record JABWTJ010000229.1, read on the forward strand.
CACCTGTATGCCCAACCCAACTTTTTTCGTCCAGTTTTCGTAGTTTATTCCTTGTAAGTCCTTCCAAGGTACATTAACATCTCCCAATGATTCTAGTTACTTCAAATGATTTCTCAATACCTAGAAATCATCAAAGAACTCAAATACAAACCTTGAATGCATAATTCAATTCAAGGGAATTCAAGATCAAAGTCAAGTCTAAAATCTAAGAAGTAAGTCAATATAAGTTCCTAAAGTATTCACGAGTCTTAAAAAAATTTCTTAACTTTGTTTTAAGGTTCCAACATAGAGTTGAATTAGCTATAGGGGACCTAAGTATTCCCTAAGAGGTAAGTTTCAAGAGGGCAAAAAGTATCAAATTGAATTCACTTCTCAAGAGTTATAAGGGAACTAAGTAGTCCCTAAGAGTTTAAACTAAATGTTTTCAGACTTTTGAGAAAGAAAGGAAGCTAGACTTCCATAGAGCCTATGGCTAGTTTTATCAAAAGAAAGAGGAAACTATGATTTCCAAGAGAGCTTTTAAAGCTATGTATTTAACACTAATCTCAAATCACAGAATCAATATGTTTTAAAAATATAAGAGCCAATAAATATTTTTTAAAGTAGTATTGCGCACCGATGTGGGGATGCGAGTTCACATTAACTCAAGTCTCCATGTAAACCATGTAGCCATCATGGGTAGAAAAGAGTCATACTTTTTATATTAACCCTTTTCATATTATAATAGTGGATCCATTAGGCAATACATGTCCTATACTGTGGCAAGGTTAGGATGGACGGGCAGCGTTGGCCGAGTAACGCTGTATCATCACTGTAGCTCTTAAGTGATGGTTGTCAGTTAGAGAAGCTCCCACAAAAGTATTGCATTTTCATATACATCAGTTATTTGTATTTTTAAATAAATCTCAGATATTATTTGTATACTTGTATATATTAAGATATTTCAGCATGTTTTCAGTCAACTTTTCTTTATATTGCAATTACTTTTAAACTGCATATATTGAATAAGAGTTAGTAGATCATGAGTTGAGCAGAGCTAAGGTAAGTGTTCTTCTTACTCCTTTTCAATCTTAAGTGTATTTTAGGATTCCAACTTGCATACTCGTACATTTAATGTACTGATTCCAGTTGGCCTGGATCGTATCATAATGCAAAGGCAGGTAACGAGGATCAACATCCAGCACATAGTTGATCCATTTTTGCATCCCAAAGTCAGTTGGTGATCCTTTTTGCATTCCGGAGGACATCTATTATTTACTTTCCAGTTAATTGTGGGGCTTGTCCCAACATTCATCTCAGTCAGTTGGCTTCATAAACAGTTAATAATTCAGTAGTCTTTACATTTTCATTCATATGTTAAAGACTTGAGTTGCCATTTTGGCCTAGTTGAATGTTTAAACTTTTAAAACATTCTCTATAGTATTATTATTTAGTTTATTTAAGTTCTTTTATCCTTATAAGTATGAATGTTGTCTTTCGCTGAGTTAAGTAAGCCAGGCCAAGGTTTTGCTCGAGACCAGTAATGGTCACCGAGTGCAAGTCCCACCCAAGGTGTAGGCTCGAGGCGTGACAAACTTGGTATGAGATCACAGAGCTATTGAGTCCTAGGGAGTCTATGAAACGTGTATCTAGAGTCTTAGTCATCAGTGTGAAGCGCTCCACATCTATGATTAGGAGGCTACAACATTTAGGAATTCCTCATTTTTTCATATTCTTTTCGTGCGTTAGAGTTTATCTCTAAAAGTTTCTCTCTAATTCATGCTTGCGCATTTGTAGATAATAATACCTCTATGAAGAGCAGAAAGAGGTCGTCCATCTTGGAGGAATGTAGAAGCTCAGAAATAGGAGTTACCCAATCTTATGAAGTGCAACCTCAAGGGGAGGTTACTGATGTTGAATTTCGTGAGGTTATACAGATGTTGAGTCAAGTTCTGACCAACCAAGTCGGGAAACTAAGAGGAGCTTGACAATAAAGAGCTGACACTTTGAAGATTCATGAGTTTTTGAGGATGAATCCCCCAAACTTCACTGGTTCGAGCACCACTAAGGATCCGGAAAACTTTGATGAAGAGTTGAAGAAGGTATTGGATATGATGCATGTGGTTGGTGATGAGAGAGTTGAGTTAGCTGCATATCAACTGAAAAGTGTGTCTAGAACCTGGTTTGATCAATGGAAGGATGGTAGAGTTACGGATGCACCACATCCAAGTTAGGCTTGCTTTTAAGAAGCCTTCTTAGGGCATTTATTTCCCCGAGAACTGAAGGAGGAAAAAGTACGGGAGTTCCTTACCCTGAAATAGGACACTCTGAGTGTTCATGAGTATGGGTTGAAGTTCACCCAACTGTCTTGCTATGCTCCAGATATGGTTAAGGATATGAAGAGCAAAATGAGTCTGTTTTTCGCTAGTCTGGGTCGTGCTTGAAGCAAAGAAGGTAGGGCTGCAATTTTGATTAACGACATGGACATATCAAGGCTAATGATCTATGTGCAGCAAGTCAAAGAGGAAAAGCTGAGGGATACAGAGGAGTACAAAAATAATAAAACCAAGACAGGGAATGAGTCTGGGCAATAGAAAGGTGGTTCAAATCATCCACAATTTCAGAAATAGAAGGGGCATGCACCATCATATGCTAGTGCACCTGCACGGCTGCACCTAGAGATAGAGTTGAGTATCATGGTCAGAAATCTCGAGATAAGCCTATATTTCAAAGGGTAGTGTGGCACAAGGGGGTAGTAAGCCTATTAGGGAAAGTGATATTCCAAAGACAAATTTTAGAACAATGCACATGCAACATTCATGGATGTTATGAATAGAGTCTTCAAACCTTATATAGATCTGTTATTCATCATCTTCATTGATGACATACTAATTTATTCAAGGAATGAAAAAGATTGTGCTAGTCACCTCACGATAGTTCTTCAGACTTTGAGGGATAAAAAGTTATATTCCAAGTTCTCCAAGTGTGAGTTTTGGTAATTATGTGGCATTCTTAGGCCATATTATTTCTGGTGAAGAGATTAGAGTTGACACTCAGAAGATAGAAGCAATTCAGAGTTGGCCTAGACCCATATCTCCAAATAATATAAGGAGTTTCTTGGGTTTGGATGGCTACTATAGAAGGTTTGTTGAAGGATTCTCATCTATCTGATCTCTTTTGACTAAGCTAACCAGAAGACACGTAAGTTTTAATAGTCTGAAGCTTGTGAGAAAAGCTTTCAGGAGTTGAAAAAGAGATTGACTACCGTTTTGGTTTTTACCTTACCAAAGGGTACTCAAGGTTTTGTGGTGTACTGTGATGCATTAAGAGTTGGTTGGATTGTGTGTTGATGCAGAATGGCAAGGTTATAACTTATGCCTCCAGACTGTTGAAGGTTCATGAGAAGAATTATCCAACTCATGACTTAGAATTTGCTGATGTAGTTTTTGCCTTAAAGATATGGCGTCACTACTTATACAGTGTTCATGTTGACATTTTCACTAATCATAAGAGCCTCCAATATGTGTTCATTCAGAAGGAGCTAAATATCAGATTGAGGAGGTGGTAAGAATTACTCAAGGATTATGACATAAGTATTCATTACCATCCATGTAAGGCTAATGTAGTTGTTGATGCCTTAAGCAGGTTATCCATGGGGAGTACCGCCCATATCGAAGAAGAAAAGAGACAGTTATATAAAGATGTGCACAGACTTGCACGCCTGGGAGTCATAATTATGGATTCCACAGAACGAGGGATAGTGGTGACCAACGGAGCTGAATTATCAATAGTATTTGAGGTGAAAAAAAGCAAGACCAAGACCCTATTTTTCTTGATTGAAGGAAAATGTTCATAATTAAAGAGTATTGGCTTTTGAACAAGGGGGAGAGGGTGTGCTTAAGTACCAGGGTAGATTATGTGTACCTAAGGTGGATGGACTCCAAGAGAGGATCCTGGAGGAGGCTCATAACTCCAGATATTCCGTTCATCTGGGTTCCAACAAGATGTACGGCGATTTGAGAGAGGTATATTGGTGGGAAGGCATGAAGAGAAATATTGCTGATTTTGTTGCCAAATGTTCAAATTGTCATCAAGTGAAAGTAGAGCATCAAAGTCCTGGAGTTTTTTCTCAGACTATAGAACTTCTGAAATAGAAGTGGGAGATGATTAACATGGAATTTATCACAGGTTTACCAAGATCTCGCAGACAACATGATTCTATTTGGGTGATCATTGATAGAATGACAAAGTCAGCCCATTTCTTGCCGATAAAGACTATCTATTCTGCCAAGGATTATGCTAAGTTTTACCTTCAAGAGGTGGTGAGATTTCATGGAGTTACGGTCTCAATTATTTCAGATAGAGGTGCATAATTTACTGGAAAATTTTGGAAATCTATCCAGAAAGGTTTGGGTTCGAAGGTGAAATTAAACACTATTTTCATCCTCAAACATATAGACAAGCAGAGCGTACTATCCAGACCATAGAAGATATGTTTAGAGCTTGTGTTATCAATTTCAAAGGTAGTTGGGATGATCACATACCTCTCATTGAGTTCTCTTACAACAACAGTTACCATTCGAGCATCCAAATGGCTCCATATGAAGTCTTTATGGGAGAGGATGCAGATCTCCTATTGGGTGGTTTGAAGTTGGTGAAGCAGGGATGATAGGACCAGATCTAGTTCACCAGGCTATGTAGAAGTTGAATGTGATTCAAGATTGAGGACGACAAAGAGTCAACAAAACTCCTACACAGATGTTAGGACAAGGCCGTTAGAGTTTAGGTGGAAGATTGAGTGTATCTTAAGGTTTCACCCATGTAGGGTGTTATGAAGTTTGGTAAGAAGGGGAAACATAGTCCCCGGTATATTGGACCTTATAGAATCTCCAAGAGAGTGCGCAATGTGGCATATGAGGTGGAGTTACCCCAAAAGTTAGCTGCGGTTCATACGGTATTCTATATTTCTACGTTGAAGAAGTGCATGGGTGATCCTTCATTGATTGTACCAACTGAGAATGTTGGGATTAAGGATATCTTATCCTATGAAGAGATTCCGGTCTAGATTTCAGATCATCAAGTTCGCAAGTTGAGAACTAACGAAGTTGCATCAGTCAAGGTCCTTTGGAGGAATAAATTTGTTCAGGAAGCAACTTGGATAGATGAGGAGAATATGAAGAGGAGATATACACACCTCTTTGAATATGGAGAGAATGCAGATTAAGATACTAAATTCTCTTCTTAGCACTTTATAAGATTATGTGTAGGCCTGTTATTACTTGCTTTTGCTGGTTGAATGCTGAAATAATGTTACTATTCTTAGCTTAGTGAAATAAATCTCTTCGAAGATGAATGTTCCCAAAGGGGAGATATTGTAACACCTCGTAAACCGAAAATAGCTAGCATTAAACAAAGAAACTAAGAATAGTTATTTTTGGTAATTTTTAAACGGCCATAACATCCAGCTCAGGAAGAGTTAGGGTGAGTTCTTTATATGGATAGAAACTCCTTGGAAATATGTTTCGAACGGCTCCAAGTTTGTGCATTTTTGATGTCGTATGAGGGAGTTCTGCCTTTTGGAAGTTGGACTGTTTGATTGAGGAAAGTCCAATCTGAATTTTTGAAAAGGCAAAGTAGTCTTTTCACCCTAGTATTTCCTATTTTTTGTAAAGGTTTATTAGGGGTAAAACCAAGTCCCAATTCAGTTTTTTGAAAAATTAAGACGCTTAGGTCTTGGGACAAAAAGAAGAGAGAAGAAGAAGATTAAGAATTTTTCAAGAATGCCAAGAATAATTGCGTAGATTTCGTCGAGGGTGATCCCTATCAAGGTATGTAGGATCTTTCGTGTTGGGATAATTCACCCACATACCCATTTGTTTCAATTCAACAATTTATGAGTTGATTTCATGTTAAAAGTTAAGTTCTTTAAGAAAGGTTTTAGTTCTTGTTGATTGGGTTGTTGGCTGCCATTGTTGAACGAATTCTTGTTTTTCTGGGTGGTTTTTGCGCCGAATTTGATTGTAATGAATAGCACTAATAGTCCCAATCTTCTGATGAAAGAACTAGGAAGATTTCGTGAGTTTGTAGAAACGAGTTGAAGAATTTGTCAAACATACCAGGGTTGCACCAGAATTGGCCCCAGTCAACCAAGGCCTAGCGCGGCCGCCACTTGTGCACCAGAATCAGGCCTCAGTCAACTGACGCTGGTGCGGTGCGCCACCAGTACGCCTAACCGAGCATTTTTCATCTAGTTTTTGTAGTTTAGTCCTTTTAAGTCCTTCAAAGGTACATTAACATCTCCCAATGATTCTAGTTACTTCAAATGATTTCTAAATACCTAGAAATCATCAAAGAACTCAAATCCAAACCTTGAATCCATAATTCAATTCAATGGAAGTAAAGATCAAAGTCAAGTCTAAAAGCCAAGAAGTAAGTCAAAGTAAGTTTCTAAAGTATTCACGAGTCTTAAATAAAGTTCTTAACTTTGTTTTAAGGTTCCAGCAAAGAGTTGCGTTAAATACTCAAAAACTATAAGGGAACTAAGTATTCCCTAAGAGCTAAGTTTCAAATAGGAAAAGAGTATCAAGCTAAGTTCATTTCTCAAGAGTTATAAGGTAACTAAGTAGTCCCTAAGAGTTTAAAAAAATGTATTTAGACTTTGAGAAAGAAAGGAAGCTAGACTTCTACAAAGCCCATGGCTAGTTTTAGTAAAAGAAAGAGGAAACTATGATTTCCAAGAGAGCGTTTAAAGCTAAGTTTTGAGCACTAATCTCAAATCACAGAATCAATATGTTTTATAAACATAAGAGCTAATATATATTTTTGGGAGTAGTATTGAGCACCGATGTGGGGATGCAAGTTCATATTAACTCAAGTCTCCATGTAAACCATGTAGCCAACATGGGTAGAAAAGGGTCATACTTTTAGATGAACCCTTTTCATATTATACCAGTGGATCCATTAGGCAGTTCATGTCCTATGCTCTGGCAAGGTTAGGATGGCCAGGCAGCGTGGACCGAGTAATGTTATGTCATCACTGTAGCTCTTAAGTGATGGTTGTCCGTTAGAGAAGCTCCCACAGAAGTATTTATTATCATATACATCAGTTATTTGTATTTTTAGCTACATATCAGATATTATTTATATACTTGTATACATTAACAGTTTTCAGCATGTTTGCAGTCAAGCTTTTCTTTATATTGCAATTACTTTTAAATTGCGTATATTGAATAAGAGTTAGTTGATCATGAATTGAGCAGAGCCAAGGTAAGTGTTCTTCTGACTCTTTTTCAAGCTTGCGTGTCGTTTAGCATTCCAACTCACATACTCGTACATTCAATGTACTGATGTCAGTTGTCCTTCATCGTATCATAATGCAGACGCAAGTAACGGGATCGATATCCAGCACACCGTTGATCTACTTGAGCATCCAAGAGTCAGTTGGTAAGCCTCCTTGTATTCCAGAGGACATCCTTTATTTGCTTTCCATTAAGTTCTATAGAATGTTGTGGGACTTGTCCCAACATTCATCTCAGCCAGTTTAGAGGCTTGATAGACAATTAACAGTTCAGTAGTGTTTACATTTTTATTCATATGTTAAAGACTTGAGTTTCCATTTTGGCCAAGTTGCATGTTTAAAATTTTAAAACATTCTAGATAGTATTACTACTCAGTTTATTTAAGTTCTTTTATCCTTATAAGTATGAATGTTGTCTTTCGCTGAGTTAAGTAAGCCAGGACAAGGGTTCCCTCAAGACGAGCAATGGTCACCGAGTGCCAATCCCGCCCAGGGTGTAGGGCTCGAGGCGTGACAAAATTGGTTGGAATGGCTATGGATTGTAGGTGTTCTTGATGGAATGGTGGTATGTTGACCTAACCTCTTCTATATTGTGTAGTATAGGTATTGAATTATGTTGATTGGTATGGTCCACTTATGGTGGCGGTGCTTATGTGTTATAATTGTGAAGAACATGGCCTTGTCGGCATTACTTTATGAGTTGTTATGTTATCATGTTATGAATTTGATGTTGATCAATGTGAAGTATTATTACGATTATATGTGTAAAGTGAAAGCATGTGTTCTCTTAATATTATATAGGTGATCATGATAGATTATGATGATGTCCTTATGTGTGTATACTTGATTTTGAAGTATGGTTTTTCCTAATTGACTATATGAGTCTTATGGTGGAATATGTTGATGTCCTGTAGGAGTGTGTATAGTGACTTGTAGAAGACTTGGTTATCCTTATGTGCTTCTTGAATGATATTCTATATGTGATAAGATGAAGATGTGGGTGTCTTTGTTTTGGTAGACCTATGTTCGTATACTTGATACATGAAGAATGTGAATATGAACTCTTGACTTAATACGCTTAGGCACCTTTCTTATGTATGTGATTGTATGATTGAAATATGACCTTGAACATGTTAAGAGTTTCATTTACTTGGAACATTCAAACTATAAAGAAGGTTATGATATCCTTGAATTTGAAAGTCGTAATGGTATCCTTTTTGTGTGAATGATGGACTTAGGGGTAGGTTGACTTGAACGACATGAAACTATCTCTAAGAAAGTCATTGAGATACCCTAATTTACCATTGTGTGGCAACCCTAGTGGACCCATCCTTGGTGAGGTGTATTATTATTTGGTTGTGACTAAAATATGGTACTTCTTCATATACCCTTGTGATTGAACTACTCTATAAGAACAAAGGCAAGCACTAAGTGAGTAAGCTTAGGGAGTAAGTCTACTGAAGTTGAGACTATAGTATAAAGAAACTCTTGATATTCCTTAACCCTGTGTCTAAATGGAATGTGTCCTAGTTCTACTTTTGGCAAGTAGACCACCCTCCATCGGAGTAGGGTAGACTCCGGATTCAATGCCTATCTAGTATGGTCTCTGTCGGTTATTGACTATGCTCATCATGTGGGATACATTCTAGTATTGGATAAGTTCTACAACTTTTAGGTAGTGGAATGGGACATTATCTAGATATGGCACGAGTTGGCTTTAAAGGTGCTAGGGTGTAGGTTCCCTAGGTCTTTTCCAAGACCATTATGTGAAGTCCTCTAAATGCGTAAATTAATATTAATTGACTTAATGAATGATTATTACTTGAGTTAATGTAGGTTGAATAAAAGTATCCTATCTACAATAGCTTTGAGGGTTGCTTAAGTAGGCTTGAAGAGGGTGTATGGGCGGTCTCTTCATGTTTTACTCAACTGAATCTTAGAGTAACCTTAGGTGGTGAGTTGAATGCTAAATAGAGAATAATATTATCTTAGGTAGTCTTAAGGATCATTTAGGTGTGCTTGAAGAGGGTGTTTGGGAAGTTTCTTCTTGTCTTACTTAAGTAAGTCCTAGGATAACCTTTGGTAGGAGTTTTATATGCTATATGTTGGAATACTTGGAATGTGACTTATATGTGAAGGTGGTGTTAAATGTGGTTCTAATACTTATGTTATAATGTTTTCCTAAAAAGAGCATAAAAAGAGCATGTTTTGTACAAGTGTCCTTTTAGCATGATTTTATTGCATGTCACCATACTTAGTGCATTCTAATGTACTAATTCCATATATTTTCTTATCTCTAAAGGTGTAGGTGTCAATTGAGAGGAGTCATTTGAAGTGAAGTTTGGATATTAGCATTCTTTCAAGCAAGTGTTGGTATGTCCTCAATTATTGTGAGGACAGAACTATGTCTAGTTTTCTCATTCAAAGAAATTGTAATAGACTTAGATATTTTTTGCACTATAGATTTATGAGCTATGACCCAAGATATTCGTGTGTCTAAGATGGCTAAAAGAGACTTAGAATTGATAATGTTTCTATAAAAGAGATTTTAGATGATGTTGTGAAAAGTTTTAATTCCGTACTACTTTTCATATATGTTTATGCAGTGCATGATGTCTAAGGGCTTGTGTAAAGACCTATGAGAGGTGTAACATGCCATGTGCTGATTTCAAGATACCTTTTGTTCTAAGGTATAAGCTCGGGTCATGACAAACTTGGTATCAGAGCATAAGGTTATGAAGTAGTCTTTAGGAAAAAAAATTCTCATTAAATCCACGTCTAGTTGAATCTTGATTATAGGTGTGGCTCACGATACATCTATGAGCGAGTAGCTATAGAACGATAAAGTTTCACTTTCTTCACTATTCTAGTTTCGTGGCATAGAGTTGAGGTTATAAATGTCTATTCCTAATCTCTTCTCTTGTGTTTTTAGGAGATGACTACTACAAGGATGGCTGCAAGAACAGAAGAAAAAGTGAATGGGGAGTTCCTCCCCAATTTGAGCAAGTTTAACAAGTTCTTCATGGTGTTCAAGCTCCACAAGGTGAGCAAGTTCCTATTGTGGGTCATGGGGATGAGGTTCCGGTAGTTCCCCTAGACTTGACTAATGTGGACATTATAGAGGTTCTCCTTGACCTAGCCCGAGCCATGACAACACATATGAATAGTGGTATTGAGCCTATGGAGAATGCTATAAAGAGTACCATGACCTCTAGATTGAGGGATTTTGTGAGCATGAATCCTCCTATCTTCCTTGGATCTATGGCGGGGGAGGATCCCTAAGAGTTTCTAGATGGTGTATACAAGGTTTTGAGTTCCATGGGGGTGACTTCTAGGGAGAAGGAGGAGTTGGCTTCGTACCAATTGAAGGAGGTTGCTCAAGTGTGGTACACTCGATGGAAAATTAATAGGCCGGTTGATTCAGGTTCCATAGAGTGGGAGGAATTTAAGGAGTCTTTCTTAGGAAAGTACTTTCCCTATGAGAGGTGAGAGGTGAAGGTTGAGGAAACCTTAGGCTAGTTATATGAGTGTTGAACAATATTCTTTGATGTTTACCTTGTTGTCTAGGTATGCTTCATCATTGGTGTCTAACCTAGATATGAGATGAGTAGGTTTGTGAACAGTGTTGCTGACCTTGTAAAAGAAGAATGTCGTATGACCATGCTCCACAATGATATGAGCTTTTTTAGGCTTATGGTGTATGCACAATCCATTTAAGAATCCAAACTTAGTAGAATATCAAGGAATTCGAAGAGAAGTGGGTCAAATGAGCAAAACCAACCTAGGTTTTAGAAGAGTGCTCCAAATCAAGAAGGGTCTAGTGCTCCTAAGGTCAAGATTGAGAGTGGTAGTGGTTCTCAAGGTGTTAAGCCTACTTGTGCTGCTTGTGGGAAGAGGCACTTTGGGGAATGTTTACCCGGTACCGGTTGTTGCTTTGGTTGTGATAAGGATGGTCATAAGGTGAGGGATTGTCCTACTATTGCGGCTAGAGGAAGATAAGCCAAGAAAGTTCCTCCAAGTGTTCCAGATGGTGATGTTCCAAGGAAGAATTGCTTCTATGTTCTCCTAGCTAAAGGAGAGCAATTGGGTGATGATGCCGGTAAGTTATAGTTTTCTCTCTTTAGTTGTTATGAGTTCCTTGTAAGTGGGGGAGCGTGATAAGTAGTTGGGTTGTAGATTGTGGTCTGATCTCTTCTATTCTATTCAAGCATGAGAGTTAGAATGTCATAGTAGCATGTTGCTTCTTCTATAGGAGTCTTGTTGAAAATGAATTTCATTGATCTCCCAGCATTGTGCATTTTCGTGAAGTTATCTTTATGCTGTAAAATGAGTTTATATGATTTTGTCTCTCATATTATCATTTCTTCATTCTAGGTTTCTTAAAGTTGCATTTGTGATCTAGTGAGCATGTTCATTGTGAATTATTTGAAACTCTTGCTAAAGTGTGTTTCATGAGAAAAGGTTATGATGTGTGTTATGGTTATGAGCTGCTAGTCTTGAGTCTTATATCCTGATGGTTCTTAAAGTGTAGTAAGTGTCATTCGAGGATGAATGTTGTCCAAGTGGGGGAGAACGTAAGTTCCCTATAACAAACTAGGTGAAACTAGAGCCTAACATGTGTGTCATAAGTTTTTGGAGTCTTAAAATAGTTAATAATGGTGTTTAGAGGCAGTGTATAAAGTTTGGAAATGTTTGGAGGTCAAATATCCAAGAACGTATGAGACGTTCGAAAGATAGCCTTGAGATGTGCTTGTGTGTTCTAGTGTACCTTGGTATGTTTTACGTGTTCATTTTGGTTCAAATTGATGTGTGAGGTTCCTAACATATATACGAGTATATTTATGTTGGAAACGTCCGGGAACGACTCACCAAGGACCACCCTAAGGGTCCTTGAGGAGGACCCAACTTGTTTGTTAAAAACTGTCAAAATAGTCCCAACCAACGAAGCCAATCGACGGACTAAAGGTCATTCGACGCCCCATCGGGCGTAGCCCCATACTTAGTGTGGGAGCTTGGACCCCTTTATTAGGGGTCTCTGACCAAAACCACGGACCAGTAGGATGGTCCGTTGGTTGGTTGACGCCCCGTGGTTCCTTCCGTCGATTGACACCTGCTGATTTTCTGCAGGTGTCTCGGCCAAGCTAGGGGTAATTTTGTTATTTCACCTAGCTTTCTAAAAATAAAATGGGCGGTTACTTAAGGTCATTTTGGGTATTTAAGTTAATTTATAAGTCTTGAACATATAGTTGAGTTCATTATTTCAAAATCAAAACCCAAGACCCCAAAAGAATCCTCTAGAACTCCATTGAAGCTTGAAGGAAGGTTGGAGCTTAGAGATTGATTTCTCCATCAAATATTCATCATTTTCGTGGATTTTCATCAATAAAGTTATGACGTTTCATCCTTTAACTCTCTTTCCTCAAGGATCCAAACTTCAAAAGGCTTTTTCAAGACTTTCTCTAAGCATGATCTTCTAAAATGAATTCTAGCCATGGGTTCTTGCATAAAACGTTTTAAATCAATGATTTATGATTGAAATGATGTTAATATGATTATTCTAAGCGAAAAACTCTATGAACCCATGCAAATCATGATTTCCTTATTTTGGCTCTAATGTGGGTAGTTTGATCAAGGTTTAATAGTATTTAATTCTTATATAGATTGTATTGGACTATTGCAATATGTATAAATTATATTAGAATTGCATATAGAATGCCTAAATTTGGTAATTCTCATATTGTATTAAGTTGATTCATTGTATGGTTTGATTATTTGTTTGGATAGGTGTGTATGGCTATGGGTAAAAGCCTTTTTGAATTGAATTCGTTGGAATGGCTATGGATTGGAGGTGTTCTTGATGGAATGGTTGTATGTTGACCTAAACTTTTCTATATTGTGTAGTGTAGGTATTAAATTGTGTTGATTGTATGGTCCACTTATGGTGGCGGTGCTTACGTGTTATAATTGTGAAGAACATGTCCTTGTCGGCATTACTTTATTAAATGTGATGTTATCATGTTATGACTAGTGATTTTGATCAATATGAAGTATGATTACGATTATTTATATGTGTAAAGTGAAAGCATGTGTTCTCTTAATTTATTATAGGTGATCATGATAGAGTATGATGATGTTCTTATGTGTGTATACTTGATGTTGAAGTATGGTTTTTCCTAATTGACTATATGAGTCTTATGATGGAATATGTTGATGTCCTATAGAAGTGTATAGGGTAACTTGTAGAAGACTTGGTTATCCTTATGTGCTTCTTGAATGATGTTCTATAGGTGATAAGATGAAGACGTGGGTGTCTTTGTTTTGGTAGACCTATGTTCCTTTACTTGATACATGAAGAATGTGAATATGAACTCTTGACTTATTAGGCTTAGGTACCTTTGTCATATATGTGATTTTATGATTGAAATATGAACTTGAACATGTTAAGAGGGTCATTTACTTGAAACCTTCAAACTAGAAAGAAGGTTATGATATCCTTGAAGTTGAAAGCCGTAATGGTATCCTTCTTGTGTGAATAATGGAATTAGGGGTAGGTTGCTGGAACGACATGAAACCATCCCTAAGAAAATCATTGAGCTATCCTAATTGACCACTGTGTGGAAGCCCTAGTTGACCCATTCTTGGTGAGGTGTATTATGATTTGGTTGTGACTAAAATATGGTACCTCTACATATACCCTTGTGATTGAACTACTCTATGAGAAAAAAAGGCTAGCACCGAGTGAGTATTATTGTGGAGTGACTCTACTTGAGTTGAGACTAGAGTACAAAGAAACCTTTGATATTCCATAACCATGTGCCTACATGGGATGTGTCCTAGTTCTACCCTTGGCAAGTTGAACACCCTCCATCGGAGTATGGTAGACTCCGGAGTCCATGCCTAGCTAGTATGCTCTTTGTCGGTTATGGCTATTCTCATCATGTAGGATACATTCTAGTATTAGATAAGTTCTACAACGTTTAGGTAGTGTAATGGGACTTTATCTACACATGGCGCGAGTAGTCTTGAAGGTTCTAAGGTGTAGGTTCCCTAGGTCTTTTCCAAGATCATTATGTGAAGTCTTCTAAATGCTTAAATGAATCTTAATTGATTTAATGAATGATGATGACTTGAGTTAATGTAGTTTGAATAAAAGTATCCTATCTAGTGTAGCTTTGAGGGTTGCTTAAGCAGGCTTGAAGGGGGTATATGGGCGGTCTCTTCATGTTTTAGTCTAGTGAATCTTAGAGTAACCTTAGGTGGTGAATTGAATGCTAAATAGAGAATAATCTTATCTTAGGTAGTCTTAAGGAGTATTTAGGTGTGCTTGAAGAGGGTTTATGGGAAATCTCTTCTTGTCTTTCTTAAGTAAGTATTAGGATAACCTTTTGTAGGAGTGTTATATGCCATATGTTGGAATACTTGGAATGTGACTTATATGTGAAGTTGGTGTTAAATGTGGTTCTTATACTTATGTCATTAAATTTTCCTAAAAAGAGCATGTTTTGTAAAAATGTCCTTTTAGCATAATTTTATTGCATCTTACCATACTTAGTGCATTCTAATGTACTAATTCCATATATTTTCTTATCTCTAAAGGTGTATGTGGCAATTGAGAGGAGTCCTTTGAAGTGAAGCTTGGATATTAGCATTCTTTCAAGTAACTGATGGTATGTCCTCAATTTTTCCGAGGACAAAAATATGTCTAGTTTTCTTATTCAAAGATATTTTAATAGACTTAGATATTTTCTATACTGTTGATGTATGGGCTATGACCCAAGATATTCATGTGTATAATATGGCTAAAAGAGACATAGCATATAAAAGATTTTTCGATGATGTTGTGAAAAGTTTTAATTCAACAATACTTTTCATATATGTTTATGCAATGAATGATGTCTAAGGGCTTGTATAATACCTACGAGATGTCGAATACTCCATGTGGCGACTTGAGGATACTTTTTCTTCTAAGGTATAAGCTCGGGTCGTGGAATTGCTTTCCTTTAGCCTATTCAATTGTTTGTTGTCACCTTTGGGGTTATTGTGGTTAGCTTTTGAGCAATGAATTGCCTATGGGGGATATGATATTGTATAAGAGGACTATTTCATTTCATAAGAGTGCTATGTGTTGCCATGAGGCTATATTGATGCCAAAGATTGACTAATTTGTCATTAAACTGTATTATTTACTAAAATGGTCATAATTATTTACTCAAAAATTAGATGGGTGCGAAATTGGTATTGGAAATTAGATTTAAATATCTTTAATTTGATTAATTATTGGACACAAAAATCTTTATATTCTACGAGATATGGTGATTTGAAGTTGATCCAAGTATAATCTTACATCAAAACTTAATCGATAAGGAAACTTCTAACGTACTTTGTTCTAGGGAATTCTGGTAACCTTAATTCATATCCAAATACATTTCCACACTATAGAATTTACCTTTTAACATATGACCAATTTAAAAATAAATCGATGAGACCTTATTTGTAAATAAAAAATAGTCCGGGCTTAGATTAGAAAGTTTTGGGGTGTTACTAATACTCTTACTGACAACCACCACTATGAGTTACGTGATGATACATCATCTCGCCGACCCTGCCTTCCTAATACCTTGAAGGGGTATATAACATTCTTAACTAAGTGGATCCACTTAGTAATGTTTAAAAGCGATAAGGAATAATCTAAAAAGTATGATCCTTTACCTATGTTGGTATACATATTTATAAGGATTTTGAGTTGTCTGAACTCATCCCCATATCGGTACTCAACAATATTCCCAATAATATATAAAACTCATCCTCAAATTTATAACTTGAGATAATAACTCAAAAGATTCTCTAAAATGAGATTTTGCTCAAAACTCCTCATGAACTCATTTAAAAATCAAGGTTTCCTCTTTTTTTTTTTTAAATGTAAAAGATTTTACATTTGAGAATACTTAGTTCCCTTATAACTCATTTTGAAACATGAAACTTAACTCTCCTCATTCTCTTATTCATTCACTCTAGTCTAAAAACAAGTTTTTTGAAGATTGTAAAAGACATCTAAAAATGACTCATAAAGACTTCTCAAAAATGACTGTTGATTCAGTGCGCCAACCTACTGAAGAGTCTTTTAGGCGCATTAATGGCGTGGGCCCCGTCTCCTACCCAGATTTTTGATGAATTTCTCTTGCTCAGTTCAAGGACTAACTCTTATATAACCAGAAAATTTATTCTCAAACTCATTTAGATTCACAAACCCAAGAATAATCGATAACTAACTCAAATACCTTATTGAACATCACTCTTTAATAAAACCCTAACCTCAAGAACCAAACAAGACTCCATTGTTAAAAAATGAAACAAAACCTCAAGAACTCCTCAGGAATTCAAATCAACAAACCTAAAGGATGATTTATGGATGAAAATCACATGATTGATGTGTGGGTGAACAAACTCAACACTGTAAGAGCTTACATACCTCGAAATAACCAAGTTCTTTGTGAAATCTTCAAGTGCTTGAAAGAATGCTTGAATCCTTTTCTTTTCTCCTCTTCATTTTCTCTAAAAAACCAACGCTCTTTGGGAATGAATGAAAATTTATTTCAATTAGTTTAGACCCCTGTTTGGGTGAATAAAAATAGCTAGGGTAGTGGAGTAAGGAAAAGATCGAAATACCCCTCCTTAAAACGGATGAAAATACCTTAACTAGAGTGGTTACACTCAAATGGGCATAACTTCTTCATCAAAACTGGGAATTTAGCAAAATTTGTGGCGTTGAAGATAAGACTCAAAGACCTTTGATTGAGACCTCATAGGCCACCTAACTCATTCTATGCTAAAAGTTACGATCATTTGATGTTGATCCAAAACTTAAAAAGTAACTAAAGTTCAAGGTGTTACAATATCTTCCCCTTGGGAACATTCTTCCTCAAATGAGATCACATTAGATACAGCAGTGGTAGATCACATTTAATAATATAATCTCTAGCACACAACAAGTAGTTTACTTAGCTCAACAAATTAATTTAAGGAGTACTTTACAAAGAATTCGTTCCTTGATCTGGAAATTCTCTAGAAGAGAAGAGATGTGGGTATCTCCTCTTTATATAATCCATAGCCTCCCAAGTAGCTTCCTCAACAAATTAATTTCTCCATAAGAACTTGACTGATGCAACTTACTTGGTTCAAGACTTGCGAACCTAACAATCAATAATTTGAACGACTATCTCTTTATAGGATAGGTTGTCCTTAATACAATCATTCTTGGTAGGTATAATTTATGAAGGATTGCCTATACAATTATTCCACATAGAAATTTAGAATACTGGATGAACTACTAACTCTAACGGTAGCTCTAACTCATAAGTTACATTGCCTATTCTTTTGCAAATCGTGTGAGAACCAATATACTGAGTACTGAGTTTCCCCTTCTTGCCAAATTTCATCTCACCCTTCATGAGTGAAAAATTCAAGTAAACCCGATCATCCACCTCAAACACCAAGTCTTTTCTCCTAACATGACTTCTCCCAATCTTTAGCATGTCTTGAATAATCTTCACCTTCTCCTTGTCTTGAAGAATGTCTGGTCCTATCAACCCAACTTCATCCACCTGAAAACCATCCATTAGGGAATCTATATCTGTGCCCATAAAGAGCCCTAGAAGGATCTATATAGATGATAGAGTTATAACTGTTGTTGTGAGCAAACTCCATGACACATAACTTATCATCCCACACCTTTGAAATTGATCACACAAGTCCTCAACTTAACCTCTAAAGTCTGAATTGTAACACCCCAGAAAATTTTTGAGCTAAGACTTGAATAATTTTTCAATGTGAATAAAATTTTACCGAGGATTTTTGTTATGTTTTAAGATTGCTAGATGTAGACCTTGAGTTCCAAAGAGAACCCAAGAGAATTCCTTCAAGTCATTCCTAGTTTTTTTTAAATTTTAGGTCAACTTCAAACGACTACAAATTTTATCGCAAGATGAGTTGGGAGATCCATGAGATATCAAATGAAAGTTCTTGGAATCCTCTTTACAATGCCACCAAGTTATATAATTTTCAAGCTCGAATGAGGGAGATATGTCCGTTTAGAGTCGAATTTTCTAATTAAGGAAGGTTACCCAAACAAATTAGGGGAAATTGGTATTTTCCTTACCCAATAACCTTAAAATGAATTTTAGTAATATTTTGGGGACAAATCTAATTTGGGTCAGTTTTAATGAATCAGTATTCGCTATGGGTCTTAGAAGAGAGTTCATTCAAGTTATTCCTAAGTTCTTTTATGTTTTGGGTCAACTTCAAATGACCATAACTTAGCACATGATGAGTTAGGAGACCCATAAGATATCAAATGAAATATCTTGAGTCCTCTTTCACATGCCACCAGTTTTTCTAATTTTCAAGATCGTATGATGGAAATATGCCAGTTTGACGTCAGTCTTTCCAGTTAAGGAAAGTTACCCAAAAATATGAGGGGTCTTTTGCTTGTTCAATCATATTTATGCATTTTTGGTAAGGTTTTAGGACTCTAAAATAATTGGAATCAGTTTTAGTTTTTCATAAATTATGCTTAGAGGTTTGTGAGGATTTCAAGAATAGGAAAAGAGGAGAAAAGGAAGTGCGTCAAAGATTTTTGTGATTCTTCGGGAGATTTCACCAAGGATCTTATCCTAAGAGTTATGTAAGTTTCCACAATGTTTGGTTCGTTCCCCAACACACAAATCATGAGTTTCTTTTGAAAATCTATCAATAAGTATTCAGAATATAAGTTCTTGATTAGTATTCTTAAAGTATTATTTTCTCTCCTGAATTAGGATGGGTTGATGAGTTCTTGAGAGGAAAGTTAGGAGTTTTGGGAATTGTTTTTTAGTAGATTTTCCTGTACTTATGTTATGTATTCTAGTCTAAGTAAGTTAGCAAGAACCTATTTGATTCTAGGTGAATTAGAGCCAAAAATCAAAGAACAAATATTCATCGGATTGTTCTGGGGAGAGATGGGGCGGAGTTCCCTATATGTGCCAGAGGGGCTGGAAGGGTGCCGTAACAGTGCAACAAGTTGTTGCCTCTGATGTTTAGGGGATAGAGCCCCGCGCCGGGGTTACCTACCCCACCCTTTTCTCGTCAGTTGCTCCGTCTAAGTCCTTTTGCAGGGTACGTTTACTCCCTATTGATTTTAACTACTCTAAAATACATCTAAACATCTAGATATCCTTCATAACATGAATTATAACCCTTGATCCATAATTAATATTCAAGGAAGAGTTAAGAGTAAAATTTGAGAAAGTTCCTTTGAGTCTTTTTGATGAGTCTAGTACAATAACTGTAAAATTATTTCAAGACTCGAGTAAGTGAGTATGAGAATGAGGAGAATATATTCATGAGTCTACATTATCATTGACATTGTTGAGTCAAGTTGTTCATGCCCATAGTTATATGTGAACACCATAATTTGAGAATCTTTGTGGGGAGAAGTACCTTAAAGTTCTAGGTCTTGCGTATTGAGTTTCTAATCCTTTTGATTATATTGTGGGACAACTACATGTTACCTATAAAGGTCCTTGAGTTGAGTAGTTCATTCCCATAATTCTGCATGAACCCTATGAGTCTAGCAGTCTTGAGATGATAAGTATCATTGAGTCCTGAATTTATGTAGTTCATGCCCTTAATTATGCATAAACCCTCCGAGTCAAGAATTCTTGAGATGAGTAGTATAATTGAGTCCTTGAGTTATGGAGTTGTAGAGTTTCAAGTATTGATTTCTATGCATGGTGATTTAAAACCTTAAATTGCTTCTGTCACATCCATGAACCCTATTTTAAGAAGTATCTTTTACAAATTTTTTTAGAACCTATTTTGAAGACTTAAGAATTGGGTATGATGACGAGTAGCGTAAAGTTTTATTTCTTTCAAAATGAATACATAGGTACTAAGTATTCCCAAGAGTAAATGTTTTCACATTTAAAAGCGGAGGAAACTGAGGTTTCCAAAAGAGTTTTGTGCTGTTTGAGTAAATCCCTTTTAAGAGAAAGATTTTTGTGTAATAATCTCAAAACACAGAAAGAGTTATGTTTTTAAACATATGACCTATTTATATTTTGGGAGTATTATTGAGCACCGATATGAAAAACTTTAGAAAACTCACATCCCCCATAAACTAGGTAGCCGACGTGGTTAGAAAGAGCCATATTTTTATAACACCCTACTATTGGAAAGAACTAGAATTAGAAAGAAACCATTTTTGGAATGAATGAAAAATCTGTAATTTGGCTAAGTTATGTTAAATATGAGTTTAGGGTCAATTTAAATTAACCATAACTCTTAGTACAGTATGAGTTTAATATTTTATAAGATATCAAATGAAAGTTCTTTGAATTATCTTCCCAACTCCACGAAGTTTGCTAATTTTTGAGCTCGTGTGAGGGAGATATGGCCATCCGAAGTTGGGCTATCTAGATAAGCAAAGGTAACCAAATGTTAAAGTGGTATTTTGGTCTTTTCTTTACCCAATTGTCTTAATCATTTTTAGTAAACTATTTATGGTATAAACTGAGTTGGTTGAGTTTACGTATATAAGAATTACGCTAGGGATTTGAGATAAGAGAAAAGAGGAGAAAAGTCAAGGTGTTCTTGCAGAAGTCTTGCAGAATTGAAGTTGTTTCACCAAGGGTTTATTGCTAAAGAGGTATGTGAGATTTTTATAGTGATGGGTTTATTCACCCACGTGCCAATCATGTTTATTTCAGCGAAATTTGTTCTAGAAAGTTGAAAGTTGATATTGTTGAATTGTATTCTTGAATGTTGGCTATCATTCCTGAGATTCGATGAGATTTTTGAGTTCTTGAGAAAATCGTATCGATTTTAGAGTCATTTATGAATAAATTCTTGTGTACCTTACTAGGTCTGAATCTAAACTGGAATTGAGAAAAAGAATCAAATTTTGTGAATTGGGGTTAGAAAATGAAGAAGGAAAAAGACAGGCAAATTTGGGTAGGACGCGAACCTGTTCCTCAGGATTCTAAGTTTACTCTCCGCGTCTCAGAGAGGTCGTGGACCCTTGTGCCTCAAAATTTATTTTGCAACCAAAAAATAAAATGCATCTCCGCGTTGTGGCCTTGCTTCCAGATATTGATTTCTTGATTGTTTCATGTTTAACAATATAAAAACAATTCTAAATATCAGGACATCTTTACCATCACAAATCACAATCCTTGAATCCATAAATTTAAATTCAAGGAAAGTTAAGAGCCAAGTTTAAAGAGTTCTTATAGTCCTTCAAAAGTCTTTTGCAAATGCTTTAAACTTGTTTTAAGACTTGAGTTTTGAGTTCAGCAGAAAGTAAAAAGGGAAGTTCATTTGTTCAAAAAGATTATATGGAGACTATATATTCCTAAAGAGTAAATGTTTTCTGATTTAAACAAGAAAGGAAACGACAATTTCTAATAGAGCCTTTGAGATAGTTTTTCAGTAAAGAGTAAATACTTTCACAATTAAGCAAGAGATAAAGCATTGAGTTCCTAGAGAGCCTTTGGGCTATTTTTTCAGTAATTATCTCAAACCACAGAAAGAGTTATGTTTTTAAACATATCAATTAGTTATATTAGTTATATTTTTGGAGTAGTATTGAGAATTGATATGGGGAGAGTTCAGACAACTCACAACCCCCATAAACTATGTAGCCATCATGGGTAGAAAAGGTTCATACTTTTTCGATGATTCCCTAGTGCTTTTTAGTATCGACTAGTGGATCCACTTCGTATCCAGGTTCTATAACCCTGGAAAGGTATAGGATGGCTCTGAAAGCGTGAGGTAAAACGTTGTATCATTACATAGCTCGTAAGTGATGGTTAATGGTTAGAGAAACTCCCACAAAAGTATTTTTATATTCTTATATACACAAAGTTAATTGTATTCTCATATACAAACTTAGTATAAATTGTATCCTCGCATACTATATGAATTATTATTGTATTTTTTAATACACAAAGTTGTTATCCATGTTTTAAAATATTTTCTTTATATTGCATTTATATTATTGCTTTATATTGAAATGAGTTGAGTTAAGTTGAGACAACATATGTTCCTTTACATCCTTTCAAGCTTAGGAGATGTGTTTGGGACCCTCTTTATGCTACATACATTATAGTCTCCAATATCATGAGTACATTGGTTATCCTACCTTCCCTATGTGGGAAGGGACACTCCTCACTACTAGTTCACTCGGTGCTAAGCTAGAGTCCCTTTTGAAATGTTTTTCATTAATTATCTTAACTTAGTTTAGGTCATAGGAGACGACTCCTTATATAGTCATGGTCTTTATCTGATTAGGAATTACATGAGAACATCCTTTCAATGCAATTCACGCATGTGAGGTTAGCACATTTGCATCACCATATCATAATAAGGAACATAGACAATTCATCACCAACCTTATATCATTACATCCTAGCCAACAACACACAAGAAATAAATCAAGACATTAAAATTCAACATCATCCAAATTTAATCAATCTTATCATAAGGTATACTTCAATAGAACTTCATCACTAAACACAAGTAATCATAATTGAAGTAAAGGTTTGAGATCACAAGACTTACCCTAATATCCTTCACAAGCTATCACCCAAGGTTTTACCATCAACAATCCAATTCAACCCAAAAATGGGTGTAATATTATCAAACAATAGTAATTAATACAACAATGAAGTCTATTGATTCACTACACATCAATTCATCACTAGTTCATAACCAAGGGTTAGGGACTTGGGTCAATTTCATGATATATTCAACAAACTAGGTTAACTCATCAAGAACTAGCATAATTGAATCATAATACATCATAATCTAAGCATAATAACCAAAAGGCATCATAAACGGTACAATTTGGAAGATCAATTTCGTAATAGGAAGAAACCTATAAGAATTTATCTTTTTAAAAACCAATTTTGGAAGAACCCTTTGAGGAAAGGAACCCCAAAGGTGAAAGGATCCCATCCCTTGTTAATTTTTCTGCCCTAATGACCTTGACCTAGCCCTTCATGGAGTCTTCTTTTTGGGAGAGAGAAAGAAGAGAGAAGGAAGAGCAATTGTGTTTTGGAATTGTGGGAGTTAGGTTAGTTTAATTCGGCTTAGGTCTTTATATAAGTCATTGACTAACCTATACCTCACCTAACCCCTAAATAATTAACTAACCCTCTAATTAATTAAATGAATTAACTTAAAACTCACCAGAAAATCGAAGGCCTGACCTACGAGACCCTGACCTACGTGTCGTAGGTCAGTCGACGGGCCTTGGGACCAACCGTCCTGCAGGTCCGTCATTTTGGTCAGAGACTTGCCAAAATGGATATTTTTCCAAAGTGGATAAGTCTTCATCGATGGACGCATCGATTACCCATCGATTGACTTACGCCTCATCTCCTGCACCTCATCGATGTCTATTGTCTCAAGACAACTTTTAGCCAAATTGGAAGGTTACTCCTCAAGGACCCTTTGGTTGGTCCTTGGGGAGTCGTACCCGGAAGTTTCGACCCTAAACCAACTTTAATACATGCTATACACCTTACCACCAAATCTCGTCAAATTTCGACTCCTAAAGTCTTGTCAAATAGACTAAGGCACACTAACACATTTGCACTCGTCTCCGGACGTCGTGGACGTTCCTTGACGTTTTGACTCTAAAACTTCCAAAATGACTTTTATACATTATTATTGACCTTAAAATAGTGTTATAGACGTTAGAAACTTATGTGAGGCTCTAGATTAGGTTTTAGACTTTCGGTGTTACATTATACCCCCTTAGGAACATTCGTCCCCAAATGACGCTAAAAATTTTTTGAAGGGAAAGGATAGACTCAATACTAGAATCCCAACCAACAACATGCAAAATCAATATGAGTTACAAATCAAATCATAAAAACATGAAATTTGCACAAAGTAACTCAAAATATCAATTATAACGCCTATGAGCTCAATATCACAACATGAGGAATTTTTTTCTCACAACAACATGGGCTCAACATACCACTAAAGAGTCAATTATGCCAAAATTCAACCTATCAACATGCTCAATATCATTTCATAAAGAAAACAACATATTAAGTAAACAATAAGGCAACAACAAGCAAAAGAGAAATTTCACATGAAACTTCTTTTTAGCAAAAACTTTATCATAAATATGCACATCATTGCAAAAGAAAGTCAAATTCAATTTATTCATTATTTTCATTATTAGTAGGAACAACTAACCTTATATACAAAGAGATGAGGGTAACGGGACTTCACTGCAGCCTCGACCTCCGATGTTGCTCCTTCAACTAGCTGGTTCTTCGATAACACCTATACGAAAGCCACCTCTTTGTTCCTCAACTTCTTTATTTGTCTATCAAGCATTTCAACCGAAACCTCCTCATAGGAGAGGTTTCTCTTATACACCTAGACCCTCAATAGGAAGAATCGACTCGGATCACCGATACACTTCTTAAGCTTGGAGACATAGAACATCGGATTAACTAAAGCAATTCGCTAGGTAATCTTTACTCGTATGCAAACTTGCAAGACCTTTGCAAAATTTCATAACAGCCCACATAACGAGGACTCAACTTCCCTTTCTTGCCAAATCTCACCACTCCCTTCATGGGTGAAATTTTTAGATACACTTTATCACCCTCTTCAAATTCTAAGTCTCTTCTATTATGGTCTTCATAAGACTTTTGCCGGCTATTGGCTGTTTTCAATCGGTTCCTTATCATATGAACTATCTCAAAAGTCTTATAAATCAATTTGGGGCCCAAGAGTGAAGACTCGCCCACTTCAAACCATCGAATTGTCGACCTACATCTCCTACCATACAAGGCCTCAAAAGGAGCCATAGATATAGTTGAATGGTAACTATTGTTATGAGAGAACTCAACCAAAGGCAAATGTTTATGCTCATTACCCTTGAAATCAACTATACAAGCTCTAAGCATATCCTCAAGAGTTTGAATAGTACGCTCCACTTGACCATCGTTTGGGGATGAACAGCGGTGCTTAGCTTCACCTTTGTACCAACCCTTTTTGGAATTACCTCCCAAAACCTAGATGTAAATTGTGCACCCGTATTCAATATGATGGATAACACAATACCATGGTGACACAAAATGTAATCTATGAAGATCCTTGCATAATCCTCTGCCGAGTATGTGGACTTGACGGGAATAAAATAAGCGGATTCGGTCAACCTATCCACACCACCCATATGGAGTCATGTTGCTTTTGTGTCAGAGGCAAATGATACGGTCAAATTACACTTCCTTACAGAAGTATAAGCGGTGGTATCAAGTAAAGAACCCAACAAGTAGGTTGGGGTCGATCCCACGAGGAAAATGGTTTAGACTTAACTTCAATATACAATTACGTCTATTTAGTCAAGTCCTTTCCGAAAACAGTTAATTAAAGGGGGGGGGGGGTTTGTGAAACAAAAGTGTTTAATTAATTCTAATTAAAACAAGAAGCAATATTAAAACTTTGGTGTTTATAAAGCTGTGAGAGAAGGTAGGGTGTAAGTGTGCCCCATAGGTTCATAACGCGGTAATCCTAGCTATAACAATTCTTTCCTAGTGTCTTACATGCAAAGTGATAAGTTATGTATCTCTAAATCTTTGGTCCGGCATTTAAAGAATTTCACCCCGTACCTTGGTCCGGCTACGTGTGTCTAAGTTACTAACCCTTACCTCTACTTCATATTAAGCATCATATTCGACGTATGGCTTAGTTATTACTTTGCACCAATCGAAACTAGCCTATTAGATAGTGTCCACTAAATCTATGTTGATAATTCTTTTCTTATTAACTACCTCCTTGGTCCGGCAAGTAAAAAATAGGGCAAGTTCTTATTAACTACCTCCTTGGTCAAAGCGAAAGAATTATCGATACATGCAAGAACCTATTGTAGAATTGTTATTTAGCTAGTTTTACTTTGTTAATTACCCATGGTTCCCACAAACCTAGTTGTGGATTTAGTTAACCATGCCTACAAAAACATAATTCATGAACTTACTTTGACAAGTTTGAAGAAAATCCAGAAATTACGCTTGAAACAACAAAACTCACTGATAATCAATTCCGGAAACTTAAATAAAATTGCCAAGTTGCAAAGTCAAATCTCCAAGAAAAAAAGTATGAAAAATAATAAAGAATCCAACCCCAAAAATGAGGTTTTACACCGTATTTATAAAGACATTGTCCTAAAATAAAAGGAAAACAAATAAGGAAAGTTTTTCCAGAAAACGCGGCTTCAATCGACGACTCCACAGATGGTCTGTCGTCCATCGACGGACCGTCGACTGCCTCCGTCGGTCCAGACTTAGCTTTTTCTTCAGCCTTCACTTTTGCATCTTCTCTGATCCAATTGACAGACCAACAGTACTTTCCGTCGATTCATTTACGGTCCGTCGATGCCTCTCCTCATTTTACACTTAGCTTTTCTTCAACACCGGGTACTGGGACTACTCTCTGATCTGATCGACGATTTGCCAGGACGGTCCATCGATGGACTGACGGACTGTCGATCCTTTCGTAGCCCCACACTTAGTCAAAATTCCCCGAGTTCCTTCCAGATGTTTTAACCTCCAATCGACGGTCACCACCTACGGTCCGTCGATGGGACGAGGGGCTGCGATGGCTTCGTGGGTCACTTCTGCACTGATTCTTCACAGCGTTCTGCATTTTCATTTCGGACAACTTTCCTACAAAACACAGATAAAAACATAATAAAATTACTACAAAAAGGCCCTAGACACACACTAAACTTAAGGAAAAAGCATTGAAAGTACTGTGAAACCACTGTACATCAACACCCTCAACTTAAATTCGTTGTTTGTCCTCAACCAACACACTATGACTCACCACAACACTTTTGTACCAAAGTACTCTCTTTTAAGCTTTCACAATCATATAACTATCAATCCTAACTTTTTCTTTTTTATTTTAGTGCATACTTTTACTCTTAGGCTCACTAGGATCATTCATGTGGATCAGACCATGACAAAGACTCACCACGCACCGACACCTCTACTCTTTTATCTGTCACAAAGGTACCAACTTTCCAATATTGCAACTAGTGCCCTCACTTCAAAAAAATATCCTCATTTTTCGCACAGTGATTTCAAATTTGATTATAAGGATCATTATTAACCACTCACGCTCAAAACAACTTCTCACCTAATTGGTACTTGTCACGATAGGACTTTCTTGGCTTGTAACGTAGGCTCAGGGTCAGGTATGGTACATATGGGTATATTTTAGCGACTTGTTGCCCTCCTTGACATTACGGCTAAGTGTCCTACCTCTTTCATTGACTATTATGCCAAACTTTTTCTTTTCTTATCATCTTTGACTTGTTTTCTCTTTTCTTTCCATTTTTTGGAAGTGACTTCTTACTTTTTTTTTCTTCACCACTCTTTTTCTATTTTTTATTTCATTTTTTTTATTCAATTGATAATTGTTTTGACTGCGTCACTTCTCTTGTTTACTGTTTCTTTTCTTTTCCACATTCCTCTTTTCAACCCCACTTTTCGGGACATTACTCATAATAGCCACCCTCAACTTATGGATTTGCCATGAGTTGAGGTAAACAATACCCAAGGTTGGCTGGGCCAAGACGGGGTCAGTTTCTCCATTAGCCACCCTCAACTTATGCGTTTGGCTAAGTTGAGGTGCACATGTCCAAGGAGGGACCAGGGCCAACACATTGTACCCAGGGAACACGAGTTGGTGTAGGAAAGAAAGGTCTATTGTAAGCTCAAAATATTTGGATCAAAAGGGGATCAATTTCATTTGGTTCTCTTTTATTTAGGCTAAAGATTGGCTAATTTGAACAAGGTCCTATGATGCTTTTCTATATGTATAACACAGATCCTCTTTGCAGGACAAACCGGGCAAGTTCTTGCTAGGTACCAATAGTGGAATAATAAAATTTCCTCACACTCTCTTGACATTTCATTCCCTATAAGATTATCGGAAACCTAGTTTGAGTGTTAGGTTGAGGGTCATGCAGTGGTGAATCTCTATGTAATACTTAGAGCCAACACGTCGAACATTCTTTTTAGAATGAGATATCATTCATATTTAGCCATCATGCTTTAGATTTCACATTCATACTTTGTACAAGATACTACACATGCCGGTTCAACAATAAAGTAATCAGTCTCTTGGGGCACAAGAACACAAGCAAGAAAACCACCAAGAGAAGATCGTGAGTTGGGCTACTCAGATTTCACCCTAGCAATCACTTTCCATTTACCCCACCCCCACAAAGAAAAACATGCAATTGTCCCCAATGCAAGAGAAATATAAAGATAAGGTGGTAGGTGAAGCAAACCTGAGGCGCATAGCACCGAAGATCAACAAGTAGGTGGGTCCAGTTTCCCCGAACCCGCTCCCTCAGTAGTAGGGACACCATCAGTAGTGTCCTCAGCAATATATGCACCCTCAGTGGTGATCCTCTCAACGACCTTCAATCTGGATCTAGACACCCCAGCAGCTAACTCACTAGCCCTTATCTTCCGGGCCTCCTCATCAACCAATGAGGCTCTCCTCGCAGCCTCCATATCTGATCGCTCCCTCTTCCTAGCCCGAGCACCCTCACTTTCACTGGTGTGGATGGAACGTTTTCTCTTGGCACGCTCACGTGGCAGAGGTGGAGGTGCAGTGGTGGTATGGAACAGTGCAGTAAGCACTGTATCCTCCTCAAGCTCCATAGGTGCGGCCTCCATCTCGGGTACCCTCACATCAAGTATCGCATCCACATCAGCCAGCAGACTCGCCACAGCCGCCTGAAGAGTCGTCAAATCAATGGTGGGGGCTGGGCGTGCTATGACCCTCATCTCTAAAGCATCGAGGCACTGGTGGACCGCCTGAATCCTCCTCTCTGTCTGCTGAGCTACCTTCTTCTCAATCCGGTCCTCAGACTCGGCAATGGACTTTTGCATCCAAGTCTTGATATGGTGCAGCAAATTTGCCATTTGGGCCTCTAGATTATGGACCTTAGCAATTGGGACCAGTGCTGCTGATGGTAGTGTAGACCGGGAGGAACTCGGTGCCCTACTAGTGCCAAGGGAAGACTCAACCGGGGTGGTGTCGGTAGGCTCTGAAGCAGCATGATCATCCCCTTGGGCTTGCTCTACCGTATCCACCAAGTTCTCACCCAATGGCTGCACATCCAATCTGGGACTTCTATGTGGTGTCGCCTCATTAGCCTCATCCCTGATGAGACCTATATCCACAGTCCCCCTAGGATTACGGAGGACATCTATGTGCCAAATGGGAACCCCAGCAGTCCTGCACAAGTGAAAAATCATACAAGCAAAATGGTAAGTGGTAGAGGACTTAAAATCCCTCTCATGGATGATGGACAACAACAATCACGAAAAATTAATCTTGAACCCGGCGACCATAGCAGCTACCAAGACTGCTCTATCCCAGGTAAGTATGTTATCTGTAGCTATGGGGGATAGGCGGTGGCGGACCAAAAGCAAGATGAACTTGGCTGCATACGTGAGGTTGGACTTCTTGATAGGGCCTCTGGGAATCAGCACCCAGTCTGCACCCTCACCATCTACGGATATCTACTGGGCAATCCACCTCTTTGTGGTCTCTCTCAGATCTTTGTCTCGCTGGAAATGGCCCTTCTTGACCACGTACCACCTGTAGTCAAACTTGGGGTGAGGGGAACCCTTCCGGCATCGGTATCCTCACCGTATAGGAAGAGGCGAATGGCAGGCAAAGAGATATCCACCCGGCAGCCACGAACTCGAACATCACTAAGTGGTGCATGTTTTGTGGGGTTAGACCGCCTGTCCAAAGAACCTGAGAGAGTTGCTACGTAAGAGGTGTAGAACTATTGTACCATCTCCTAACTGTAACGCCCCATACTCCTAGCCATCCACTCGAGCTGGTGGCGGGTGAATAGTTCGTGTATTGTAGGGACTATGATAGGCTCCCTATAATAACCCACCGCTCAACTGTCAAAGTCCGAGTCATAACCTCCTTATCGTTTAGCATTTTGGCATCCCTGTAAATCTGGTACTGGCCATCTACGCACCATCAGTTAGGCTGATCAGCAACCGGTGCTGGGTCCTCATGTTGTGGTTCTGGGGCAGACTCCGAGCTCTGGGCCTCATCAGATGAGGCATGGGGGGCAGGCACATCCGGGAGATTGTCTCCCTGTGATCTGGACCTGGAGGCAGTGGCCTCAATCGACCCTATAGAGTGGGCCAACTGAGAATCGCAAGCCTCTTCGGAACCAGATTCTCCTTCTGAACCTGAGGTAGATGCAGATGGTGTGCCGATTAGTGTGCGCTCCTCATCAGACTGGGAGGCAGTGACTACGCCGGGCTCCACCTTCTTAGGCGTGCCCCGAGTGGCTCTAGCAGCTGGTGTCGGGGTCTGGGTGCCTGGGGGAACATAGTTGGGATCATGCTCATCGTCGGACGAGCTAATCATCCGATGGGATGGTGGCACGGACTTGGACCGTCCCCTAGGGGTAGATAATATCCGGTTTGGGGGCCATTAGTACCTGAAAAAGGGAGTTGTTAATTTCATTGTAATCAACCTACACACTCAATAGAAGCAAACCAAAATCTAGAAACACAAGACACATGTTAATGCACAACTACAAACACAGTAGACGGGCACTATCGATGGCCCGTCGATGAATTGACAGTCTATCGATAGTGTCCGTCGATGGACACTTAGCAAATTTTAGAAGTCATCTTTCCATAGAACTTTCAGTAAGAAACGACAGACGTGTAAAATGGCCCGTCGATCAATCGACGGACCGTAGTACACTTCCGTCGTCTGACACTTAGAACAATTTTTGAAAATCACACAAAGCAATGTTTCAGACAGAAACGACGGAGGTGCAGAACAGTCCGTCGATCAATCGACGGACCGTAGTCCACTTCCATCGTCCCAGAGTTAAGAAAATATAGGGTTCAACTATCGACGGACCCCATCGAAGGTCCGTCGATTAAACGAAGGTCCGTAGACGGGGTCTCGTACTGTCGGTCAGAGACAGGTTTTTAGGACATTATTGTTACCTCCGAAATGGACAATTTCAAGCATCACACAAATACACCCAACATTCAATAGCAATCAGAAAACCAATTTGTCATTCCTAGGGCTTCGATTTTGCAAATTTCTATCCTAGATTTTATGAGACTATCCAGCCCTAAGTAGGGAAAAAGACAAAACAAACAACAAGCAGAGTTCATTTAGACTGTTTTCACCCCCAACCCATTCACTTTATATCATTCTAAGGTACATGGAACTCAATTTTAACAAGTTTAACATGTAAATTTATCCCTAAGTTAAAACCCACATACAATCTAGTCGGTTTCTCAAGCAAATGAACAAGAATTCATTGAGCACATGAGAATAACATACCTGTACGCTGTAGTGGAGTGAATGTGTGGGTTATCTTACAACAAAAACCGATGTGCCTGCCTTCAAACACCGACCGGAAAATGCTGGAAATGGAGGGGAAATTGGGGGACTAGGGTTCTCGAAATTTTGGGAAGTTGAGGGAATAAGAAATCTGAAGAGAATTAAGAGTGATTGATTGTGGGAAATAATGGGGAAATAAGGGAATAAAGATAAGGAAATGGTTGGGGGGAGAATTTGAAAAGGTGTAGGAGGGTAACTTAAATGGTATTTTGTTATATAGTCGGTCAGGTCGGGTCAGGTCACTGGTTTTAGGAACTAACGATTCCCCGTCGACGGTCCGTAATTCAGTCGACTGGACCGCCGATTGTGCCCTAACTTATATAAAATGGGAAAACATACCTGGGATCCACCTGTTTTTCCAAGGTAGACCTCATTTGGACACTATCAGTTAAGAGTAACAAAATGTAAAATTTCAAAGACAACTTTCATGACCATTAAGGTAATTATGAGTTTCCGGTTATGTCTTTTGATTTAACTAATGCGCCTGCAACGTTCATGGGCCTTATGAATAGAGTATTCAAGACTTATTTAGATATATTTGTATTTTTATTCATTGATGACATACTAATATATTCTAAGAAGGAGGAATATCATGCTAGCATTTATGAGTATTTCTCCAAATTCTCAAGGATAGAGAGTTGTATGCTAAGTGTGAGTTTAACAAAGGCAGTGCAGAATTGGCCTAGTTCCACATCTCTAATGTATATTAGGAGTTTCTTGGGGTTGCCTGGATATCGCAGAAGGTTCGTTGAGGGGTCCTCATTTATTTCATCCCCATTGACTAAGTTGACTCATAAAATATTGAAGTTTCAATGGTTTAAAGCTTGTGATAAAAGCTTTCAAGAATTGAAAACTAGGTTGACTACTACCCTAGTATTGACCTTACCAGAGGGTATGTATGTCTTTGTTGAATATTTTGATACGTCCAAAGTTGGTTTGGGTTGTGTGTTAATGCAGAATGGTAAAGTTATAGCTTATGCCTCAACTCAAATAAAAGTTAATGAGAAGAATTATCCAACCCATGATCTGGAGTTGGCTGTCGTAGTATTTACTTTGAAAATATGGCATCATTATATTTATGGTGTTCATATGGATGTGTTCACCGATCACAAGAGCCTTCAATATGTGATTAGTCAGAAAAAGATTAACCTCATATAGAGGAGGTGGTTAGAGTTACTCAAGGATTATGACATGAGTATTTGTATCACTCAAGTAAGGCTAATGTTGTTGCTGATGCCTTGAGTAGTTTGTCTATGGTTAGTAATTCCCATGTTGAGGAAGAAAAGAAAGAGTTAGATAAAGATGTGAACAGACTTGGATGCTTAGGAGTTCAATAAATGGATTCCATAAAGTAGGACCATGCATGGGGCTGAATCATCATTAGTGTCAGAATTGAAAGAAAAGCAAGACCAAGATCCTATATTGCTTGAATTAAAGGCAAAAGCTCATAAGAAAAAAGTAATGGCTTTTGAACAAGGGGGAGATGGTGTATTGAGGTATCAAAGTAGATTATATGTACCAAGGGTTGATGAATTCCAAGAGAGGATCATGGAAGAAGCTCATATCTCAAGATATTATATCCATTTGGGTTCCCCAAAAGTGTATCGTGACTTGTGAGAAGTATATTGTTGGAATAGCAAGAAGAAAGTATTGCTTAGTTTGTTGCTAAATGACCAAATTGTCAACAAGTTAAAGTAGAGCACCAAAGGCCTGGTGGTATGGATCAAAATATAGAACATCCAAAATGGAAGTGTGAAAGGATCAATATGTATTTCATTACTGGCTTGCCACGGTCTCACATGCAACATGATTCTATTTGGGTGATTATTGATCGAATGACTAAATTAACCCACTTTTTGCCGGTAAAGACTACCCATTCAATAGAGGATTATGCTATGTTAAATATTTAAGAGGTATTAAGACTTCATGGAGTTCTGTTTTAATTATATCAGAAAGAGGTGCTTTTGGAAGTCATTCCAGAAAGGCTTGGGTTCAAAGGTTAACTTTTAGTACTGCTTTTCATCCTCAAAAAGATTGTCAAGTAGAGCACACTATTCAGACTCTAAAAGATATGTTTTGGACCGTTGTGATTGATTTCAAAGGTAATTGGGATGATCAAATACCTCTCATTGAGTTTGCTTACAACAAATAATAGCTATTATTCTAGCATCTAAAGGACTCCTTGTGAAGCTCTTTATGAGAGAAGATGCAGATCTCTTATTGGATGGTTTGAAGTTGGTGAATTTGGGTTGATAGGACCACACTTAGTTCATTAATCTATGGAGAAAGTGATGGTTATTCAAGAGAGGTAGAAAATAACCCATAGTCGCCAGAAATCCTACACTCATGTTAGGAGAAGGGACATAGAGTTTGAAGTAGAGGATTGGGTATACTTGAAGGTTTCACCCATGAAGGGTGTAATGAGTTTTGGTAAGAAAAGGAAACTTAGTCACCGGTATATTGGTCCTTACAGAGTTTCCAAAAGGATTGGTAATGTATCTTATGAGTTAGAGCTACAACAAGAGTTTGCACTAGTTGATCTAATATTTCACATTTCTATGTTGAAAAAGTGTATGGTGATCCTTCATTGATTTTACCAACCAAAGATATTGGTATTAAGGATAGCTTGTTTTATGAGGAGATCCATTTTCAGATTTTAGATCGCCAAATTTGCAAGTTGAGGACCAAGGAAGTAGCATTAGTCGAATTTCTGTGGAGAAATCAATTTGTTGAGGAGACAACCTGAGAAGCTTAAGAGGATATAAAGAAGAAATATTCATATCTTTTCGAGCCCAGAGAAACTCCGGATCAAGGTACAATTTCTCTTCTTAGTACTGTTTAATTGATATATTGAATGTCTTAGATTTGCTTGTTGCGTGTTAAGCTGATTGTCAGATGTTATACCCTTAGCCTAATATTTTTAAGGTCTCTTTATGACCTTAAGGACTCTTTTAAAGTGGGTTAAAACCTCATTTCTTATAATAGAAATAGGATTGTAAATCTAAAAGTAATCTCATTCGAGGAAGAATGTTCCAAAGGGTGAGATATTTTAGCACCCCTTTATTTGAAAGAACTAGAATTAGAAAGAAACCATTTTTGGAAAGAATGAAAAATCTGAAATTTGGCTAAATCCTGTAAAATATGAGTTTTGGGTCAACTTTAAACTACCATAATTCTCATTACAAGATGAGTTAGATGTGCTACATTATATCAAATGAGACGTCTTTGATTATCTTTCCTACACCACCAAGTTTTAAAATTTTCAAGCATGTATGAGAGAGATATGCCTGTTCGAAGTTGGGTTGTCTAGATAAGAAAAGTTAATCGGATTTTAAAGGGGTATTTTGGTATTTTCCATACCCAATTGGTTTAATTCTTTATTTTGTAAATTATTTAGGTGCTAAACTAAGTTGGTTGAGTTTACGCAATTAAGAATTACACTAGGTCTTTGAGAGAAGAAAAAAAATAGAAAAGTCAAGGCGTTCCTGGAGAATCCTTGCGGAATCAAAGTCGATTTTTCAAGGGTTGATCTCTAAATGATACTTTCATAGCATTGGGTTCGTTCACTCACCCGCCAATCATATGTTAGTTTAGTGAAATTCGTTCTACAAAGTTGAAAGTTGATGATGTTGAATTGATTTCTTGAATATTGGCTTTCATTCTTGAGATTTGACGGTATTATTGAGTTCATGAAGAAATCGTGTTGATTTTAGAGTTGTTTATGAATAGATTCTTGTGTCCATATACTGGGTATCTGAATCTATGAAGGAATTGAAAAAAAAGAAACGAGTTTAGGCAAATTGAGGTTTAGAAAATGAAGAAGGAAAAACTCGGGCAAATCTAGGTACCAGGTCCGCGTCGTGAACCTGATCCTCGAGATTAGAACTTTTCTCTCCGCATCGCGGAGATATCGCATACCCTTCCTCCATAAATTTTATTTCATGACCGAATAATAAAATGTATCTCTATGTCGCAAACTTTCTTCTAAACATTAATATCTTGATTGTTTCTCATGTTTAACTATCTAGAAACACTCTTAAACATCACGAGAGCTTTCCTATAACACACCACAATCCTAGAATCCATAAATTCAAATTTAAGAAAAGTTAAGAGCCATGTCTAGAGAGTTCTTAGTCTCCTTCTGAAAGTCTTTTGCAAATGCTTTAAACTTATTTTTAAGACTTGAGTTTTGAGTTGAGTAAGACTAAAAAGTGAAGTTCATTCATTCCATAAGAGTATATGAGGACTATGTATTCCCAAATAATAAATGTTTTCACACTTAAACAAGAAAGTAAACATCAATTTCCAACAGAGCCTTTGAGCTAGTTTTTTCGGTATAAAGAGTAAATGATTTCATGTAACAACCCTCCAAATAAAATAGGACAAGCTAGAGCTTTGCATGTGTTTTATGAGTTAATAATGTGTTAAAATAATGAAGAATATCTTTATAAGTCAGTTTTAAAGAATTTCCAAGTAAAATGTCAAAGGACGACCAAGACGTCCGAAAACTAGCCATATGTGTGCTAGTGTGTCCTTGTATGTTTTGAAACGACCCTCACAATCAACTAGGTTGAACTAGAGCTTCTAAAGTGTCTCATGAGTTGATACTGTGTTAAAATAGTGAATTTTAGTGTTTGAAGTCAGTTTGGTATGTTTGGAGGTCAAACGTCAAGGGAGAATCAAGACGTTCAGAAACTAGCCTTGTGTCCGCGCTAGTGTGTCCTTGTATGTCGTATGTGCTTTTATGTGTTGTTTGGAGTCTACATGCAGTGGGGGTGACCCTTGTCACATCCGGGTAGCACCCCCTAGAAGTAACATGGCGTACTTGACCTCTCGGAGGTCGTATACAAGCTCATAGTTATCATTCATTGCATTGACATAGTAAATTTAACGGAAAATTTAGAACTTTTCATAGCACATCATTTGCTAGAAACTTCATATCATATAGATAAAACATAAGTGATAATACATATATAGACCTTAAGTCTCTTTTCTATCTTAGACTCAACAACATTAGAGTACATTAGGGACACGGCCCATAAGACACATTACATAGCTATACAATATTTAAAGAGTTTACAATAAAGACACAAGTAGGAGATCCTTGCACTTAAGGATTCCTTTCATTGAGCTTGGGAATCATCAATAAAGATCTTCACCATTCAAGACATCCTTTAAGCATCCATAACCTACACTTTGTGTAAAAAGTAGAGAAGAATGGGATTAGCACAAGAATGTACTAAGTATGGCAACCATGAAAAAACATGCATTTCAAAGGGACATTTTCCTTGAAATCATACTTCATGCCATTTTGAGTAAATCATCATAAAACCTTAATTCAATAACATTTATATCATTCACATACTTCATATAAACATATTCAAACACCAATCATTACATAAGATCACATATAGAATTTATGACATTTTTTAGTCACATTACGGTGAGCTCTCTTTCCCTTAATAGTGAGCTTATTTCCTTTTTTTCATTAACTTCCCAAGTAACCCTCTAGTGATACTTGGTGCAATGCATCACCTTAAGGCCAAAAGGAAACATACATATCATCTACACAATCCAACATATATCATCATAGAAGTATAGTACAACTTAGACATATTAAACCAATACCATAGGACAATTACATTAGCTACCTTTAACTTGCACATATACTAACTTCACTGCACATTCATGCATTATAAAACCTTACTCACAATCCTATTCTAAGCCTACTAGTGCAATGTATATGTGAAGCCCATAACCTCACACATACTTAGTAAACCTATCATAAGACCACAAGCCTTACCATCCAATTCGTACATCAACAAGTAAGCAAGGACAACTTCATTCATGTCAATACAAGACCTTCATCGTATAGTCAATAATATCAACATCATGCATATAGACTCATACCATGAACATCTTACTAACAAGTAGACCAATACAACAAAGTCATGCATAAACAACATGTACATAGACGCATACATTAGAACACCTTCTTAGGACTTCCCTTAAGAGCCACTTGTGCAATGCATAGGTGAAGTCCCATACCCACACCTACACTAAGAAACTACCTTTAGGTTATCCTAGTTAGGGTCCTTACTTTACTTCCATTGTCCATTTTACTTTAGGGAAACTATAGCCTTAACCGACACTAACACCATGGGTGCTAATCATGGAATTTGGTGTTGTAGAGCCTTACACCAATGGAAGATGTTACTACCTAGCCAAGGTAGAACATTAACATGTATCCTAGCATCCTAAGTTAATTCAATTTGCTAGATCCTATGTGGCAAACATAGTTTATGGAACTAAGAGATAGGTAATTTACTCTATATGACATTGGACAATTGGGGCCTCATCTCATGAGAAAAAATGGGTGAATCTTCCTCAATGGGAAGTCAACACCTCATGTGGGTCCATAGGTGAGTATTCCTCTAAGGGAAGGCAACACTCTATAAGGGACAAATGGTGAATCTTCCTACAAGTAAATTCAACTCCTCTTAATGTCAAGTTCACTCGGTTCTAAACTAAATTCCCTTTTATTGAAAAGCCATTATTACATTTTTAATAAAACATAGGCTTAGAATATTTGATTCTCATATGCTTATAGCATACTGAAGCACCTATCTAGTCTTAGAGTAATCTTGGGCACCCCTCTCAAAGGTCCCTCTACTTACTAGACCATCATACAAGTGTGTGAGTGTATACATAGATGTGAACAAACCTTTCACATAACACCTTAAAACCACACATGACCATACATTCATATTCATGTACATAGAAACCAAACATAGGAACAATCCTATCAAAGTACACATGTGCAATGCATAGACAAGGTCCCATACCCTTGCCCATACTAGTACACCTATCAAGTCATCCTAGCGAAGGAAACACATATCATACTTTCATAAACATCATCTTAACATACATAGTAGTAGACACTAGTGAATATGAGAACTACCTTTCATTTAGACACCATGACTCATACTACTTGTAACATGCATGTAAAGTGAGTGTGTGTACATTGGTCAACTTGATCACATAATGTATATCAACAACACATTGAGGTAGCCACCCTCTTAGACCATAATACTCTTTCAAGCATAGACCACACAACACACAAGAGCATATGAGACAAGTCAACTTCATATTACACTTAAGACTCCTAACTTGTACTATTCATGCATTCACATAGGGGTACATAGGTAAGGGGTTATTAACCACTTTAACACATCAATGGCAGCACCTATAAGTTACCCTAACATGGATATACACATGCTTATACAATAGACATACAACCTAGATCAACTAGAATAGGAAAGTAGGCATAAACTTCTCATAATATCATCATGAGCACATGTTCATATGTTCATCAATTTTCCTTCAAGGCCATGGTAAACACATATATAATGAAAATAAAGTAAACACTGCCACCATAAGTGGACCATACCACACAATGCCATACAAGGCTTTATTAACTACAATACTATAAGGAAAGTAGAAGAGATAAGCATTCTTACCAATCCTTTAGCGTTTGGTCATCATTGATCATTACTACTATTTCATCAATACTACAAGTATAGGCAATAGCTAAAACATAATAATCATATAAGAAATCATGCACAAGCTACTACAAGGCCATACTATAGACTAATACAACATATCATTAACATGTTAGAATGTAGAAGGACATAGACCATCAACTAATTTCACTTACATGGATTATAGATAATATTTAATCAATAATATCAATCAAAGGAAATAGCTAATCATACACTTAGTCATAACAAAATCATGCTTAAAGCACTTCAAGATCAAGCTACAACATAGGCATTAGACTTGTCAATTCGATAGAGGATAGAGGAATTTGCCAATACTATCGATTCGCCTTGATCATCAATCATATATTACCAATAAAATGTATGCTAGGAAATAGCTCCATAAATATTTACTAAAAAGGAATCATGCTTCATCTAACCACAATTCGAGATCACATCACATACATAGTACTACCAATCGATAAACTAGAAGAACTTAGATCAACTCATATCAATCCTTCTTACCTTGATCATACATGATTTATAACTAAAAATTAATCATAATATCAACTTAAAATAGTAGATATAATCATCATCACCTAATCGATTTCAACATTTAATCATAAAAAGGCCATGTTACAGTGAATTCTTAGAATACTAAACTAGGCATGTTCAATCCTACATACATTGATCCACATGGATCCTTCATCCTCAATTCAACATTAATCCACGTAAATAACAGTAGAAATAA
This sequence comes from Solanum sitiens, assembly GCA_016801875.1. Lineage (NCBI taxonomy): Eukaryota > Viridiplantae > Streptophyta > Magnoliopsida > Solanales > Solanaceae > Solanum > Solanum sitiens. The sequence goes on from JABWTJ010000229.1 coordinate 212,399, forward strand.
CCACTTCAACGTAATAGAATCACAATTCAATAGGTAACAAATCAAGATCACAAAGCCATACATAGACTAAAATCGAGTTTGTGAAAGAGCATGGGTTCATCATGCAATTGGATTTAAAACCACGTGCAAATCAGTAGATAATAACTAATACATTCATATTATGCCTTTAAAATCAATTTAAGAAAGAACCCATAGCAGATTTAAGAAGAAGATGTTTGATCATATTTTTCTCTTTTGAAACTTTGAGATTTAACTCTCTAGATGGAAGGATAACTGGAGATAAAGATCACCATACCTTTATATACATGAAGACCTATAAAAATTGGTGAATAAATCATGCAATTCCAAGCTCCAAGATGTTCTTGAGCTTCAACAACAATGGAGGTTTCTAGGGAGAAGAATTTTGGAGGGAAAGATTTCTTATGTGTGTATGGGATTGGGAATGGGAGGTTCACGTGTTTGATTACTTATATACACCCAAAATTAGGTAAATAACTCAATTAGAGTTGGCTTAGGACGTGTGGTGAATTTCCCATTCACCCCTTTAATAAAACAGTTCGCAGGCACAGATTGCAGGCCACCATCGACGGAACCATCTACTGGTCGTAGGTCAGTCGATGTGCCGTGCATTGGATTCGGTCGATTGGTCCTTGGACAATTTTTGGCTTGAGACCTGCCCAAGCTAAGTACCAATCTATGATACCTCACCTACGGGCTTTTGGTTTACCAACTGGTCGTCGTTTGGTCCGTCGATTGACAGTGCAAAGGTAGTGTCTCGACCAGCCTTGGGTCCTTCTTGTGGAGCCTTTTACGGGGCCCTTTAGAAGTCATACCCAAATGTTTCCAATGTAAATACAACCCTTAAGAAGTTGTAGACATTCCACATAAGTTTCACCCAAAAAAAAAACCTGTAACACGTCCAAACTGTAAGGCCCCATCAAGACGTACATGAATGTCTCAAGGGCTAACATTCGAGCGTCTTGAACGTTCTAGGATGTTTGACCTCCAAACTTCTCCAAACTTCATATAATACCATTTAACTTCATTATAACTCATTTTAAGACTTTTTAGGCTCATTTCATACAATTTTAAGCATGCATAGACACATGAGGCACATAGGTGACTAGTCGTCGAACGTTTTGATCGACCCTTGACGTTTGACTTCCAATTCACCTAAAACTTTATACACTGACTCTAAACCATATTATAAGTCATTTTAGGATGTTATAACCTTAATACAAACATGTTAGGCTCTAGAAACCCTAACTCATTTTGGGGTCTTACAATATCCCCCACTTGGAAACATTCGTCCTCGAATGACACTTAGAACATTTCAATCACCACAAGGAATTCAATGCATCATAGAGCATTTTATCTTAATTATAACATCATCACATAGAAGTTAATGCATAAAAATTAAGAGGAACACAAATTCACATTATTTAGCACTCAATGCACAGAAGTAGACAAACTTCAATTCACTCACTTTTTAATGCATCAATCAAAAAGCTCTTATCATGTTCATAGGAGGAACATCCTTTTCCTGATCATAACATGGTCATCACACTCCATTTTATTAAGAGTTCATCTTACAACCATTTCAAAGTAGCACTTAGGCAGATTTCAACAATTCTCAAAAGCCAGTAGGCACTCATACTTCCATGCACATAGTCTTGAGTTAATTGAATCAACAAAGATCTTTATTAGTTAGATCTAGTGTCATGAAAGTCGTACTCAACCATATCATGCTTAGTTGTGTCCATGGAGGAATGTCTCTTTCCTCAACACACTTACATGTATCATGAGTTCATTCCCAAGCAAATGCACAATGGTCATGTTTACTGTAATATGAGAAATTCTCAACTTAGATCAAGACATGTTCATGTTTTCCTTCCTAGTGAAGTCAAAATGGTAAGTCACACCAAGTGCATTACAACAATAGGAAGCCATTTCATAAAATTTCAAATTATAACATAGCACTAGCCTTTACATTAAGCCTCATTTGGGGAAAACAATAAAAATTATAGGCACACACATGAACACTTAGCTAAATGCTTTCACTTTTCAAGAGTGGGCCTAAAATCATACTTTCTAAACCATACGAGTCACAAAATTTTCAAGAGACTCCACATAGTTCATTTTAAAGAGACTCAAATTTTCGTTATAAGGCTAAACATTACACATCACAAGTGATTACAACCAAGTTCTTATCTTATCTCATGAAGTCAAATGTACGATTAGCATGTTACGATGTACAATACTCATGAGAAAACATGTATTTAATCAAAATTTCAATTCAAGCACTTTGGAATCTTAAAAATACCTTCAAGGTAATGTCAATGAATACATACCAAACATATGAAGTTCATTCCATTCATACTTTATGCAAGACTCTATTCATGAACAAGCTCATCAAGACTTCATTAAATTCAAGATCAAGCAAAAATAAAAGGTCAAGGTAGACAATACCTATAACCTTACTATTCCATCACGATCCCCCACTTAGGGTAAACCCAATTAAAAGCAACTTAATCCAACCTTAGGTGGATCTTAACTTAACAACATTCATATTTCAAAAATTACAAGTGATGACTACTTAGAAGGAATTTACAGTAAGTCAACATAGTAACACCAAGGTATTCTAAACCTTATCATTTTAGGAAAATCATCAAGTTAGATCATTCAATTCAACCACATAAGGTTTTCATACAATACAATAGACACCAATGGTCATACAATATTAGGGGAAGACAACAAGGGGACTTAGACATAAAATTTCTTCTTTTCCTTAGAATATTACAGTAAGGTGACTTCTAGGTCACTAAAATCCACATCATCACCCTACGATGTCATGCATACTACCTTAACACCTAGGATCAAGTATATACAAAGGACTCCAATCCATACTCGGTAATCATGAATGTTCACACATCCCAACTAAGGCAACATTTGAAACATCATGCATATATTCAAAGGGAAATAATGAACACCTTAAAACACATATTCTTAAGGTAGCATGCTTTCACAGGTAGTCACTAAGCATTTCAACTTCAATCATAGTATTAGACTACCATCATGTAAAACCATATAGTAACACATCATTCCAAAAGAACTCATGTCAACTACATTGACTTCTAACATGCTTGTATCATATCTAGACATACATTTTCAACATAACATGATATTTCACACAAGTCTCATACATAGCCATAAGTGGCATCATAACCTCAAAACATGCCAAAATTCACCTTCACACATACTCATTCAACCATAAAACTAAGATAAGCATTTAAACTCACCTTTTATCCCTCAAGCATGGAGATACAATCTAATCCAAGCAATCACATCTAAAAGACCACCGGACAAGAAAACATAAGAGAGAGATCTTATAGAGTTAAGTTCTATGGCACAATATGAGAATGATGAAGAAGGGAAACTCTATCGTCCTATAGCCTCTCGTACCATTTGATTTGTCGCAACTCACCACCAATGCTACGAGACTCTACTAGACATGGCAATATGAGACTTTTATAACCTAAAACCACATTATAAACCTCATGCTCTGATACCACGTTTGTCACATTCGGGGAGTACCCCTAGAAGTAACATGGCATACTTGACCTCTCGGAGGTCTTATACAAGCCCATAGTTATCATTCATCGCATTGACATAGTAAATTTAGCAGAAAAAATAAAACTTTTCATAGCACATCATATGATAGAAACTTCATCTCATATATAGATAAAACATAAGTCATAATATATATATATAGACCTTAAGTCTCTTTGTCATCTTAGACTAAACAACATTAGAGTACAATAGGGACACGGCCCATAAGACACATTACATAACTATACAATATTTAAAGACAATACAGTAAAGACATAAGTAGGAGATCCTTGAACTTAAGGATTCCTTTCATTGAGCTTGGGAATCATCTATCAATCTCTTAACCATTCAAGACATCCTTTAAGCATCCATAACCTACACTTTGTGTAAAAAGTAGAGAAGAATGGGATTAGCACAAGAATGTACTAAGTATGGCAACCATGCAAAAACATGCATTTAAAAGGGACAATTTCCTTGAAATCATACTTCATGCCATTTTGAGTAGATCATCATAAATCCTTAATTCAATAATATTTATATCATTCACATACTTCATATAAACATATTCAAACACCAAACATTACATAAGATCACATATAGAATTTATGACATTTTTGAGTCACATTACAGTGAGCTCTCTTTCCCTTAACAGTGAGATTATTTCCTTTTTTTTTATTAACTTACCAAGTAACCCTTTAGTGATACTTGGTGAAATGCATTAACTTAAGGACACAAGGAAACATACATATCATCTACACAATCCAACACATATCATCATAGAAGTATAGTACAACTTAGACATATTTAAACCAATACCATAGGACAATTACAGTAACTACCTTTAACTTGCACATATACTAACTTCACTGCACATTCATGCATTATAAAACCTTACTCAAAATCCTATTCTAACCCTACTAGTGCAATGTATATGTGAAGCCTCATAACCTCACACATACTTAGTAAGCCTATCATAAGACCACAAGTCTTACCATCCAATTCATACATCAACAAGTAAGATAGGACAACTTCATTCATGTCAATACAAGACCTTCATCGTATAGTCAATAATATCAACATCATGCATATAGACTCATACAATGCACATCTTTATGACAAGTAGACCAATACTACAAAGTCATGGATAAAGAACATATACATAGACGCATGCATTAGAATACCTTCCTAGGACTTCCCTTAAGAGCGACTTGTGCAATGCATAGGTGAAGTCTCATAGCCCCACCTACACTAACCAACTACCCTTAGGTTATCCTAGTTAGGGTCCTTACTTTACTTCCATTGTCCATTTTACATTAGGAAAACTATAGCCTTAACCGACATTAAGACCATGGGTGTTAATCATGGAATTTGGTGTTGTAGAGCCTTACACCAATGGAAGGTGTTCCTACCTAGCCAAGGTAGAACATTAACATATATCCTAGCATCCTAAGTGAATTCACTTTGCTAGATCCTATGTGGCAAGCATAGTTAATGTAACTAAGAGATAGGTAATTCCCTCTACATGCCATTGGACAATTGGGGCCTTATCTCATGAGAAAACATGGGTGAATCTTCCTCAAAGGGAAGTCAACACCTCATGTGGGTCCATAGGTGAGTATTCCTCTAAGGGAAGTCAACACTCTATAAGGGACAAATGGTGAATCTTCCTACAGGGAAAGTCAACACCTCTCAATATCAAGTTCACTCGACGCTAAGCTAAGTTCCCTTTTATAGAAAATCCATTATTACATTTTTCATAAAACATAGGCTTAGAATATTTGATTCTCATATGCTTATAGCATACTCAAGCACCTATCTAGTTTTAGAGTAATCTTGGGCACCCCTCTCAAGGACCCTCTACTTACTAGACCATCATATGAGTGTGTGAGTGTATACATAGATGTGAACAAACCTTTCACATAACACCTTAAAACCACACATGACCATACATTCATATTTATGCATATAGAAACCAAACCTAGGAACTATCCGATCAAGGTACACATGTGCAATGCATAGACAAGGTCCCATACCCTTGCCCATACTAGTACACCTAACAAGTCATCCTAGCTAAGGAAACACATATCATACTTTCATAAACATCATCTTAACATACATAATAGTAGACACTAGTGAATATGAGAACTACCTTTCATTTAGACACCATGACCTATACTACTTGTAACATGCATGTAAAGTGAGTGTGTGTACATTGGTCAACATGATCACATAATGGCTATCAACAACACATTGAGTCAGCCACCCTCTTAGACCATAATACTCTTTCAAGCATAGACCACACTACACACAATAGCATAGGAGACAAGTCAACTTCATATTACACTTAAGACTCATAACTTGTACTATTCATGCATTCACATAACGGTACATAGGTAAGGGATTATTAACCACTTTAACACATGAATGTAAGAACATATGCTTTACCCTAACATGGATATACACATGCTTATACAATAGCCATACAACCTAGATCACAACTAGAATAGGAAAGTAGGCATAAACTTTTCATAGTATCATCATGAGCACATGTTCATCAATTTGCCTTCAAGGTCATGGTCAACACATATATAATGAAAATAAAGTAAACACCGCCACCATAAGTGAACCATACCACACAATGCCATACAAGGCTTCATTAACTACAATACTATAAGAAAAGTAGAAGAGATAAGCATTCTTACCAATCCTTTAGCCTTTGTTCATCATTGATCATTGCTACTACTTCATCAATACTACAAGTATAGGAAATAGCTAAAACATAATAATCATATAAGAAATCATGCACAAGCTACTACAAGGCCATACTACAGACTAATACAACATATCATTAACATGTTAGAATGTATAAGGACATAGACCATAAACCAATTGCACTTGCATGGATTATAGAACATATTTCATCAATAATATCAATCAAAGAATGTTGCTAATCATACACTTAGTCATAACAAAATCATGGTTAAAGCACTTCAAGATCAAGCTACAACATAGGGATTAGACTTGTCAATTCGATAGAGGATAGAGGAATTTGTCAATACTATCGATTCCCTAAGGCCTTAATCATCAATCATATATTACCAATAAAATACATGCTAGGGATTAGCTCCATAAATCTTTACTAAAAAGGAATCATGCTTAATCTAACCACAATTTGAGATCACATCACATACATAGTACTACCAATCGATAAACTAGAAGAACTTAGATCAACTCATATCAATACTTCTTCACCTTGATCATACATGATTTATAACTACAAATTAATCATAATATAAACTTAAAACAGTAGATATAATCATCATCACCTAATCGAGTTCAACATTTAATCAAAAAAAGGCCATGTTACAGTGAATTCCTAGAATACTAAACTAGGCATGTTCAATCCTAATAAATTGATCCACATGGATCCTTCATACTCAATACAACATTAATCCACGTAAATAACAGTAGATATAACCACTTCAACATAATAGAATCACAATTCAATAGGTAACAAATCAAGATCACGAAGTCATACATAGACTAAAATCGAGTTTGTGAAAGAGAATGGGTTCATCATGCAATTGGATTGAAAACCACATCTAAATTAGTAGATAATCACTAATACATTCATATTATGCCTTTAAAATCAATTTAACAAAGAACCCATGGCAGATTGAAGAAGAAGATGTTTGATCATATTTTTCTCTTTTGAAACTTTGAGATTCAACTCTCGAGATGGAAGGATAACTAGAGATGAAGATAACCATACCTTTATATACATTAAGACATCTAAAACATGGTGAAGAAATCATGCAATTCCAAGTTCCAAGATGTTCTTGAACCTCAACAATAATGGAGGTTTCTAGGGAAAAGATTTTTGGAGGGAAAGATTTCTTACGTGTGTATGGGATTGGAAATGGGAGGTTCACGTGTTTGATGACTTATATACACCCAAAATTAGGTAAATAACTCAATTAGAGTCGGTTTAGGACGTGGGGTGAATTTCCCATTTACCCCTTTAATAAAACAGTATGCAGGCACAGATTGCAAGCCACCATCGACGGAACCATCTACTGGTCGTAGGTCAGTCGACGGGCCGTGCATTGGCTTTCGTCGAATGGTACTTGGCCAATTATTGGCTTGAGACCTTCCCAAGATAATTACCAATTGATGAGACCCCACCTACGGGCCGTTGTTTTACCAACTGGCCGTCATTTTGTCTATCGATTGATACTGCCAAGGCAAGGCAGTGTCTCGACCAGCCTTGGGTCCTTCTTATGGGGCCTTTTGCAGGGCCCTTTAGAAGTCGTACCCGAACGTTTCCAACATAAATACAACCCTTAAGAATTTTTAGACATTCCACATAAGTTTCACCCAAAAAACAAATCTGCAATACGTCCAAACTGTAAGGCCCCATCAAGAGGTACATGAATGTCTCAAGGGCTAACATTCGAACGTCTTGAACGTTCTTGGATGTTTGACCTCCAAACTTCTCCAAACTTCATATAATACCATTTAAATTCATTATAACTCATTTTAAGACTTTTTAGGCTCATTTCATGCAATTTTAAGCATGCATAGACACATGAGGCACATAAGTGACTAGTCGTCGAACGTTTTGGTCGACCCTTGACGTTTGACTTCTAATTCACCTAAAACTTTATACACTGACTCTAAACCATATTATAAGTCATTTTAGGACGTTATAACCTTAATACAAACATGTTAGGCTCTAGAAACCCTAACTCATTTTGGGGTCTTACAATATCCCCCACTTGGGAACATTCGTCCTCGAATGACACTTAGAACATTTCAATCACCACAAGGAATTCAATGCATCATAGAGCATTTTATCTTAATTATAACATCATAACATAGAAGTTAATGCATAAAAATTAAGAGGAACAGAAATTCACATTATTTAGCACTCAATGCACACAAGTAGACAAACTTCAATTCACTCACTCTTTAATGCATCAATCAAAAAGCTCTTATCATGTTCATAGGAGGAACATCCTTTTCCTGATCATAACATGGTCATCACACTCCATTTTATTAAGAGTTCATCTTACAACCATTTCAAAGTAGCACTTAGGCAGATTTCAACAATTCTCAAAAGCAAGTAGACACTCATACTTCCATGCACATAGTCATGAGTTAATTGAATCAACAAAGATCTTTATTAGTTAGACCTAGTGTCATGAAGGTCGTACTCAACCATATCATGCTTAGTTGTGTCCATGGAGGAATGTCTCTTTCCTCAACACACTTACATGTATCATGAGTTCATTCCCAAGCAAATGCACAATGGTCATGTTTACTGTAATATGAGAAATTCTCAACTTAGATCAAGACATGTTCATGTTTTCCTTCCTAGTGAAGTCAAAATGGTAAGTCACACCAAGTGCATCAATACAATAGGAAGCCATTTCACAAAATTTGAAATTCTAACATAGCACTAGCCTTTACAGTAAGCCTCATTTGGGAAAAACAATACAAATTATAGGCACACACATAAACACTTAGCTAAACATGCTTTCACTTTTCAAGAGTGAGCCTAAAATCATACTTTCTAAACCATACAAGTCACAAAATTTTCAAGAGACTCCACATATTTCATTTTAAAGAGATCACTTTTCGTTGTAAGGCTAAGCATTACACCTCACAAGTGATTACAACCAAGTTCTTATCTTATCTCATGAAGTCAAATGTACCATTAGCATGTTAGGATGTACAATACTCATGAGAAAACATGTATTTAATAATAATTTCCATTCAAGCACTTTCGAATCTTAAAAATACCTTTAAGGTAATGTTAATCAATACATACCAAACATATAAATTTCATGGAATTCATACTTTATGCAAGACTCTATTCATGAACAAGCTCATCAAGACTTCATTAAATTCAAGATCAAGCAAAAATAAAAGGTCAAGGTAGACAATACCTATAACCTTACTATTCCATCACCATCCCCCACTTAGGGTAAACCCAATTAAGAGCAACTTAACCCAACCTTAAGAGGATCTTAATTTAACAACATTCATATTTCAAAAATTACAAGTGATGACTACTTAGAAGGAATTTACAGTAAGTCAACATAGTAACACCAAGGTATTCTAAACCTTATCATTTTACGAAAATCATCGAGTTAGATCATTCCACTCAACCACATAAGGTTTTCATACAATACAATAGACACCAATGGTCATACAATATTAGGGGAGGACAACAAGAGGACTTAGCCGTAAAATTTCTTGTTTTCCTAGAACATTATAGTAAGGTGACTTCTAGGTCACTAAAATCCACATCATCGCCCTACCAAGTCATGCATACTACCTTTACACCTAGGATTAATTAGATAAGAAAGACTCCAATCCATACTAGGTAATCATGAATGTTCACACATCCCAACTAAGGCAACATTTGAAACATCATTCATATATTCAAAGGGAAATAATGAACACCTTAAAACACATATTCTTAAGGTAGCATGCTTTCATAGGTAGTCACTAAGCATTTCAACTTCAATCATAGTATTAGACTACCATCATGTAAAACCATATAGTAACACATCGTTCCAAAAGAACTCCTGTCAACTACATTGACTTCTAACATGCTTGTATCATATCTAGACATACATTTTCAACATAACATGATATTTCACACAAGTCTCATACATAGCCATAAGTGGCATCATAACCTCAAAACATGCCAAAATTCACCTTCACACATACTCATTCAACCATAAAACTAAGATAAGCATTTAAACTCACCTTTTATCCCTCAAGCATGGAGATACAATCTAATCCAAGCAATCACATCTAAAAGACCACCGGACAAGAAAACATAATAGAGAGATCTTATAGAGTTAAGTTCTATGGCACAATATGAGAATGATGAAGAAGGGAAACTATATCATCCTATAGCCTCTCATACCATTTGATGTGTCGCGACTCACCACCAATGCTACGAGACTCTACTAGACGTGGCAATATGAGACTTTTAGAACCTAAAACCACATTATAAACCTCATGCTCTGATACCACGTTTGTCACATTTGGGGAGCACCCCCTAGAAGTAACATGGCTTACTTGAACTCTCGGAGGTCTTATACAAGCCCATAATTATCATTTATCGCATTGACATAGTAAATTTAGCGGAAAATTTAAAACTTTTTATAGCACATCATATGCTAGAAATCATCTCATATATAGATAAAACATATGTCATAATATATATATATAGACCTTAAGTCTCTTTGCCATCTTAGACTCAAAAATATTAGAGTACATTAGGGACACGTCCCATAAGACACATTACATAACTATACAATATTTAAAGACAATACAGTAAAGACATAAGTAGGAGATCCTTGAACTTAAGGATTCCTTTCATTGAGATTGGGAATCATCTATCAAGCTCTTCACCATTCAAGACATCCTTTAAGCATCCATAACCTACACTTTGTGTAAAAAGTAGAGAAGAATGGGATTAGCAGAAGAATGTACTAAGTATGGCAACCATGCAAAAACATGCATTTAAAAGGGACAATTTCCTTGAAATCATACTTCATGCCATTTTGAGTAGATCATCATAAATCCTTAATTCAATAACATTTATATCATTCACATACTTCATATAAACATATTCGAACACCAAACATTACATAAAATCACATATAGAAATTATGACATTTTTGAGTCATATTACAGTGAGCTCTCTTTCCCTTAACAGTGAGATTATTTCCTTTTTTTTATTAACTTACCAAGTAACCCTTTAGTGATACTTGGTGAAATGCATTAACTTAAGGACACAAGGAAACATACATATCATCTACACAATCCAACACATATCATCATAGAAGTATAGTACAACTTAGACATATTTAAACCAATACCATAGGACAATTACAGTAACTACCTTTAACTTGCACATATACTAACTTCACTGCACATTCATGCATTATAAAACCTTACTCAAAATCCTATTCTAACCCTACTAGTGCAATGTATATGTGAAGCCTCATAACCTCACACATACTTAGTAAGCCTATCATAAGACCACAAGTCTTACCATCCAATTCATACATCAACAAGTAAGATAGGACAACTTCATTCATGTCAATACAAGACCTTTATCGTATAGTCAATAATATCAACATCATGCATATAGACTCATACAATGCACATCTTTATAACAAGTAGACCAATACTACAAAGTCATGGATAAAGAACATATACATAGACGCATGCATTAGAACACCTTCCTAGGACTTCCCTTAAGAGCGACTTGTGCAATGCATAGGTGAAGTCTCATAGCCCCACCAACACTAAGCAACTACCCTTAGGTTATCCTAGTTAGGGTCCTTACTTTACTTCCATTGTCCATTTTACTTTAGGAAAACTATAGCCTTAACCGACACTAAGACCATGGGTGTTAATCATGGAATTTGGTGTTGTAGAGCCTTACACCAATGGAAGGTGCTTCTACATAGCCAAGGTAGAACATTAACATATATCCTAGCATCCTAAGTGAATTCACTTTGCTAGATCCTATGTGGCAAGCATAGTTAATGGAACTAAGAGATAGGTAATTCCATCTACATGCCATTGGACAATTGGGGCCTCATCTCATGAGAAAACATGGGTGAATCTTCCTCAAAGGGAAGTCAACACCTCATGTGGGTCCATAGGTGAGTATTCCTCTAAGGGAAGTCAACACTCTATAAGGGACAAATGGTGAATCTTCCTACATGGAAAGCCAACACCTCTCGATGTCAAGTTCACTCGGCGCTAAGCTAAGTTCCCTTTTATAGAAAAGCAACTATTACATTTTTCATAAAACATAGGCTTAGAATATTTGATTCTCATATGCTTATAGCATACTCAAGCACCTATCTAGTTTTAGAGTAATCTTGGGCACCCTCTCAAGGACCCTCTACTTACTAGACCATCATATGAGTGTGTGAGTGTATACATAGATGTGAACAAACCTTTCACATAACACCTTAAAACCACATATGACCATCCATTCATATTCATGCATATAGAAACCAAACCTAGGAACTATCCAATCAAGGTACACATGTGTAATGCATAGACAAGGTCCCATACCCTTGCCCATACTAGTACACTTATCAAGTCATCCTAGCTAAGGAAACACATATCATACTTTCATAAACATCATCTTAACATACATAATAGTAGACACTAGTGAATATGAGAACTACCTTTCATTTAGACACCATGACCTATACTACTTGTAACATGCATGTAAAGTGAGTGTGTGTGTACATTGGTCAACATGATCATATAATTGGATATCAACAACACATTGAGGTATCCACCCTATTAGACCATAATACTCTTTCAAGCATAGACAACACAACAAACAATATCATAAGAGATAAGTCAACTTCATATTACACTTAAGACTCCTAACTTGTACTATTCATGCATTCACATAGGGGTACATAGGTAAGGGATTATTAACCACATTAACACAACAGTGGAAGCACCTATACTTTACCCTAACATGGATATACACATGCTTATACAATAGCCATACAACCTAGATCACAACTAGAATAGGAAAGTAGTCATAAACTTCTCATAGTATCTTCATGAGCACATGTTCATATGTTCATCAATTAGCCTTCAAGGCCATGGTCAACACATATATAGTGACAATAAATTAAACACCGCCACCATAAGTGGACCATACCACACAATGACATACAAGGCTTCATTAACTACAATACTAAAGGAAAGTAGAAGAGATAAGCATTCTTACCAATCCTTTAGCCTTTGGTCATCATTGATCATTACTACTATTTCATAAATACTACAAGTATAGGCAATAGCTAAAACATAATAATCATATAAGAAATCATGCACAAGCTACTACAAGGCCATACTACAGACTAATACAACATATCATTAACATGTTAGAATGTAAAAGGACATAGACCATCAACCAATTTCACTTACATGGATTATAGATCATATTTCATCAATAATATCAATAAAAGGCAGTAGCTAATCATAAAGTTAGTCATAACGAAATCATGCTTAAAGCACTTTAAGATCAAGCTACAACATAGGCATTAGACTTGTCAATTCGATAGAGGATAGATGAATTTGCCAATACTATCGATTCCCTAAGGCCTTGATCATCAATCATATATTACCAATAAAATACATGCTAGGCATTAGCTCCATAAATCTTTACTAAAAAAAGGAATCATGCTTCATCTAACCATAATTCGAGATCACATCACATACATAGTACTACCAATCGATAAACTAGAAGAACTTAGATCAACTCATATCAATCCTTATTCACCTTGATCATACATGTTTTATAACTACAAATTAATCATAATATCAACTTAAAACAGTAGATATAATCATCATCACCTAATCGAGTTCAACATTTAATCATAAAAAGGCCATGTTATAGTGAATTCCTAGAATACTAAACTAGGCATGTTCAATCCTACATACATTGATCCACATGGATCCTTCATCCTAAATTAAACATTAATCCACGTAAATAAGAGTATATATAACCACTTCAACATAATAGAATCACAATTCAATAGGTAACAAATTAAAATCATGAAGTCATACATAGACTAAAATCGAGTTTGTGAAAGAGCATGGGTTCATCATGCAATTGGATTGAAAACCACGTCCAAATCAGTATATAATCACTAATACATTCATATTATGCCTTTAAAATCAATTTAAGAAAGAACCCATGTCAGATTGAAGAAGAAGATGTTTGATCACATTTTTCTCTTTTGAAACTTTGAGATTTAACTCTTCAGATGGAAGGATAACTTGAGAAGATAAAGATCACCATAACTTTATCTACATGAATACCTCTAAATATTGGTGAAGAAATCATGAAATTCCAAGCTCCAAGTTGTTCTTGAGCTTCAACAACAATGGAGGTTTCTAGGGAGAATATTTTTGGAGGGAAAGATTTCTTACGTGTGTATGGGATTGGGAATGGGAGGTTCACGTGTTTGATGACTTATATACACCCAAAATTAGGTAAATAACTCAATTAGAGTCGGTTTAGGACGTGGGGTGAATTTCCCATTCACCCCTTTAATAAAACAGTACGCAGGCACAAATTGTAGGCCACTATCGACGGAACCATCTACTGGCCGTAGGTCAGTCAACGGTCCGTGCATTGGCTTCCATCGATTGGTCCTTGTCCAATATTTTGCTTGATACCTTCCCAATATAAGTACCAATCGACTATACCTCACCTACGGGCCGTTGGTTGACCAACTGGCCGTCGTTTTGTCCGTCGATTGACAATTGCCAAGGCAGTGTCTCGACCAGCCTTGGGTCTTTCTTGTGGGGCCTTTTGTGGGACCCTTTAGAAGTCGTACCCAAATGTTTCCAATGTAAATACAACCCTTAACAAGTTGTATACATTCTACATAAGTTTCACCCAAAACAAACACCTACAACACGTCCAAACATGCAAGGCCCCATCAAGACGTACACCCTAACGTTTTTTGGGGGTCTTACAACCCTAACACCTAGAAGTACATGTTTAGGGTCAAAACTTCCGGTTACGACTCCCCAAGGACTACCCTAGGGGTCCTTGAGGAGGACCCAACCCTTGGACCAACAAGATGCCCAAGGCAGCCAAGATTGTTCCTTAGTGAAATGAGTCCGCGTCACGGACTTTGTGCACTTTGGGCAAAATTCTTGGTCCGTGTCGTTGACCCCTAGGGCAGTCCTTGGTAACTCCAAAAATTTAAGTGAAGTTTGACTTGTCTAAAAAGGTTCAATTGATGTAGGGGTATTTTGGGTATTTTGGGGTTGTATTATATATTGACTTTAGGTCATATATCATTCTTACCCTAATCAAAAATCCCAACCTTAATTAGAATCCAAAAATGTTCATGCTCTCCCTTCTCTCTAAATTCTCTCTCTAAGTTAAATCCCCTATTGAAGAAGCTTCAAGTTCCAAGGAAGAAGACCAAATCCTTCAATTTTCCTCACCAAATCTCGTGGATTTCTTCATATTAAGGTATGATAGTTCATCCTTAAACCTTCTTTTATTCAAGGAGCCATTTCGAAGATATTTCAAAAGGGTTTCAAACTCCTACTTCTTCTATATTTGACTCTAAGCATGGGTCTATGCATGAAAGTTTTTAATGGATAAAATATGTTATTTTCAATGTTAATTGATGATTTTAATTTCAAAACCCCAATGAACCCATGCTCATGCATTTTATCAACTTTTGGCTTATGGAGTGGGTTTAATGTACATGTTTAGGTAATGTTAGGGTTGTATTTCTTTATGTTATAATATGAATAGCTACTGCCTTATTATGCTTATTTATGATGATTTTTTGATGTTTGAGAAAGGGTGTCTAAGGCTTGGATGAAGGGTAAGTTGGTTTATGTTATTCAGTTCTTATTGAAGAAATCTTGAGTGGTATGGTCCACCTTTGGTGGCGGTTTTTACTTGAATTATATTAGTATTTATGTGTATTGTGATTATGGACTTGAAGGCATAGTATGTGAAGTGAAGTGATGATTATGATGTATATGCTTGATATGTCTTATGAAGTTGAAATGTGTATCTTGAAGAATTATATGTATATGTGAAGCATGCTAGTGTGTGAAATATGATGAATGAAGGAATGAGCCTGTTTAGAAGTCATGTTATGAATATTGTGATTATGTGCAAGGTTTTCTCACATGTACACACACTTTGAATGAAAGAATGAAGTTATGAATGAAATGGGGGATTTATAGGGTAGACACTCATCGTGAGGGTAGATGAAGTGTCTACACCATCCCTACTATTTCTATAGTATGAAAAGGGGAATTTTGGGGTGAACACTCTTCGTTAGTTGATATAAAGTGTTTAGTAGCAACCTCACCATTCCCAAGAGCTTTCTAAGATAGGTTGGAGGTTGAATACTCTTCGTGAGTTGAGATGTGGTGTTCAAAAGTAACCTCTAAGGATAAGTACCCTTCGTGAGTTGAGATGTTATGCTAAATAGTTTTCCCTTAACCTATAGTAAATGAATGTCTAAGACTTCATGAGGGAGTTATGTTTTGCACCGAGAAGATTTGAAGAAGGGGTGGGTACACTTCGTGAGTAGAGATGTTGTATCCAATGTACCTCATGAGATGAGTACTCCTCGTTAGTAGAAAATGAGTTACTTAGAAGCAATCTCCTTATCCATTAACTATACGCCCGCACACGTGGAGCTATTGGAAAATCCATATAAAGGCTTAAAGAATGACCCTACCTTAGGCAAGTACGGATGCCTCATCCGGTAGGGGTTAATATTGGGATTCCATGTCTAGCTCTCATGGTCTATGTCGGTTACAGCTATCCCCCACAAAAGAATTTAATGAAATAAGTCTTCTAAAGGGTGCACTACATAGGGTGGGTGGTGATATGAGACACTATCTATCAATTGCACAAGTAGGCATTTGGAGGGAGTCTTGGTGTGTCCTTGTGTGAAAATGAATGATTGGGTTATTATGTGATGTAAATGAAGTAATGTGACTTTATGTCTAATGAAAGTGAAGCATGTTGATTCTATGTCTAAGATTTATGAAGTATGATGATTTATGTGTAATATTCATGAATGAAGATTATGTACATAATGTATGTGAGGTACCTAATCTAAGGAATCCTCAAGGAGCACTAAGGAGGAAGTAGTAGTATGGGATGCTACTTTCACATTGCACTAAGTGTAACTTGGGGGTTGTCTTGGAGGAGGGTTCTATGTGAAGTTCTTAAATGCAAGTTTGTTTCTCTAGTGTCTTTAATGTTGAATGTTGGTTTGTCAAGTGTGGTGAAGTATGCTTACCCTTGGTAGTCTTAAGAATCACTTAGGTGAGTATTGAAGAGATTGTATGGCGGTTTCTTCATGTCTTACCTTAGTGAGTCTTAGGATAACTTTGGATAGGAAAACTTTGTGGGAAATTAGTTTATTGTAAAGTGTAGGCTTATGTTGAAAGTATGGAAGTTTTATCCTATGTGTTAAATGATGATTTACTTGATGTTTTGCGACTTTATTCATCAAGGTTTTACTTAAATAGCATGAAAATTTTATTTCAACTAAAATGTTGTCTTTTTCATGTGGTTTGCATTATGTCATAGTTTGTACTAACCTCATACTTTCTATACTCTATAAGTATAGGTTGAAGGCAAGTGAAGGTTCCCAAAAGGCAAAGGTTGGGAAGTTGACTCTCTCAAGACTCAATATTTGCTCTTATATTCAAGAATTATTATATATTTCTTTCAACGTAAAGGGTCGTGACCCTAAGATATTTAAGATGTGTCTTAAGTTGGCTTGTGACGATGAGACTTATTCCTTAGTATTTCATAAAAGTGTTTCTTATTATTATTATTATTGTGACAAGTTTTAATTCTGCACTACTTTTCATATCTTATGTAATAAATGATAGCTAAGAGGCTTGTAAAGACCTTCGAAGGGTCAAGTACGCCTTGTGATGACTCAAGAGTGCTCCTTTCCTCTAGGGTGTACTTGCGGGTTGTTACAAACTTGGTATCAAAGCATAACGTTTTGGGAAATAGTTTAGGGTCCAAAGTATCGCAAGCCAACGTCTAGTAGAGTCTTGTTCATTGGTGTGAGTCGTGACACATCCATGAGCGGGAGGCTTTAAGGCGATAGTAGTTTCACTTTCTTCATCACTCTAGTGTCGTGCCATAGATTTGAGTTCTATAAGAGTCTTTTCTCAACCTCTTCTCTTGTATTTATAGGACATGAATACGAGGAGGACGCTCGCTAGAAAGGAGGAGGGTGGAGTAGCTAATGAAAGAATTCCTCCCCGTGGTAAGCAAGTCCCTATAGTTGACCAAGAGGATGTGAATGAGGCGGTTCCCCTCAAGAATCTCAAGGACCTCAAGTTCCTTAAATGCCTCCAATGCCCCAAGGTCCTCAATCTCCCTATGTTGAAGGGAATATGACTAATGTGGAGATAAGGGCTGCCCTTAGAGATTTGACCCAAATCATGACGACTCAAGTTCATGTCGTCAATGATATTGTGGTTGCCCAAGCTAAACTAGGAGTTTGACCTCAACCCAATGCAAGTACTCTCCCTTCTAGAATCCGGGATTTCATGAGTATGAATCCTCCTATTTTTCATGAAACTATGGTGGATGAAGATCCACAAGGTTTCATAGATGAGGTGTTCAAGGTGCTAGATGTTATGGTTTTTAATATAGGGAGAAAGCGAAACTAGCCACTTATCAACTAAAGGAAGTGTCTCAAGTATTGTTTGAGCAATGGAGGGATGAGAGACCCTTAAGGGAATTTCCGGTTGATTGGGAAGTATTGAAGAATGATTTTCTTGATAGGTTCATACCCATAGATTTGAGGGAGAGGAAATTGGTGTAATTCATCAACCTTCGTCAAGGTGGGATGAGTGTGAAGGAGTATTCTCTCAAATTCACCCAACTCTCTAGGTATGCCCCAACCATGGTATCCAACTCTAAGGCTAGAATGAATAAGTTCGTGATGGGAGTGTCTAGCTTGGTGGAATAAGAGTGTCGTACCGCAATGATCCATAATGATATGTATATTTCTAGGCTCATAGTGTATGCTCAATAAATTGAGGAGTCTAAGCTTAGGAAGATGAATAGGGATGGAAAGAGGCCTAGGTCGGATGAACCAAGTCAATCCAAGTCTAAGAAAAGGTTCTATAGTCAAGACTCTTCCATGGGGAACAATGATAGGGTTTCCAACAAAAAATTCCGAAGGAGGTGGCCATACTTTTGAGAGGTCTAGGTGTGCTACTTGTCGGAAGCAACTATCATGACCGGGATCTAGACCACAGACGATATCGGCGTCGTTGACCTCTCAGAGGTCGCAGACAAGCCTACTTACGTCATTCTTACTTCATCTAGGTTAATTTTTGCGGAAAATTTGAAACTTTTTATTTCTTAAGATACTTGATAAACATTCTTATCATTTCATAATTGTTCACCATCAACCATCTAACATTAAGAAATAAGCAACTGAAAGAAATAGTCCAATAAGTATTAAGTGTATAATTGCTAAAATGGCACCAATACAAAGTCTGAATAAAAACAGAAAAGAAACGCTAGTGGAACATGCTCCACTAGCTCAACTCTAAAACTAAGCTAGAATATAAAACAGTAGCATCCTCGAAAGCATGAGGACCTACCAACTACGGATGAATGCTGGACGTCCGGATAACTGGAACAATGATCCTGTAGCTCTATCGTCCACCTGTGCCTGCACCTAAAACAGTATAGTTGTATAGGGTTAGTACACACTTGTACTAAGTATGGGTATATGCAAGCACACACCAAGGACATGCATGAGAAAGAATGGCTCTTTCCTAACAACATAATTTTTGAAAGTCAAGTCAGTGGACTTGCCAAATTTGGATTAGGAAAGTTAGTGAACTTTCCAAATTTGGATTAGGAAAGTCATGCCATGAGAGTAACATGCATCATCATAAATATCATATTGCACACAACACATAACATCTTCATATAACACATATCATAGTACATAACATATAACACATAGCTTCTTTCATATCATTCATTCATGTGCCATGAGACCTTGGAATCATGGACTTGTCAATAAGACTTTCCAAAATGAGGGCTCAACATATGGGACCTCAACTAGGGAGTCTTCATTAGCAAACATAGAGTCTGCTTCATTCATTCATACGTACTTCATTTCATTTCATTCATAAGCCAGTGTGAACACCAGCTATACCTAGGGTGTAGTTTAAGACTTTCATCGGGTTTGCTATGCAATGATCAAGAATAACCTAATGTCATTACCTGAGTCTAGCTCACCTCTTGATTATCCTATCCTAACACCTTTGGTATCATTCATTTCATTATGTGCTTCATTTGAGGCTGGCCTCATTCATTCATTGGGAACTTTAACTTTAACCGACATAGATCATGTGAGCATCATGAAATCCAGTGTCTCCCCCACACTGAAAAGAGGTGGAATCACTGGCCAAAGTGACCCAGTAACATGCTAGCGTACATGAGAATTTAACCCCGCCAGATCCCTATATTGGCAGTATAGGTTCGAAGACTAGGAGATGTATGGATACCCATACCCGGCAATCCAGATAGTCTCATCTCATGAGAGTTATGTGAACCTTCGCCCTTCCCGAAAGAAGGCATCACCGCTCATAACTAGTCTATCGGTCCTCAGTATAAAGTTCCATTTAATTCAACTCATACGTCATGGAAGCTGGCTTCTAGTATGAGGACATCATAGCTCATTAGATGATTTCTCATCTCATCATTAGTATTAAGTGTGTTAATCTCAATACTTTCATTAGAGTGTTCATAGAGACTGGTCTCTTCATTATCTTACACTCTCATAGGTGAGTACGTTTTGGTAACATTTACTTAGGCTCATTTGAGATTGCTCTCATCATTAGCATTAGCCTCATATCATTTTGTCACCACATTCATTGTCATTAGCACATTTACTCACCTCATTTTACGTGAATGTTCATTTCATCATATGCCAATATACTTGGCCATTGGTGTGTTTCATACCCTTAATTAACCTTTCTAGGGTTTCATAATTTCATTGTTCATTTCATCATTCAGTACATACATCTTAGGTTCACTTACTTTTAAACGGATGCTAGACTTATGAGTCTATACACACAAGCCATGAGGCTTCATTCATAATTCATTAAGTAAGTCATACATTCCTAAGACTATGTAGTACAAGACTTATGTATCTTGTATATATGCCAAGATCTTGATTTCGATCTAAGTAAGTGTCATTATTCTTGGATATTTTGTTCATGTATGACTTATGTATCAATACGGAAAATTGGGCAAGGAAACCCAATTTCGAATCACTTGGATATCATTTACATTTTTCGTTGATTTTATTTTTAATATTCATAACATTTTAACTCTAGATTAAATCCCAATATTAATATCGTATCATTAATTTTCTACTTAATTTTTCTCTTAAGGTGGCCGAAGGGTTGTGGGTTCGAACCCCCACAACCCCTTTTTATTTTTCCTTAAATTCTCCTTGTCCCAATTCGCCTAAACCAAGAGGTTGCGGGATCAAATCCCCACAGCCTCTTCTATTTTCCTTAAATTTTCGCTGGGATAGGGAGGTTATGGGTTCGAACCCCCACAGCCTCCTTATTAAATATTTATTTTCGCTGAGGGTGTGAGGTGGTGGGTTCGAACCCCCATAGCCTCATAACTTTATTTTAATTAGATTAGGCGAATGGCACTGAGGTAATGGGATCGAACCCCCACAACCTCACTTTATTTCTAGTTAATTTCGCCCCTCCTTTTCATCCTTGAGGTCGTGGGTTCGATTCCCACGCCTCACATTTTCTTTTCTTTATTTTTCTCCCCTTTCGCGCGTGCCTGGAGGTTGTGGGTTCGAATCCCACGCCTCCCATTTATTTTTTTAAATATTTTTCTCCTCTTTCTCTTCCAGTTCGCGAGTTCGATTCCCCCAGCCCCCTTTTTCTTTTCTTTTCTCGCGAACTCACAGTAGCCAAGTTCAATTCCCCCCAGCCCCATTTTCTTTTCCCTTTTTTCGCGAAATCCAGTAGCCAAGGGTCGAATCCCCCCAGCCCCATTTCCTTTTTTTCTTTGTCGAGAAACCAGTAGCTAAGGGGTTCGATTCCCCTTAGCCCCTTCACGTTTTTTTTTTCTTTTTCAGCCTTCTTAACATGTGAGGTCTTGGGTTCAATTCCCCTTGACCTCACTTATTTTATTTCCCCTTTAAAAACCCAGATTTTAACCCCATTGTAGAGTGCACAAATCAGAAAAATTTTAGTCATCCTTCAAATCATTTTTAGGCGCATCTTTCATAAGTTTATTTGTATAAAAGATTGTTATTCAATCAATCATATTTCATTTAAATACACATCTTATTGTATACACATTTCACACATAAAATACACAAGAAATACATGTCTTACAAGACCCCAAAACAGTGGCCAAACACACTGCCAACGTGCACTCATACACACCTCCTTTTTCGATCACACTTTGAATGTCATCTTCGTGATTCCCCGCACATAAACATATTCACATTTAATATAAACACATCATACATGCCTAAATCAACCAGCACAACATACCCATCCTACGAATTCATTTGGGAGCTAGTGACAAGGACATGCAAAGGGGAACAACCTTAGTTTCAGAGTGAATAGTTTAAATCATAAGGGGCCTCTTGGGAAAGGGACCAAGAGAGAAGAAACCCATACCTTTTGACGTTGTTCAAGCGTGAAGTTGCTGCCCAAAAGTTCCTCCAAACCACGCCCAATTCACCTCAACGTACACACCACTCGACGAACAACCTCTCTTTGCCTTGACGTTTTTGATTACTTTGTTTTTCTTAAAATAATTTGTGTGTTATTCAAGTGTGAAGAACAATTGTTGTTAAACAGTTCTTGAGGTTTTTTGTTAGGCAGAGCGTGAGAGAATGAGAGTTGAGAGACGTGAAAGAGAGTTGAGAGACGTGAAAGAGAGTTATTAGGATTATGAGTGTAGGTTTGAATTTTGTCAAAGTAAGGTTTAATTTAACTATTAAAAATCTGATTTATTTAGCTTAGGTAAGATGACCATTGTGCCCTTACCAAAAATCAAATTTTTTATCAATAATTAAATCCTTAATTGATGCTTCTAGTGGGGCTCGAACCCGAGTGACACCCCATTTGCGAAAATGGGTCACTTCGGGTCGCCCCAACCCAAATTGCTCTTTTAAATTAAATTAATTAATTAATTTATTAATTCCTCAGGGTAATTACAATATTACCCTTGGCCTAAAAAAGACCATTTTACCCCTGGACCCTCAAAACTTAAATTTTGTTCTTTTAAGTCCAGTAAAGACTCTTTCAATTCAATCTTCATTTTCGTGAGCCTCACATGGTTGGTTCCAACCTTTCCAAGCTCAATTAACTCCCCAAGTTAGTTGTCTCGGTCGTAGTAGGGGTTCTGAGGTCTGGTTCTACGCGTATCAATCCGTGTGGACCTTGGTCCAATCCCAAGCATTCTTGACACCTTAAGTAATTATCTTATTCATTTTTAGGGTTGTTACATTATCCCCCCCTTAGGAACATTCGTCCCCGAATGACACTACCAATACACATCGTAATGCCAGTCAGATCATAACAAAATCACTATGCACAGTCAAGCAATAGCAACAAAATACGGAGAGATAAGGAAAGATAGACTTAAAAGTAGGAAGTCTAACCTCAAGAGCTGAATAAATGAGGGTAGCGGGATCTCATGTCGGCCTCAGCCTCCCACGTAGCACCCTCAACAAGATGATTTCTCCACAATACCTTCACTGTGGCAATCTCCTTGTTCCTCAGCCGCTTGACCTGTCTGTCTAAGATCTCAACAGGTACCTCCTCATAAGACAAGTCTTCACCAACCCCCAAACCTTTAACAGGTAGAATCGATGCTGGATCACCTAGGCACTTCTTCAACATAGAGACATGAAAGACTGGATGAACAGAAGCTAGCTCCGCAGGCAATGCTAACTCATAGCCACCTCACCCACACACTGCAAAATATCATATGGCCCAACATACCTCGGACTCACGTTCCATTTTCTACCAAATCTCATCACCCCTTTCATAGGTGATATCTTCAAGTAAACCTGGTCACCAACATCAATCTCTAAGGGCCGCTTTCTGTTATCTGCATATGACTTCTGCCGACTGTAAGCAGTAGCCAACCTATCTTTAATCACTCTGACCTTTTCTAAGGCCTCATGAATGATCTTTGGACCAAAAATGGATGACTCTCCAACCTCGAACCACCCTACTGGAGATCTACACCTCCTACCATACACTGCCCCAAACTGTGCCATCCCAATGCTGGAGTGATAGCTATTATTATACGAGAACTATATCAAAGGCAGATAGTCATCCCAGTTACCTCTGAAGTCGATCACACACTCTCTCAACATGTCCTCCAATGTCTGAATGGTGCGCTCCACCTGCCCATCTGTCTGAGGATGAAAGGCAGTGCTAAGCTTTACCTGCGTGCCCAAGCTCTTCTGGAAAGATCTCCAGAAATGTGAAGTAAACTGAGCTCCTCTATCTGAAATGATAGACAAAGGAATCCCATGCAATCTCACAATCTCATCAATGTAGAGTCTCGCATAATCCTCGGCTCTGTAAGTAGATTTCACAGGGATAAAGTGGGCAGACTTAGTCAATCTGTCCACAATAACCCATATGGAGTCATGCTGCCTCCTAGTCCTCGGAATACCAACCATGAAGTCCATATTAATGGCCTCCCACTTCCAAGTCGGAACCTCAATAATCTGAGTCAGACCGCCAGGCTTTAGATGCTCTGCCTTGACCTGCTGACAATTAGAACACTTGGCCACATACTCTGCAATGTCCTTCTTTATGCCATCCCACCAATAAATCTGCTTAAGATCATGATACATCTTGGTGGAACCTGGATGTATGGAATATCTGGAACCATGGGCCTCTGCAACAATCCTGGTCCGCAAATCCTCCACATCTAGTACGCACAGCATGTCCTGATATCTAAGTATTCCATCACCTCCCAAAGCGAAAGACTCATTCATCTTCATAAACACTGCGTCCTTCAGCTCCATCAACACAGGATCTAGATGCTGACCCTGCTTGACTTCAACTACCAAGGATGATTCAGAACTAGGATGAATTGAAACATCCCCACTAGTAGAGTCAACCAATCGCACACCCAGTCTGGCCAGTCTGTGTACATCTTTCACCAGCTCCTTCTTCTCGTCCTCAACGTGGGCTGTACTTCCCATGGTCATCCTGCTCAAAACATCAGCTACAACATTAGCCTTACCTGGATAGTAGTGCACATTCATGTCATAGTCCTTCAATAGCTCCAACCATCTCCGCTGACGTAGATTCAACTCCGTCTGTGTGAACACGTACTGGAGACTCTTGTGATCTGTGAATACATCCACATGCACTCCATACAAGTAGTGCCTCCACAGCTTCAGTGCAAACACCACAGCTGCCAACTCCAGGTCATGAGTGGGATAATTCTTCTCATGAACCTTGAGTTGTCTGGACGCATAGGCTATTACCTTACCAACCTACTTAAGAACACAACCCAAACAAACCCTAGATGCATCACAGTAAACAGTGTAATTCTCACCATATTTAGGCAATGTAAGCACCGGGGCTAAAGTTAGTCTGTCCTTGAACTCCTAGAAACTCCTCTCACAAGTCTCCGTCCACTCAAACTTGGCTTTCTTCTTAGTCAAAGTTGTTAATGGGGTAGCAATGGAAGAAAATCCCTCCACAAACAGGCGGTAGTAACCAGCCAATCCCAAAAAGCTACGGATGTGAGTGGGAGTAAGAGGCTTTGGCCAGTTCTTCACAACCTCAGTCTTCCTGAGATCCACCTCCACGCCCTGATCGGACACAACATGACCCAGGAAGGTCACTGATCTCAGCCAGAATTCACATTTGCTGAATTTGGCATACAACTGATATTGTCTAAGTACCTGCAAGATTAGTCTCAAATGTTGTTCATGGTCTTCCTTGGTCTTAGAGTAGATGAGAATGTCATCAATGAATACTATGACAAAAGAGTCAAGGTATTCACGGAAGACCCTGTTCATAAGATCCATAAATGTAGCAGGTGCATTCGTGAGACGAAATGACATGACTAGAAACTCATAGTGACCATAGCGGGTACGAAAGGCTGTCTTTGGGATATCTCCATCCCTAACCCTAAGCTGATGGTACCCTGAACGAAGACCAATCTTAGAGAAGAAACTATACCCTTGGAGCTGATCGAATAAATCATCTATTCTGGGAAGTGGATACTTTTTTATAGTGACTTTGTTGAGCTGCCGATAATCGATACACATTCTAAGGGTTCCATCTTTCTTTTTCACAAACAACACTCGAGCGCCCCAAGGGGATATGCTCGGTTGAATGAAACCCTTATCAGTGAGATCTTTCAACTGCAGCTTCAACTCTTTGAGTTCAGCTGGAGCCATTCTGTAAGGAGGAATGGACATTGGTTTAGTATCAGGTTCTAAGTCGATACCAAAATCAATCTCTCGAGGGGGATGGACTCCAGGCAAATCATCAGGAAATACATCTAGGAACTCACTCACTACAGACACTGAGTCTATGGAAGGAATGTCATGATCTAGATCATTAACACTCACAAGATGACACAATAACCCCTTGGACATCATTTTATTGGCCTTAAGGTTCGAAATCAAGAGGTTAGGATGACTCGAGTTGTACCCCTCCCAGACTAGCTCCTCTTCATTAGGGAAACAAAATCTCACCACTCTACTACGACAGTCCAAGCAAGCATAACAACTGTGAAGCCAGTCCATGCCAAGAATAACATCAAAATCATGCATGGGTAACTCAACCAAGTCTGCACACATAGTCTTACCACTTATCACTATTGGGCAACCCTTGTATACTCTATCAGTTCTTACATTTTCTCCTAAAGGTGTACTAACCACTATAGGATCATGCAGAACTCCAGGCAATATCTCAAAAGTGAGAGCAAGCAAAGGAGTTACAAAGGAAAGCGTAGACCCTGGATCAAGTAAAGCATAAACAGAAGTTGAGAATACTTGCAGCATACATGTGACCATATCAACGGACTTCTCCTGCTCCTCCCTGCCCTTCAGGGCATAGATCTGATCCTCTTAGGAGGATCGGCTGCTGCTGCACCCTGTGGATTAGGCCTAGGCTAAGCATTACCTCCAGCCTGACCTCTGTTCTGTGGGCAATCTCTAACCATGTGTCCATTCTTACCGCAACCGAAATAGGCATTAGTGCCCTGTCTGCACTCTCCACTGTGAGCTCGGCCATACTTAGCACAATTCTTTTTAGGACGCTGCATCTCACCTCCATTGCCCTTCTTGGGCTCAGTTCAGCCTCCTATAGGTGTTGTACTCCTCTGAAAGTTTGAGTTCCCAGAACTCAGTTGCCCCTTCTTGAACTTGGGCTGCTCACGGACGCCAAAATTATTTCTGTGGCCTCCATGGCTGGGACCTACCTGATCTTGAGGTTTAGGCCTCCTAGCATCACGAACACCCCTCTTTTTACGGCTGTCCTCTACCTGCTGGACATGCACCATCAACCTGGCGAGGTCCATATTATCATGAAGCATTGCAGACCGACACTCCTCCTCCAGACCTCTATTGATTCCTATGAGGAACCTGCTCATCTCATCCCTGTTGTTAGACACAAGGGAAGTAGCATACCTGGATAATTTAACAAACTTCAGTACTCACCTCATCCTTGCTATTAAATACTAAGGAAAGTAGCATACCTGGATAGCTTAACAAACTTCAGGGAATACTCCCTGACTGTCATAGATCCCTACTTAAGGTTGATGAACTCCTCAACATTGGCCTCCCTCATTTCTCTGGGAAAGAATCTATCCAGAAAGTCTGTCTTAAACAACTCCTATATGACTGGAACTCCTCCCAAAGCTCGGCTATCCTGCCACATCTTGCACCAATTCTGTGCAACATCCTTGAGCTGATAGGAAGTCAGCTCAGCCTTCTCAGTATTTGTGGCCCCCATAGCCACCAGAATCTTATGCACCTCATCCACAAACTCCTGGGGATCCTCTGCAGTCCTAGAACCTGTGAAAATAGGAGGATTCATCCTTGTGAAGTCTCTGAGTCTGTCAGCCATGCTACGAACCGATGGGTTCTCCCTCTGAACATCCTGCCGGTTGACCTGAGCAGTCATAGCCTGGGCCTGTATAGTAATGGCCTGGGCCATCTGGGCCAGAGATGCCCTCATCTCAGCATCAGTCAACCCAGCTGGGTTAACTGGCATAACCACTCCTTCAGCTGGAGCCTAGGATGGATCCTGATTACCCCCAGCAGCTGCACCTCCTCTCCTCTAACCAATAGCCCTCCTAGTATTCATTCTCTAAAAACAACAAAGATTGATGTTAGACACGCTCATAACACCAAGAAATTAAACTTTAGGAAAAGCACGATAAGATCAGAAAAAGGGAAGTTTTCCTACGCATCATGCAGTCTCTAATCCAGGATAGTGGTGCACTTCACTACCATGACTTAGAAACTACTCAATGTGGTTGATGTGAACTCATTCTTATCGGAATTTAACCTAGTGCTCTGATACCAACTTTGTCACGACCGGGATCTAGACCCCAAACGAAACCGGCGTTGTTGACCTCTCAGAGGTCGTAGACAAGCCTACTTACGTCATTCTTACTTCATCTAGGTTAATTTTTGCAGAAAATTTAAAACTTTTTGTTTCTTAACATACTTGCTAAACATTCTTATCATTTCACAATTGTTCACCATCAACCATCTAACATTAAGAAATAAGCAACTGAAAAAATAGTCCAATAAGTATTAAGTGTATAATTGCCAAAATGGCACCAATACAAATTCTGAATAAAAATAGGAAAGAAACGCTACTGGAACATGCTCCACTAGCTCAACTCTAAAACTAAGCTAGAATATAAAATAGTTGCATCCTCGAAAGCATGAGGACCTACTAACTCCGGATGAATGCTGGACGTCCGGATAACTGCAACGATGATCCTGTAGGTCTATCGTCTACCTGTGCTTGCACCTAAAACAGTATAGTTGTATAGGGTTAGCACACACTTGTACTAAGTATGGGTATATGCAAGCACACACCAAGGACATGCATGAGAAAGAATGGCTCTTTCCTAACAACATGATTTTTGGAAGTCAAGTCAGTGGACTTGCCAAATTTGGATTAGGAAAGTTAGTGAACTTTCCTAATTTGGATTAGGAAAGTCATTCCATGAGAGTAACATGCATCATCATAAATATCAAATTGCACACAGCACATAACATCTTCATATAACACATATCATAGTACATAACATATAACACATAGCTTCTTTCATATCATTCATTCATGTGCCATGAGACCTTGGAATCATGGACTTGACATTAAGACTTTCCAAAATGAGGGCTCAACATATGGGACCTCAACTAGGGAGTCTTCATTAGCAAACACAGAGTCTGCTTCATTCATTCATACGTACTTTATTTCATTTCATTCATAAGCCAGTGTGAACACCAGCTATACCTAGGGTGTAGTTTAAGACTTTTATCGGGTTTGCTATGCAAAGATCAAGAATAACCTAATGTCATTACCTGAATCTAGCTCACCTCTTGATTATCCTATCCTAACACCTTTGGTATCATTCATTTTATTATGTGCTTCATTTGAGGCTGGCCTCATTCATTCATTGGGAACTTTAACTTTAACCGACATAGATCATGTGAGCATCATGAAATCCAGTGTCTCCCCCACACCGAAAAGAGGTGGAATCACCAGCCAAAGTGACCCAATAACATGCTAGCTTACATGGGAATTTAACCCCGCAGATCTCTATATTGGCAGTATAGGTTCGAAGACTAGGAGATGTATGGAGACCCATACCCGGCAAGCCGGACAGTCTCATCTCATGAGAGTTACGTGAACCTTCACCCTTCCCGAAAGAAGGCATCACCGCTCATAACTAATCTATCGGTTCTCAGTATAAAGTTCTATTTCATTCAACTCATACATCATGGAAGCTGGCTTCTAGCATGAGGACATCATAGTTCATTAGATGATTTCTCATCTCATCATTATTATTAAGTGTGTTAATCTCAATACTTTCATTAGAGTGTTCATAGAGACTGGTCTTTTCATTATCTTACACTCTCATAGGTGAGTACGTTTTGGTAACATTTACTTAGGCTCATTTGAGATTGCTCTCATCATTAGCATTAGCCTCATATCATGTTGTCACCACATTAATTGTCATTAGCACATTTACTCTTCATATTTACTCACCTCATTTTACGTGAATGTTCATTTCATCATATGCCAATATACTTGGCCATTGGTGTGTTTCATACCCTTAATTAACCCTTCTAGGATTTCATCATTTCAGTGTTCATTTCATCATTCAGTACATACATCTTAGGTTCACTTACTTTTAAACGTATGCTAGACTTATGAGTCTATACACATAAGCCATGAGGCTTCATTCATAATTCGTTAAGTAAGTCATACATTCCTATGATTATGTAGTACAAGACTTATGTATCTTGTATATATGCCAAGATCTTGATTTTGATCTAATTAGGTGGCATTATTCTTGGATATTTTGTTCACGTATGACTTATGTATCAATACGGAAAATTGGGCAAGGAAACCCAATTTCGAATCACTTGGATATCATTTACATTTTTCGTTGATTTTATTTTTAATATTCATAACATTTTAACTCTAGATTAAATCCCAATATTAATATCGTATCATTAATTTTCTACTTAATTTTTCTCTTAAGTTGGCCGAAGGGTTGTGGGTTCGAACCCCCACAACCCCTTTTTATTTTCCTTAAATTCTCCTTGTCCCAATTCGCCTAAACCAAGAGGTTGTGGGATCAAATCCCCACAGCCTCTTCTATTTTCCTTAAATTTTCACTGGGATAGGGAGGTTGTGGGTTCGAACCCCCACAGCCTCCTTATTAAATCTTTCATTTCGCTGAGGCTCTGAGGTGGTGGCTTCGAACCCCCACAGCCTCATAACTTTATTTTAATTAGATTAGGCGAATGGCAGTGAGGTTGTGGGATCGAACCACCACAGCCTCACTTTATTTCTAGTTAATTTTGCCTCTCCTTTTCAACCTTGAGGTCGTGGGTTCGATTCCCACGCCTCATGTTTTCTTTTCTTTATTTTTCTCCCCTTTCGCACGTGCCTGGAGGTCGTGGGTTCGAATCCCATGCCTCCCATTTATTTGTTTAATTATTTTTCTCCTCTTTATCCTCCAGTTCGCGAGTTCGATTCCCCCAACCCCCTTTTTCTTTTCTTTTCTCGCGAACTCACAGTAGCCAAGTTCAATTCCCCCCAGCCCTATTTTCTTTTCCCTTTTTTGCGAAATCCAGTAGCCAAGGGTCGAATCCCCCCTGCCCCATTTCCTTTTTTTCTTTGTCGCGAAACCAGTAGCTAAGGGGTTCGATTCCCCTTAGCCCCTTCACGTTTTTTTTTTCTTTTTCAGCCTTCTTAACATGTGAGGTCTTGGGTTCAATTCCCCTTGACCTCACTTATTTTATTTCCCCTTTAAAAACCCAAATTTTAACCCCATTGTAGAGTGCACAAATCAGAAAAATTTTAGTCATCCTTCAAATCATTTTTAGGCGCATCTTTCATAAGTTTATTTGTCTAAAAGATTGTTATTCAATCAATCATATTTCATTTAAATACACATCACATTGTATACACATTTCACACATAAAATACACAAGAAATACATGTCTTACAAGACCCCAAAACAGTGGCCAAACACACTGCCAACGTGCACTCATACACACCTCCTTTTTCGATCACACTTTGATTATCATCTTCGTGATTCCCCGCACACAAACATATTCACATTTAATATAAACACATCATACATGCCTAAATCTACCAGCACAACATACCCATCCTACGAATTCATTTGGGAGCTAGTGACAAGGACATGCAAAGGGGAACAACCTTAGTTTCAGAGTGAATAGTTTAAATCGTAAGGGGACTCTTGGGAAAGGGACCAAGAGAGAAGAAACCCATACCTTTTGACGTTGTTCAAGCGTGAAGTTTCTGCCCAAAAGTTCCTCCAAACCACGCCCTATTCACCTCAACGTACACACCACTCGACGAACAACCTCTCTTTGCCTTGACGTTTTTGATTACTTTGCTTTTATTAAAAATTTTCGTGTGTTCTTCAAGTGTGAAAAACAATTGTTGTTAAATAGTTCTTGAGTTTTTTTGTTAGACAGAGCATGAGAGAATGAGAGTTGAGAGACATGAAAGATAGTTATTAGGTTTAGGAGTGTAGGTTTGAATTTAGTCAAAGTAAGGTTTAGTTTAACTAATAAAAATCTGATTTACTTAGCTTAGGTAAGATGACCATTGTGCCCTTACCAAAAATCAGATTTTTTATCAATACTTAAATCCTTAATTGATGCTTCTAGTGGGGCTCGAACCCGAGTGACACACCATTTGCGGAAATGGGTCACTTCAGGTTGCCCCAACCCGAATTACTCTTTTAAATTAAATTAATTAATTAATTTATTAATTCCTCAGGGTAATTACAATATTACCCTTGGCCTGAAAAAGACCATTTTACCCCTGGACCCTCAAAACTTAAAATTTCTTCTTTTATGTTCGGTAAAGACTCTTTCGATTAAATCTTCGTTTTCGTGAGCCTCACATGGTTGGTTCCAACCTTTCCAAGCTCAATTAACTACCCAGGTTAGTTGGCTTGGTCGTAGTAGGGGTTCTGAGGTCTGATTCTACGCGTATCAATCCGTGTGGACATTGGTCCAATCGCAAGCATTTTTGACACCTTAAGTAATTATCTTATTCATTTTTAGGGTTATTACAGCAACACTTAGGTAAATGTGTTGCCGGTATGGATGGTTGCTTTGGGTGTAGCAATAGCGGTCATAAGATGAGATATTGTCGTAACCTCAAGACAAAAGTGAAAGAGGTCAACCATGCTACTCATGGTGTTCCGGATCCTAATGCTCTAAAGATGAGTCGTTTCTACGCACTCGGAACTAAAGAAGGAACTACTCCAGAGTGAAGGCCCTGGTAAGTCATAATTCCTTATAGTTGTTTTGTTTTATCTCAAATGGGTTTACCCTAAGTAGGGGAGAATTATTTGAGTAGAAAGGTGTTAGATATCCTTATCTTTTCCTTATACTCTTACTCAAGCTTGAGACCAAACTCCTTAGTAGTTTTGTTATATTTTGGAGTCTTGAGTTTTAGTATGAGTTGCATGTCTTCTTATTTATGAGTATCATTGATGGTTTGATGCTTTGCATGCTCTTGATGATATCAAAGTTATATGAGTAGATTGGTAGTTAATCTATCTTTCCATGTCAATGAATAGCTAATGGTATATTCTTAATTGCTTCAAAATTGTTATGTTTATGTGCCAATTTGTGATTTGAAGGTTATTGCATGTTGAGCTTTGTGATGATATGATTAGCAGGTCTAGTGTTGGAGAAGGTTGTCCCTCCATAAATGAAATGAGAAATGAAGAAGTGAGTGTATGCTTTGAATTGTGGAAATAGTTCCAAATTTGACTTGTATGCTTAAAATGATCAATGATATGAAGTTGGTGTTCCTTGTAAATTAATTTCTAGAACCACGATTTGGAGGCGTCCGCGCGATGTGTTGCCATGTACCAGATTTGGTCGCATCATTTTAAAGTCAAATTAGACTTAATTAAAAGGTACAATTAGTGTAGAGTTAGTGTTTTGGGTACTTTGGGGATTTATTATAAATGATTTTTGCTTCACTTTTAATCCTAATTCAACAATCCAAACAAAACCCTGAAGTTGAAATGAAAATCTCTCAATTCTCTTTATCCAAAATCCTCCATTGATGAAGCTTTGAAGCTCCAAGGAAGAAGGTAAAATTATCCAAGTTTCAACCATAATTTTGTGGGCTTACTACCAATAAGGTATGGTAATTTATCCTAGATTCTTCTCTCATTTAAGGAGTCAATCCAAAGATTTTTCAAAAGATTCAAAATCCTAAAAGTTCCTATTTCAAATTCTAAGCATGGGTTATTGCATTAAAAGGTTTTAATGGATGAATTATGATGTTTTCAATATTAATTGATGATCTTAAAATTAAAAACTCCATGAACCCATGATCATCCTAATTCTCTAATTTTGTCTTATGAAAAATGGGTTT
The DNA here is from genome assembly GCA_016801875.1 of Solanum sitiens. Taxonomy (NCBI): domain Eukaryota; kingdom Viridiplantae; phylum Streptophyta; class Magnoliopsida; order Solanales; family Solanaceae; genus Solanum; species Solanum sitiens. The sequence continues at coordinate 246,803 of JABWTJ010000229.1, forward strand.
GATGAATGTGATTGGATATTGTTAAAATTGTGTTTATACTATGTTGCATTATGGTTATCTACTGCCATTTATGCCTAATTATGATGAATTGAGGAAAGGTGATCCAGTCTTGGATGAAGGGTGAGTTGACCTAAATTATTCTAGTTCTTCTTGAATTGATCTTGTGTGGTATGGTCCACTTATGGTGGCGGAGTTTACATGATGTATATGAATGTATATGTGAATTGTGATTATGGCCTTGAAGGCATAAAATGTGAAGTGAAGTGATGTCATGAAGTATATATATGGAGATGTCTTATGAAGTTATGAATGTGGATTTTGAAGATTGTATGTCGAATTGAAGTATAATGTGAATGTGAAGTATTATTGTGTGTGGATTATGATGAATGTGATATGATCATGTTAGAAGACAATGTTATGAATTATGGTGATTATGTGAAAGGTTTTCTCACATATACTCACACACACAATGAATGAATGAATGAAAGAATGAAGCTAATGAAAATGTAATAATGAGAGTCTATTGAAAGGTTTTCTCAATGGAACTCTAATGATTGAAAAGAGGGGGGGGGATTTTGGGGTGGACACTCTTTGTCGGTGGAGATGTAGTGTCTAGTAGCAACCTCATTATTCCTAAGAGCTTTTCAATAAATGAATGGTAGGTCGGGGTTGGATACTCTTCGTGAATTGAGAGGTAGTATCCAAAAGTAACCTCTAGAGATGAGTACTCTTTGTGAGTTGAGATGTAGTACATAGTTGTAACAACCCACAAAATTAACTAGGGTGATATAGAGATTCACTTGTGTGTCATGAGTTTATAACTTGTTAAAATGATGAGTTTTGACTTTCAAAGTCTAATTTGAGGAGTTTAGAGGTTGAACGTCAAGGGACGGTCATGACGTTCATGAACTAGTCTAGTGGGCTTATGTGTTTATGTAGTTAGTGATATTTGAAAGTCTTGTGGAATGAGTTTAAGGGAGTCAACGTCAAGGCACATCTTAGACTCTAGGTTAAAATGTTTTTTTAGTGAAGGGCATGAATGTTCGAGCTTGTGCCACGCCAAGGAAGGAAGGGCCTAACCAAAAGGCCAAGGCTTCCAACCTTTGCTCAATATTGCCTCAAGGCTCCACAAGCCACTTCACGGTCAGTGGTCTTGACCACGGATCGTGAAGGTGGTCGTGAAGTTTCCTTGGTGGCATGTGAGAAAAGGCACTTTGGCCAAGCCACTGCCCCAACTTCCACGAGCCACTTCAAGGCCAGTGGTCATGACCACGGCCAGTGAACATGGTCACTAAAATGCCTTAGCCATGTGCAGGCTTGGCAAGTCCAAGTTGGCTACTTCCCCAAGGACCACTAAGTCAACTTGGCCGTGAAGTCCTTAATGAGCCATCAAGTTGGGCGTGGTCCCTAGGTGGCCTACCCCGATTTGGTAATTCCAAATATTTTCTATTTTAGTTTTTAGTAAGTGGGGTTAGTTTTAAAAGGTTTATATCATTAATATATATAGTTCTAAGTGTTTAAACCTTCCTTTAACTCATTATTTCAAAAACCCCAAATCAAAACTTCCAAAGTGCTCTCTAGTTAAATCCTCCATTGATGAATCTTTAAGCTCCAAGGAAGAGGACCAAATTCTCTATGTTTTTAACCTAATTTCGTGGATATATTCTAACTAATGTATGGTGATTTCATCCTTGATTCTTCTCTCATTCAAGGAGCCAATTTCAAAGGCTTTTAAAAATTTCTAAAAACCCCTTGAACCCTATTTCGAAATCTAAGCATGGGTTCTTGCATTAAAAGGTTTTAATGGATGTTTTATGAAGTATTCAATGTTAATTGATTGTTTTTTGATAACAACTTCCATGAACCAATATATTCCTTGAATTTCTAACTATGGTTCTAAAGTGGGTGTATTGATTATGATCTAATTAGGTGGAATTCATGTGTAGGTTGTTATGGGCTATTAAATTATGTATTCATTAATGTTAGAATAATTCATAGCTTGCCTTATAATGTTGATATCTATATTGGGTATTGATTGAATCATCTATATGGATGAATTGGTGGTCTTAGCCTTATGGGAATTGTATATTTCTATTGTAAAGATCCCTTATTATGTGAAATTGTTGGAAAGGCTAAGGAATGGTGATTGTGGCTATTAGAAGATGGTGAGTTGACCTAATTCCTTTGTTTAGCATAGAATTACTATTGAATTGCTATTAATTGGTATGGTCCACTTATGGTGGCAGTGTTTAATTGTTATAATTGATATGAACATGGCCTTGTCAGCATTATTATGTGAGTATGGTATTAGCATGATATGGTATATGTGAAGGTATGAAGTGAAGGTGCTCATATGATATGATTGAATATTCTTCCTCTCTAGTTGTTGATATATGATGATGAAGGACTAAGGAGAGTCTTTATAGAATGATGTTGTATCTTGTATTGGTAGACTAGTTGTCCTTACTACTTGTATTGTGTTGAATAAGTGTATTAATGAAAGTCTAGGATCGGTAGACCTAGAGTAGGTTCCCTTCCTTGAATAACTAAATGATGTATTCTACAGCATGTCTTGAATCGGTAGACCTTAGTATGGTTCCCCTTCTTTATGTGTCAAGACAATTAGAGAATGTGAAACCTTGAATAATTAAAGAAGGTTAATAAGAAGCCTTGAAGGAATAGACCTATATGGTGCCTCCTTCTTGAGTGGAGAGATTGACTTAGAGATAGGTTCGTCGGAATGGCATGCGACCATCTTTAAGAAAGTCATAAGAGCTATCCTAATAGACCTTGATTGGCATACCTAGGGGACCCATTCTTGGAAACTGTATTATGAGTTGGTAGAGCTTAGTAATGGTACCTTCTTTAATACACCTATGTGAATGAATGACTCTATGAGAACAAAGGCAAAGCATTGAGTGGATATGCTTGTGGTAGTAGCTCTACTTTAGATGATAGTAGAGTACAAAGAATCCCTTGATATCCCTTAACCATGTGCCCGCATGGGATGTGTCCTAGTTGTACCCTTCGCAAGTAGAACACCTTCCACGGTGTGGGGTTCTTATGAAACCAGATTCTATACCTGGCTAGTGTGGTCTATGTCGGTTAATGCATATTCTCATCATATGGGATTAACACTCTAGTTATTGGATAAGATCTACAACATGTGGTTAGTGGAATGGGACGTTATCTACACATTGCACGAGTAGGCTTTGAAGATGCTAGGTTAGTTCCCTAGGTCCTCCAAGACCATTATGTGAAGTCCCCTAATTGATTACTTGTCTCTTAAATGACTTTATTGAATATGTTCACTTAGTAAAGGAAAGTTGAATAGAAGGATTCTTATCTAGGGTTGCTTTGAGGATAACTTAGGTGTTCTTGAAAAGGGTGTATGAGTGGTCTTTTCATGTCTTACTCAAGTGAGTTTTCGAGTAACTTTAGGTAGATGATCTAAAGTGATGGAAAGGTTAACTTGTTAAACATGCAATCTGTCTTATATGTGATTGTTAACTTGTATTATGTCTAGTAAACTCTTATGATGAAGGTTTCTATGAAAATAGCATGAAAGCATATCTTGAAGTAAATGCCCTTTTTTGCATGGTTTTCTTGCATGTTCACCATACTTAGTGCATTCAATGTGCTAATTCCATATGTTTTCTCTATTTCTACAAATGTAGGTGTCATCCGATTTTTATTTATTTTTATTAGTTTTTGCATGATCCTCTTTGAGTCCATGACGTACTTATCTCCCTCGTATCTCCGAGTCGTCCAGCCCCCTAGAAAATGGCGTACAGGTTGAAAGTCGCAAATACATTGTTGGAAATTTAAATTGCAAGTCTTCGAAAGCTTAAGAAAAGGCTAATATACTATTGTATACACTGATATATAGTAGTAATATACAATACACAGGTTGAAAAATTATACAGGTGCTGGAAAATTGATCTGGGCCATCATACATTCCGTATACATCCCAATATACACGAAAATAGATTGTATACAAGCCGTATACATCAGCATACACCAAAATGTATACCAGATTTTCAAGGGAAATGGGCTAAAATCCCCTTTCAAAATAGCTGCAGGATTTTTTGGAGAATTGGGCCTAAAAGTCCATTTTTGCTGAATTTGGGCAAAGAAGCCCAAGTTCAAATTTCCTCCCTCCTCTTCTTTATTTATTTGCTATTGTATTGACTTACTTTTCACTTATTTAATTTTGGTTTGACTTAATTAATTTCCCAAAGTCAGTCACTTCTCTTTTATATTTAAATAAAAATATTTTTTTTTTATATTCTATATTGAACTTTATTTTCACTATTAGACCCTATTGGAAGATTCCTTCTAAGTTCACTCTCTTTTAAAATAATCAATTAAAATAGAATAGTAATATTGTTTAATAAATAGATAAATAATTTGAATTTATTTATTTAGTCAATATCTGAAAAATAAATTATTTTAAAAGGTCATTTAGTCAAATCGCCGGTCAACCGCGAGTTAGCGGGCATTCCGAGGGCCTAACACCTTCTCGGAATGTAAATTGAACTTCGAACCCTTTTCAATTGATTTTTATCTGTTTTAAATCTTTTGAAAAATAATTATAAGTTTTTTCTTGATTTTTTATTAAAAATCAAGTGGCGACTCTATTAATTTTGAAAGTCGATTACTCTTAAATCATAAGATTAATTGATTTCCCGAAACTTAGTCATTTTTTCAAAATATATATATATTTTATTTATTTTTCTAATAAAACAGAAATGGCGACTCTGCTGGGGATTAATTTAGTTCTAACCAAAAGGATTTGACTATTTTGACTAATTGTTATTATTAAATTGCTTATATGTAATTAATTTGTTTAAATTATATAAATGGCATTGCATTCATGGCATCCTTCAATATGTATGTATAGTATATTAAAGGACGGTTTGCGTAACCGCAGCCGGGCTTTTTTATACTCACCTTCTTCCGGAATTAGTGGCAATTTATTGGTTCGTCATGCGTCCAATGATTCTCGCGAGTTCCAGCCCAAATTATCAAGTTTGGGTTCCCGGTCTTTTCAAAAGCCACTCCTAGTCAACTAGCGTAGAGCCGAGCCAAAATCCCAAATTTAGGAGCATTTGAACTAGGACGACCCAACACCCAAGGAGTGTTGGGCCCATTAGATAGACCACCTTGAGTCCAAAAGGGCTTACGGCCTGAACGGGCGATCATATTTATTTGTTTAAATTTGAAGGATGTATACATCATCTGAAGAAATCATTATCCTCGGGATTGGGAGTACATTGTAGCTTATTTTAGTCAAAGAAAGAGCTCACAAGTTACTAGTCTAAGACGTGGGAACCCAGAGAGGAGAAGAAATGAAGAGGGAAGGACTTTCTTTAGAAGCATAGTTCAGAATTGTACCCCTGCGTGGGACTGATTATTTTGTATCCCGTTTTCCCCAATCCATTTAAGTTTTATTCATAAATTTGTATAAATTTGGGTTTTGGGACAATGGAATGTTTTAAATGACATATACATCCTTCAAATCGTTAGGCCTACCCTTGGCATAAAAGGGTCACATATCTGTTTAGAACGCGCAATAACTGTTTGTGTTATAATTGTTTGTATGATTATGTTGCTTCATTTGGAGATATTATAGCCTACTCATTCTCGAAAAATATTTTCTATAACTCCTTAAGCATAAATATCAAATCACTATCGAAAGTACGTCCAAATACTCTTCGAGTCTTTAGTCTCCCAATAAATTCGAACTTTATTTTTCAAAAAGTACTCTCTCATATCAAAAAAAATATCTTTTTGAACTCTTACAAAGAAATTAGAGTTACATCTCAGTCAAAAACCAGAAGTACGACAATAAAATATTCAATCGGTTTTGTCCCGACTCAGGTCGACATTTTTGACTCACAAAGCTAAAAATCAAAGAAACAAATTCCTATCTATCTAATCATTTTCTTTATATATGTGGGATAGTCTTTCTTCAAATGAAGCGACTCTTATGTGCTTACAGCTTTGTGTGTGATATCTTGTATTACCTACTGCCTACATAAACTAACACATTTGTTGTTTGAGTTATTTCTCTTAGTCAGGAACTCAAAACTGGTTTGTGTTGATTAGTTGTTAAACATTCAAAGTTTTCAAAGATTAATTTCCCAATTGAAATTTATTGAAAGAAAAAAGAAGAATGACTGAGAATAATGAGAATACCAACCTGAGTGAAATTGCCATAGTTCAACCGCCTACCGTTGAACAAAATGAGTTAATTGCACAGTTGATGCAACAGATTGCTGAGTTGAGGGTTGAGTTGCAGAAAAAACAAGATTTGTCAATTCCGACTATCGATGTCAACACTCTAGGCAATCGAAGACTTCCACTCCATTTTCCTCATCTGACTTCAAATTCGGACCTTGTCCAAAATAACCCACCCTCCAACCATACTCAAAATCCTTCCACCATTGACCTAACCACGTCAAATTTTAATCACGCCAACACTTCATACCAAACACCGCATCTTTTTTAGAACCTGAATACCAATCCTCAAGTTTTTCCTCCTCTTCAAAATCAAAAAACAAATAACTCTCAAATACTCCCTCCATTTAAGATCTTAAACGTCAACAATCATCAAACACCCCCTTTCATGTATCAAACCCTTCTATAGGCACTCAAAATCCACAAAACTCTCAACCCTTACCTCCGAAAGTCACTTTTAATATACCAGTTCGAACCAAACCACATCTTCACTATACTCCATATTCCGAACTTGACCACTACGAAGAGAAGGAGAAGGAGTGGAGGGCCAAAGAGGAAAAGACTAAGCAGATCATGAAGGAAGAGATTGCGAAAGTGATAAAAGAATTTGATTACGCTTCAGAAGAGGTGGGGCTGAATTATGAAAATTTATGCATTCATCCGAATTTGGATCTTCCAGAAGGGTTTAAAGTGCCAAAGTTCGTCACTTTTAATGGAACTGGAAATCCTTTAACACATCTAAAGGTTTATAGTGATCAACTCGTTAGAGTTGGCAAAAATGAAGCATTGTTGATGCGTCTCTTCAGTCAAAGTCTAAGTGGAGAAGCTCTGGAGTGGCTTACATCACAAAAACTAAAACAATGGAAAAGTTAGAATGCACTCACAAAGGATTTCACGGAAAGATTTGGACATAATGTAGAAGTTGCCCTAGATCGCTATTACTTGGAGAAGATCAAAAAGAAGTCTACAGAAAATTATCGAGAGTATGCTCTTCGTTGGAGAAAAGAGGCCGCAAGAGTTCAACCTCCCATGTTCGAACGTGAGATCACTGAAATGTTCATTAGAATTCAAGAGCCTGAGTACTATGAAAGAATGTTGTGTATGATGGGACAAAAATTTGTTGATATTGTCAAAGTCGGAGAAGCTCTGGAAGATGGTTTCAAGACTGGAAAAGTCACCAACCTTATCGCATTGCGAGCGAATGGAAAAGATACCAGAATTAGTGATATCGATACATCAAAAGAAAAAATAGAGGAGGTAGGTATGGTCACGGCTACCCATATGCTGTCAGCTTCCCAAAGGAAATATCAAAACCATAATGTCAATCAGAAAAAATTTCCCCGTCCAAACTTTAGGAAGGCTCCTAAAGTATTTACACCATTAAGGAAATCTCAAACTCAACTTTGTGAAAGGTTGAAGCAATGGGTATGCTCTATCCTATAGAAGGAAGACCAGCCAATCCTTTGGGGAAATTTTACAGAGCTGATCACAGATGTGCTTATCATTCTGGAGTCGTTGGACACGACACAGAGAATTGTTCAACCCTCAAGCACAAGATTCAAAACATGATCAACAACAATTTGATCAATATTGATTAAGCCTTTCCAAATATCTTTGAACAGAGTCATTTGAAGATATTCATCATCAAATGGTTGAAAGGAAGTATGCCCAACGTCGGCCAGAATCCTACATGTAAAGTTATTGTTATCTTTCTTTTGAAAATGCACATTAAATCTTTTTGTCCATTTTGTCGCACCTTCCCTTGTAATGAACTACGTCTGACCTGAATTCTCAAGAATGAGATACGTAGGCGGCCTATGACGGCCTCGATCGGTTTCTTTGTAAATTTTCTTATACTGTTAACCTTGAGGGGGAACTACGTTTGACCTGATTCCCTCTTCAACGGGATATGTAGGCGACACAATGGCTCGGTCATATTCCCAGCTAGATTTCCATTTCTCTTTATAATGGAAACTGGGACAGAATTTTTGAGAGGATCTCAAAAATTCATTTAAAAATGGACTTCTTCAACAAGTCAACACTGAAATACCAAAATGCAACTGGTAGATTTTTGGGTGAATCTCAAAATTCCAAGATGATATTTTATGGAGAATCATGTTGAAATGTGCAACTGGGACAAATTTTTGAGATAATCTCAAAAATTCCACACAACAATGTCCGTTGTTAAAAGTCTTATACTATCGAGGCAAACTGGGACAGAGTTTTGAGGAGGGGCCTCAAAATTCCAGAATGAGCAACCTCAGAATTAATAAAGCAAGATACTAGAGTTAAATATATTTCAGACCGAGACAGATCAAGACTGTCTTACAAAGGACGGGCGACCGTGTAAGCCAATCGCATGAAGGAGCGTGGAGACAAGATCAACACAAATCAGTCTTTCAAACTAAGAATTTTTCTTTGGATGCAGGAACATCGAAGTCACAAAAATAGCTATATAAAGATGTCAAGAGTGTCAAAAGGCGTCATTTGCACCCATCGTGGCCTCATCAACAAGACTTAGAAAACCTTCCATCTCATTTTATCTCTATTCATTATGTTGCCTCAAGAGATTTTTAAACAATTTTTTTTTATCTTATTTTGCAGGAATGTTGAAGACAAACGCTGACATATTATTTCAAAGTTTTAAGAAACAATGTGTGAGAGGGTCGCTAGTGGCGAGTCATGAGCAAAGTTACAGTTGGGCTCATTATAGCCTAATCTCGATAAGCCAAATGACTCAATCTAGTTCCTCAACTTTACTTTTATTCTTTACTTCATCATCGATACTAATGTTTGGTGTCGAGCTTTGCAGGTGATAGTATTGATAAAGTCAATTATATATGAAAATGGCATCAAATCTGAAGATGATCAAAAGTGACACTAACTTAAAAGTGTTGCAAGGGAAAATCATCGAGTCCATCACATCAGAAAGATGTTGGTGACCGCAATATTTCCTTGACAGTCAAAGTTATCAAGTTGTTACAAGTTTTTGATAACAATTGAAAATGACTGCGACAAACTCTAATTCTGTTGAGTTTGTCAAGGAAGACGAGAGTGGCTTTAATTTTAATGTGAAGGAATTAAGTCATTCACCTCGATAATTCTGTCTTTTAAACAGAGAATTGTGCTCTCGACGTGCATATACGTCAATTTAGTATGTTCGTCGTGTAGCAATTTAGGCGTATGTGTTTCTTGATAATTGTCAGAGTCAAAATTATAATTTGTTGGGTATCCACCCCATAAGTGGATTATGTGTTTTGATTGGCCAATCAAAGACTTTGCATATAGTTTTGTTGGGCGATCCACCCCATAAGTGGTTCGTATATTTATTTTTTTTCCATTTCAGGTTCCTATTTTTGAATTGTATTGGAATATTATTGAGTCATCCACCTCGTTACAGATGGAATATTATCGAGCCATACACCTTGTTACAGATAGAATATTATCGAGCTATCCACCTCGTTACAATTGGAATATTATCGAGCATCCACCTCATTACAGATGGAATATTATCGAGCATCCACCTCGTTACAATTGGAATATTATTGAGCATCCACCTCGTTACAGATGGAATATTATTGAGCCATCCACCTCATTACAGATGGAATATTATCGAGCCTTCTACCTCGTTACAGATGGAATATTATCGAGCTATCCACCTCATTACAGTTCGAATATTATCGAGCATCCACCTCGTTACAGTGTGAATATTATCGAGCCATCCACCTCGTTACAGTTGGAATATTATTGAGCATCCACCTCGTTACAGTTGGAATATTATCGAGCATCCACCTCGTTACAGTTGGAATATTATCGAGCATCCACCTCTTTATAGATGGACTATTATCGAGCATCCACCTCGTTACAGATGGAATATTATCGAGCATCCACCTCGTTACAGATGGAATATTATTGAGCATCCACCTCTATACAGATGGAATACTATCGAGCATCCACCTCATTACAGTTGGAATATTATCGAGCATCCACCTCATTACAGATGGAATATTATCGAGCATCCACCTCGTTACAGATGGAATATTATCGAGCATCCACCTCATTACAGATGGAATATTATCGAGTCATCCATCTCGTTACAGTTGGATAATCATCGAGACATCCACCTCGTTACAGTTGGATAATTATTGAGCTAGCTAGCTCGTTGCAGAGACTGGAGTTTGCCATGAATAAAACAAGCAATGACATCTCCGAATCCTCAGCAAATCAAGAGTTATAATGGATATACTGTGTTCGAAAGTTATATATACTGAACATACTTATGTGACATCTTTCACATCAAGAGTAACTGAAAAGCATCGTAAGAGATACTATCACTTTCCAGTTACATTTTTCTACTAATAATTTGTTTCAGTTTTGTCGAGAGCATCCAAGAGGATGAATTCTCAAATCAAACCACAGGTGCGGGCGGCATCAACAAGGATGCAGCACAACGTGGAACTTTTTCTTAGCAGCGAACTGGGACATAGTCCAAAGTGGAGTGTCAAACTCTTAGGACGCGAGCAGAGGAACGACTTCCACCATAATCCAACCACACCCCTATCAGAAGGCATGTGGGTTTTTCTTAGATTTCTCTATTTCGGTCTCGCATCCGGAAATTGTGTATCTGTCGAAAGCAAGTTTTCAATCTGAGTGATAATGCACCAAGAGCCTTGGAAATTATGTCCGTGGAAGTTCTTAATTATGGGTGTGAAGTGCACCACATTCATGGCTAAGAGGTTACAAGCCTCATTTTCATACTCGTTTAATTTTTTCACTTGTCCAGAACCAAAGGTTATCTAACATAATAGATTCCCTTTTCAATCGATTGAGTCGAACTACAAACAGCCTAATTCCTATGGTTTAAGGATATGTAGGCGGGCTCGATGTTGAAAACTCGGCTGTATTCTAACATTCCCTCTTAAATCTTATTCCCAAGCATCCCGATTCCTTCATAACTCGGTATCGAGATGACTTTTGATTTCTTTCAAAATCGTGCGTTAAATTTAGCGTATTAAACTACAAGTGGCCTGAATTCTCATATAGCCTGAGATATGTAGGAAACCCATTTTCAGGGCTCGATCATAATTCCTTAAGTCCGTACCAAATTCCTTGCCTGAAAGATGGATATGTGGTCGGTCAAAATTGGCTTGGTCAATTTCATTTTCCTCATATTTCTTGCATCAATCCAAGTAAAATAAGGGACAGTTGTTGACACCCAATTTTGACACTCCCCAGTAGGAATTAATTCATGAGCTTCTTAAATTCTCAAACAATTTAAAATAATTAGTTTTTAAATTTAAGAAAAAATATAAAGTTTGCGTTATTTTGAATAATTTTTGCCATTTCTTATAGTTTTTAAATAATATATATATCTTACATAATTATGTATATAATTAGTATATTTTATGATTATTCAAAAACCATGTCAAAAATATTTTAAATTTAGTAAGTAGTTTTTTAAATTAGTTTAGTTTAAATCATGGTTATATTTTTGAATCACTAAGTTTATGATTAAATTAATTAATTTTTTTTGTTAAGATTAAGAAGCTCATTGATTAATTAATATTAATTTATCTTATTTAAGGTTTAGCCAAATTTATTAATGTAACACAATTTGGTTATTGCTTAAATTTAATCCATCTTAGACTTCCAACTTAACTCAACTTTGAGAAACATTTGAGCCAAGATCCAATTCAATTTTTAGCAGCCCATTCCATATTTCCCAGCCCATTCTTCACAATTACCTTCAGCAGCCCATTCTTTTTCAAATTCTCTTACAATTTCCTAGGCCCAATTCTTTCCTCCAAATTACTGCAGCCCAATATAATTCCCAGCCCACTAATTCTCAACTACAATTTTTGAATTTTTGAATTTTGAATTTTTGAATTTTGAATTTTGAATTTTGAATTTTGAATTTTTGAATTTTTGAATTTTGAATTTTGAATTTTGAATATTGAATTTTGAATTTTTGAATTTTTGAATTTTTAAATTTTGAATTTTGAATTTTGAATTTTGAATTTTTGAATTTTTGAATTTTGAATTTTGAATTTTGAATTTTGAATTTTGAATTTTTGAATTTTTGAATTTTGAAATTTTGAATTTTGAATTTTGAATTTTGAATTTTGAATTTTGAATTTTGAATTTTGAATTTTTGAATTTTGAATTTTGAATTTTGAAATTCAAATTTCATCCCAAAATCCATTCCATTTCCCCCCTTAAATCTACCATAAAAAATCTCCTATAAATACCTTCTTTTTTCTTCTTCTTTCCAAGAGGGAAGAATTCATGATTCAATTCAAGAATTCAATTATATTCATTTCAATTCATTCTTCAATTCAACATTCAATATTCAATATTCAATACTAAATATTCAATATTCAATATTCATTATTGATTATTCATTATTCATGATATAGTTTTCTTTGATATAAAAAAAAAAGGAAAAAAAAATAAAAAAAAAATAAAATAGGCAAAGAATACATAGATTAAATACATCCAAGTTGTGTTCGGGTAAAAAATATTGCCTATAATTCCCGGTCGTCGTCTGAATCCGAGTCGCGTGGTGAAGACAAGTTCCTTGCTCGTACCGTCTCTAGTTCGCTGCTCCGGAGAAGGTGATATTCTTGTTCCTACCTCTCAGTTTTTTGAATAAATTATGATGTTGTTTGTGTCATCCGATTTTTATTTATTTTTATTATTTTTTGCATGATCCTCTTTGAGTCCATGACGGATTTATCTCCCTCGTATCTCCGAGTCGTCCAGCCCCTTGGAAAATGACGTAAAGGTTGAAAGTCGCAAATACATTCCTGGAAATTTAAATTGCAGGTCTTCGAAAGCTTAAGAAAAGGCTAATATAGTGTTGTATACACTGATATACAGTAGTAATATAGAATACACAGGTTGAAAAATTATACAGGTGCTGAAAATTGATCTGGGGCATCATACATTCCGTATACATCCCAATATACACGAAAATAGATTGTATACAAGCCGTATACATCAGTATACACCAAAATGTATACCAGATTTTCAAGGGAAATGGGCTAAAATCCACTTTCAAAATAGCTGCAGAATTTTTTGGAGAATTGGGCCTAAAAGTCCATTTTTGCTGAATTTGGGCAAAGAAGCCCAAGTTCAAATTCCCTCCCTTCTCTTATTTATTTATTTGCTATTGTATTGACTTACTTTTCACTTATTTAATTTTGGTTTGACTTAATTAATTTCCCAAAGTCAGTCACTTCTCTTTTATATTTAAATAAAAATCTTTTTTTTTATATTCTATATTTAACTTTATTTTCACTATTAGACCCTATTGGAAGATTCCTTCTAAGTTCACTCTCTTTTAAAATAATCAATTAAAATAGAATAATAATATTGTTTAATAAATAGATAAATAATTTGAATTTACTTATTTAGTCAATATCTGAAAAATAAATTATTTTAAAAGGTCATTTAGTCAAATCGCCGGTCAACCGCGAGTTAGCGGGCATTCCGAGGGCCTAACACCTTCTCGGAATGTACATTGAACTTCGAACCCTTTTCAATTGATTTTTATCTGTTTTAAATCTTTTGAAAAATAATTGTAAGTTTTTTCTTGATTTTTTATTAAAAATCAAGTGGCGACTCTGTTAATTTGGAAAGTTGATTTCTCTTAAATCATAAGATTAATTGATTTCCCGAAACTTAGTCATTTTTTCAAAATATATATATAGATATTATTATATTTTTTAATAAAACACCTACAACCCAGTAATTTGACAACTGAAGTTAGTTCTAAGCCAATCTTATGATGCATGACATTCGTTATAAGTTGCATCTCTGGAATTGCTTTTAATCCTGAAACATTACATCAAAGTCGTTCATCACTATTTAGTTTAAATTTAGTCCATAGTAGTCGTAGTAACCATAAAACAATCAACCTGCGAAGTAGTTACTTTTCTCTTTAATTGTGGAATTGAGTGTAAATATAAGTTGATCATAAGTCCCTTGGGAACGATAACTCATTTCTAAAAGAAACTATATTACTTGCACGACCATATGCCCTTGCATGTATACTGGGGAGCAACAAGTTTTTGGCGCCGCTACCGAAGATTTAGAAATTGATTTATATTCAATTTTCTTAAGTCTACAATTAAAATACTCAAGTATTAATTGCTTGATTTTAGCTTGTTTACTAAAGGTATTTGAATTTCAAGTCTGGCTCGAAAAGGAGATCTAGTTGATCCTTACAACGAACCTGAAAGAGTTCTATATCAGCAAAGAAAAATGAATCAATTGGAATTAGGTCTAGGACATCATGGAAATTGTGGTAATTATCATCAAGACAATTTGGAAGATGTGAATAACCCCAGGGATCTAAATAATCCAGAGAATGTTGATAACCAAGAAATACCCCTGAGTGTCCCTATCATACCAGAAAGACTAGTGCGTGATATGGAAGTCCCACTCGTCACTAATTTGGCATCGAGTATTAGGAAACCTCCACCGGGGGGATATTTGAATTAAAGAGGAATATGGTGCAAATTCTCCATACTAATGGGCAATTCACTAGTCTCCCCCATGAAGATCCTCAGCTTCACATTAGGAACTTCATAGAGGTCACTGATACCTACATTACACTTGGAGTCTCATCACACTACGTGAGACTAAAATTGTTCCCATACTCATATCTGGGAGACACAAGGCGATGGTTACTCTGAACCACCAAACTCCATTACTACTTGGGATGTTCTTACAAAGAAGTTCTTGAGTCGATTCTACCCATGCAAGAAAACTGCCAAGCTGAGAGTTGAAATAACAAACTTTACTTAGAAGCATGGGGAAGACATGTACCAAGCGTGGGCACGCTTCAAACAAATTTTGAATGCTTGACCACATCACATGCAGACTAATGAGGTACTAGCTCACGTTTTCTTTGAGGGTTTAGAATATAATGCTCGTGCCCTTCTTAATAGTACAACAGGTGGCCAAGCACTATCCATCACAAGTGAAGCATTCTTTGATTTACTTGATGAACTGTCGGAAGGGAACCAAGGTTATGAGGGAGACATTTCCAGAACCACAACCCAAAATATTGCAGGGATATTAGATGTAGACCAAGCTACTGCTTTGAATGCCAAAATATATGCAATGCAACATAGCATGACTTCACAATTTAAGCAATTGTCTCTAAATCAAGCACCGGTAAACGTGGTGCAACAAGCAGCAAATTGGTATGGGGTATGTGGTAGTGGAACCTATGACACTAAGCAATATGAGGACAAACCGGATTCTGTGAATGATGTGGGTAATGTGCAAAGGGGCCAAGGCCAACAAAATTATAGTAATAGTTACAACCCCGGTTGGAGAAACCATCCTAACTTTTCTTTTGGTGGGAATCAAAACCAAAATCAGGCACAAGGTGCAAATCAATACCATACCCAAGAGGCTGGGCAACAATACCAAAATTCCAACTAAAGCGTAAATCAAAGTGTATTCAAAGGTGGAATGACCAATAAAGAGTTATTCCAAAAGCTCATGTCTAAAATGGAGACAAAGTTAAGTGATAGGATAAATAAGCAGGATGAGAACATCAGGAACATCCACACGTCCCAAATGAGTTTAGAGAAATAAGTTGCACAATTCGCTAAACTTACGTCCCCAAGGTGGGTTGCCTGGTGATACTGAGCCCAACCCTAAACAATTGCATGCAGTAAGAACTAAAAGTGGGCCACAATTAGAGGAACTAGCTCCAATAAAGAGAGATACTGAAGCAAAAACCCAGAAAAAGAAAGTGGAAGAGGTAGTAGAAAGTGAAAATGTTGAGGTACCCACACCTCAAAAGAAGTTTCCACCTCCGTTTCCACAAAGGCTAAAGAAGCAGCATGAAGACGAATGCTTCGGTAAGTTTCTCTCTCTCCTTAAACGAATTATATTAATCAACCTTTGGTTGACATTATGCAGGGTATCCCGAAGTATGCTAAATACTTTAAGGAAATTATAGCAATCAAGAGAAGCTCACAGAGGAGTGCATCTCGAGGATCCAAAATAGACTTCCCAAAAAGTTAAAGGATTCGGGTAGCTTTACTTTGCAAATCACTATTGGGAAAAGTGTTCATGCTCGGGGGTTATGCTATTTAGGGGCAAGTATAAATCTTATGCCTCTATCTTTGTATCAAAAGCTTGGATTAGGTAGTCCAAAAAGAACCATTGTTATTCTCCAACTCACGGATAGATCCATTACTAGAACGGAAGGTATGGTAGAAGATGTGTTAGTGCAAGTAGGTTTATTGATCTTTCGTGTAGATTCTGTGGTGTTAGAATTTGAACCTGATTTTGAAGTCCCATTCATCTAAAGATGACCCTTCTTGGCCACGGGTAGGGCATTGATTGATGTAGCAGCTGTCCAACTAACTATGAGAGCACATGCTAAGGTATAAGTGTTTGATGTCTACCACGTATTAAAATTGCCTTCTATTTATAAAGAGTTGTGTGATACTACGGTGGTTGATATCATGGTAGAATCACACTTTCTTATGCCTGAATATCCGTTAGAGAAAGTGTTAGGGGGTCATGAGTTATAGGGATATATGAAGCTCAAGATACAGATTCATGCTTAAATCTAGCTTTAGTAGACACTTGTAGGACTCAAATGGAGTCATTTGATTGCGAGTTAGGTCCTCCACCAAAACCATAAATATTAGAAGCCCCTAAGTTGGAACTAAAGATTCTACCGGCTCACCTAAGGTATGCGTATTTGGGTACTAATGAAACCTTGCTTGTTATACTTTAAGCAGATTTGTCTGATTTACAGGTTGAGACTGCATTGAGGATATTAAAGCAAAGGAAGAAACCAATGGGTAGCAGATGGCTGATATTCATGGGATTAGTCTGGCGTTGTGTATGCACAAAATTAACACGGAAGAGGACCACAAACCTAAAGCACAACAGCAATGTCGTCTAAACCATGTGATGAAATAAGTGGTAAGGAAGGAGGTTATAAAGTGGTTAGATGCTGGAATCATATGACCAATCTCTGATAGCAATTGGGTGAGTTCGGTACAATGGGTTCCCAAAAATGGAGGTATGACTGTGGTAAGGAATCAAAAAAATGAATTGATCCCTACTTGGACAGTGGTCGGGTGGCGAATTAGTATGGATTATCGGAAATTGAACGATGCTACCCGGAAAGATCACTACCCTGTTCTATTCATTGATCAGATGCTTGACCGACTAGAAGTGCAGGAGTACTGTTGCTTCTTAGATTGGTATTCAGGGTACAACTAGATCTTGATTGCACCCGAGGACCAAGAAAGAACCACATTCACATGTCTCTATGAGACATATGCTTTCAAACGCATTCCCTTTGAACTTTGCAGTGCACCGACGACATTTCAAAGGTGTATGATGGCCATTTTTTATGACATGGTAGAAGATTTTGTGGAGGTATTCATGGATGATTTTTCAATCTTTGGGAAGTCCTTTGAGGTATGTCTCCGGAATCTTAATAAGGTACTTGCTAGATGTGAAGATACCAACTTAGTGTTAAATTGGGAGAAGTGTCATTTTATTGTTAGAGATGGTATAGTATTGTGACACAAGGTGTCTAAATCTTGTTAAGAAGTGGATAAGGCCAAAGTAGAAGTCATTGAGAAATTGCCCCTCCTATTTATGTAAAAGGGGTGCGTAGTTTTCTTTGCTATGCTGGTTTTTCCTGGCAATTCATCAAGGATTTCTCCAAGATTGCACGACCCATGTGCAGTCTTTTGGAGAAGGAGGTGAAGTTTTATTTTGATGAATTTTGTTTGAGAGCTTTGGAGCGGTTGAAACGGAGCTTAATTGAGGCTCGTATTCTAATTGTGCTGGATTGGGAGGTACAATTTGAACTCATGTGTAATTCTAGTGATGTAGTAGTGGGTGCAGTGTTGGGACATAGAGTGCTCCACTCTATTTACTATGCAAGCAATACCCTTGACTCCACACAAGCAAACTACACAGTGACTCAGAAGGAGATGCTAGCTCTAGTGTTCGCCTTCGACAAGTTCAGATCTTATTTGGTAGGCACCAAAGTAATTGTTTTCACTAACCATGAACATATTAGGTACCTATTCAATAAGAAAGATGTTAAACCAAGGCAGATTCATTGGATATTGCTTCTCCAAGAATTTGACCTTGAAATCAAAGATAGGAAAGGTACAGAAAATCAGATAGCTGACCACTTATCAAGGTTGGAAGATTTCTCACATGTGAATGAGGGTGAGCAAATCAGGGATGAGTTTCCAGATGAGAAATCGATGGTTATGGATATATCTCGATTGTCATGGTATGTGGAAATTGTAAAGTTAATAGTGAGTTGAGACTATCAACCGGGTGCAACCACCCAACAAAAGAAAAAGCTAAATCATGATGCCAAGTTCTACCTCTGAGATGAACCATTCTTGTTCAAAAAAAGGGTAGACAAGGTAATGATAAGGTCCATTATGGAAACCGAGGTTCGAAAAGTGCTTGAAAGTTCTGATGCAAGCTCCCATATGGAGGTCAACATGGAGGAGAGCGCACTGCTCATAAGGTATTACAATCCGGTTTCTTGTCGCCCTCTCTGTTTAATGATTCTATGGCATTTGTGAAAGGTTGTGATAGGTCTCAAAGATTGGGTACCATCTCAAGAAGGTATGAGATGCCCCTCAACAATATTTGGAGGTGGAAATTTTTTATGTGTGGGGTATTGACTTTATAAGTCCATTTCCACCATCAAATGGAAATCTCTATATACTTGTGGCGGTTGATTATGTGAGCAAATGGGTCGATGCAGTCTCTCTTCCTTATAATGACTCAAATTTAGTGATCATGTTCATCAATATACGGGGAATGAATATGTGAATGAGGTAAGGTTGCAATAATTTTCGGCAATTTATAGAACTGTGGATGAGTTAGCATTGCGTTTTATGTTTGATAATCCCAGAGATTGTAATTTGACCTTGCGTGAATTCAATGCGAATTTGTTAACTGAAACTAAGTATAAGACTATTCATGTGAGGTGGAAAGATGTTCGATTGTCTGTCTAAATTCTGAATGAGGTGTTGGGGACCCCACATTGTGATGCTAACATGTTTAATGAGTTGAAGGATAAACCTCCGTATAAGGATATCCGTCACACTTTGTGTGGGGTGGAATCAAATGCTAGGTGGGAGGAATAAGGACATGGGAAGGCATAACACCCTCCACTTTTCTATTTTTTAATCAAGTGGCTCGGGGGGTTGAAGATAGTGTGTACTGTGTTCCTTCCCGCTACACTTGACTAATGTGACTCCGGATAGAGTGGTGTTAGTTTTTATGTTGATGAAAGGGATGCCCATTAATGTGGGGGAGATTATGAGACAAAATATGATGGGCATCTTTTTTTGATATAGATAGAGGTAACCAAGATCAACATACAACGCATCATTGATTTTAGTTAAGGTTCAGAGTTGTTGTTGAGCCTCCTTGTTTTCAGATGACCCTTTTTGTTACATTATCAATTAGTTCATTATGATGTCGTGGGTCTTTTCCCGACATCAATCTTAATTGTTAGAGGCTTCATAGACAGCTAGTTGTTGTTAGTTCAAGAGTCTTTACATTTCCTTTTCAGTTATGTTGAGACTTGAATTTCCATTTTGGCTAGTTGAATGTTGATCTTTAAAACATTCTGAGTTATCTACTGAGACAATTTAATCTAGTTGTATTTCAATACTTTCTTTTATCATGAGTTAGTCTTTTGCTAAGAGTTAATCCAGGCTAGAGGTTCACTTGGGGACAACAATAGTTCTCGATTGTCAATCCCGCGAAGGTGTTGGGTTGGGATTTAACTTTTTAAATGATTCCTTTATCTTTTTAGCATAGACTAGTGCATCCACTTAGTGAGTAGGTTCTATACCCTGTCAAAGTATTGGACAGTTCTGGCAGCGTGTGTTAGACGTTGTATTATCATAAAACTTATAGTGATGGTTGTCGGTGAGAGAATCTCCCACAGAGTTACTTTGTAATTTTATATACAACTGAGTTACTATCTATTGTTTTAAAAGCTTTCCAAATATTGCATCATTTATTGTTGATTTTATCTTGAGGTTAGTAACTTGAGTTTCATCTAAGTATGTTGAGTTTGAGATGAGTATCTTCAGTTAGAGTACCTTATTGTTGATTTGAACCTTATTTCTCTTAGTTGATTTGAACTATGTTTCACTAAGTTAAGTACCTTATAGTTGAGTTGAGGTGAACTATATTTCAGTGAGTTGAAAATTGGTAAGTATGTTTTTTTTTGCCATCAGTACAAGCTTATGTCTATGCTTTAGAGTTCTCTTTACATAATCGTACATTCAACGTATTGACGTCATTTGGCCTACGTCATTTTATGATGTAGATACAAATATTCAAGATTATTAAGAAAAGCTTCGTTGATCCCACTTGAAGTTCCAATCAGCTTTTGAGTGCCTTCTTATGTTCCGGAGGATTTCATCTTTACCTTTGTAACACTCCAGAAATTCCATGACTTAGACTAGAGCTTAATCTATTTGATAATGCTTAAAATGATGTTCCCAGAAAATGTACTTGTCTAGTGAAGAGATTATTAGGTTTTAAGAATATGTATTGGGGTACATAGGCATCCATTGTCCAATATTGAGTAATATTGGGCATGTTTGAGAATATTGGCTTAAGGGTGTTAGTCAATTTTGGTATGTATACACAAGTAAATTAAAATACACCTTGATGTTCAAATGCTCCAATCCAAGCTTGTTTAGGAATTGTACCTACAATGAAGACCCTAAGCTAAAATTATTATTTATTTATACACATTAGGTACGAGGCATCCAAGTGTCAATCCAAGGTACCATAGCACATGATCATATAAAATGGTCATATAGATTAAGAAGTTCCCAAGGACATAGTGAGGATCCTTGGGACAAGAAGTGCGCAGCAACACATGTCCTACCGGCTGAGAGACAAGCAACAAAGCCCAACGGAATTTGGTTAGGGCGGTTAGGGGGCAGGCGCGCGTCGGGTCAAGCCACGTGGGCCTAGCTTCCTAACCAACCCTAGACTCTAATTAACTTACCTAACCAGCTAACTAACCTAGGACTAACTAAAATTAACTAACTAGTGTGCCCGAGATCCTATGACCTAACCGGGTGATACTAGCGGAGTAGCTAACTAAAGAAATATCCTAGTACCGAACCTAGGATGGTCCAAAGGGGTTTTTCATGGTCCTAACAACTTAGGTGTACTTTAGTAATTACCCTAGGTCACTTAATTAATTCAGTTAGCAACTTAATTAAATAATTTAAATTCATGGTCAAATGCTCTCCTATTTTTAGTCAAATTAGGAGGGGCGCTTTGGTAATTTAACTTATTAAAAAGACCCATATAAGTGGGGGGTCATTTGGAACGACTATATATTGATATTAGGTCAGTTTTAGACTACTTTTACACATCCCAAATCAGATCAAACAAAAATTCTCTCATCGCTCAAGAAACGTTCTCTTTTCAAAACTCCATGGAAGAACAAGAAAAGTTTAAGGAAGAAGACAAAGATGTCGAAGTTTCCAATTAGATTTTCGTGGATTCTTCATCTATAAGGTATGGGTTTTTCACTCTTGGTATTCCTTTCCCCAAGAGGTCCTTTCAAGATAAGTTTTCAAGAACTTCAAATACTAGGGTTTTTACTCTACAAAACGGATTTTTCTTCCTAACCCTAGATTTATAATTTTCAATGAAAAGTAAACATTTTCTAATTTCAATTTCGCACGAATTGTTGAGTAATTGATTGATAATATTTGAATGTCGTGTGATACATGATATTTCTCCTAGTTCTTGAACTATGTTGCCACCATAGGATACTAGCTAGTGGATCCACCTAGAAAGCTATGTCATGTTAGGTTCTACTTTGGCTGGTAGACCACCTCTTTTCGGTGTGGGGAAGACACCGGATTCCATGTTTATCTTACATGGTCTATGTTGGTTAATGAGTATGTTCCCTCATGTAAAATAAAAATACAAGTAAATGAACGTTGACTAGGGTGACTTGAGGAGTTTTCTTAGTATAGGTAGTGGTATGGGACGCTACGTAGACATTGCACAAGTTGACTCTAAGGGAAGTCCTAGGAGATCGTTCTTAAGTAATATGATGATATGAAAGGTATATGTTTATGATATATGATGTTACTCTTATATGAATGTTGGTTATTATGATAAATATGTTATTTTGTTATATTGTGATATGAAGTGATGACTACTTATGTTACAAGTTACATGAAGCAAGGCTTTACTTATGGTCTCCTATCTTATCTAGTTTGTTATGTGGGGTTATGGGGCTTAACATGACCATTGCACTTGTAGGTTGGGGATGAGGTCATTGGTAAATACTTTGTATGTTGTTTCTATATGATGTATTGAATATGAAATGTTAACATGAATCTATGATAATATGTCTTTGACAGTCAACATGCATTAAGTGATGAAATCCTTACTTGTATATGTTATATGGTATGTGCATTGAAGACTTTCATATGACTTAGCATGTTTTCTAAATAGATGATAAATGATCCTTTTTCATGCATGTACCTATGTGTTATGTGCATATACCCATACTTAGTACATGTGGCGTACTAACCCCATTACTTTATATTACTACAATTATAGGTTCCGGCCATTGAAGTTAAAGAGGTCGATTTGAAGAAGCTTAGAACTCTTTCTCCAAGTCTTGGTAGTTCCTCATGTTCAGGACGCTATCATTTATTTTACAGCCTATGAAGACTTATTAGTTTTAGATTATTAGATTTATTTCCATTTATGTTCTTTAGATTTCATTGTATTAAGGCCTATATGGCATATTGACTATTTATTGGCTAAGTCCAGATTCCTACTCTTTAGATGGTTCTATATATGTGAGACAGTTTTAGAATATCGTATGTCTTTATAAATCTTAAGTATGAAGTCTAAGTATACTTCAATAGTATGTTAAAGTTTTAACTTTTCGCAAAATTTAACTGTGTGATTGTGATGAAAGCTAAGAAGAGGCTTGTCTGCGATCTCTGAGAGGTTAACGACGCCGGTCTCATTCGAGGTCTAGATTCCGGGTGTGACAAACTTGGTATTAAAGCATGAGGTTAAAAATTGGAATCTTAAACTTGGTATCAGAGCATGAGGTTAAATATCCTTAGGATCAATGTCTCACTAAACCACATTACCTAGTGTCTTGTTTATGGTTGTGAAGCGTGCCACAATTGTGGACGAGGGGCTATGTGATAATTAGGAAACTTCTCTTTTCTTGATACTCCTATGTCGTGCCTTTAGAGCTTTGACACGATGTGTCTTTTAGCATCTAATTCCATTCTTGATCAGTTCTTTCCAAGGGAGCAAAGAGAAGCTAAGGTAGAGGAGTTCATCAACCTTCGTCAAGGAGGTATGAGTGTTAAGGAATACTCCTTGAAGTTCATTAAGCTGTCCAAATATGCTTCTTCTTTTGTTTCTAATGCTGGGGATGAAATGAGCCGTTATGTAACGGGCTTGTGCGAAGAGCTTGAAGAAGAATGTCGTGCAGCCATGTTTAATAACAATATGGATCTTTCTAGGTTGATGGTTCATGCTCAACAGGTTGAGGAAAGTCGCCTAAGGAAGAGAAATAGGGAAGCTAAGAAGGCAAAGTCTTTTGAGAGTGGTTCTCCTACAAGTAGGCTTGATGTTCAAGACAAGCCTAAGTTTAAGAAGAGGTTTTCAAACCAAGTTCCTTCATATTTCTCCAAGAATCGCAATGATAGAGGTTCTAATCCTAAACCTCAAGAGGGGAGAAATGTTTATCCACCAAGAGAAAGACCAACTTGTGGTAAGTGTGGTAAGAAGCATGGGAGCGAATGTCTTGTTGGAACTAATAGTTGCTATGGTTGTGGCAAGGGTGGCCATATGGTGAAAGATTGTCCTAATGTGAGAAGTCAAGGTAAGGATAATATTCAAGCTCAACCAAGTGGTCCTAATTCTGAAGCTCAAAAAAGGAACCGTTTCTATGCACTCAAGGCTAGGGGTGAACAAGAAAGCTTTCCCGACGTTGTGACGGGTATGTTACAAGTTTTCTCTCTTGGTAGAACTTGACATGTTTGATTTTGATATAATCTTGGGTATGGATGGGCTTCATGATTGTTTTGCCTCCATAGATTGTAGAACAAGGGTAGTGAAGTTTCAATTCCCTAATGAACCTATTCTAGAGTGGAAAGGGGGAAATTCTACCACCAAGGGGTCAAATTATTTGGTGTTTAAAGGATTGTAAGATGATATCCAAGGGTTGTATATACCATGTTGTGAGGATAAATGAGGCTTTTCAAACGTATTGAATTCAAGAAAACCGAAACTAGGGTTGTTTCCAATGAAATTGTCGAATGTTAATCTACCTAGTTCTCCCTATTTTCGATTCTAGTAGTATGTATAATGCTTAAGATCTCAGTAAGAAAGTAATAAAGAAACAAATAAAGAAGTAGGAAGATGAGGGGTGTTTGATAAGAATGAAGTTTTAATAGTTATTGGTTTATGCCAATACTGAGGTATGAATATATTCCCCAAGAACTATATAATATGCAAATAATCAAAGGATGGGCATATACAATAAAGATTGGATTATAAATACTTCATGCCCAATTTAACAAGAATGAAAAGAAAAATTAAAATTAACTTGTTTACTAAATAGGTGCATGTTTTGGTAAAAGATATTACCAACTAGAGTTTTAAAAAGATGTTTTCATACTCTATTCTTGCACTTATGTGAAACTTGTATGCATATGTTTCTTGAGATTTTGTTGTTTGTTGTTATCTTGAGAAGATTGATAGCATGGTAACTCTTTGATGCATTTTGAGCTTATGATAAAGTTGAGAAGGAAATTCCTCACTATGTGTTATGAATATGTAGCTCTTATATGTTTGTGCATCATAAATTGAGTGCTAAATGTAATAATATGTTATGTGCTGGTTGTGCTTCTAGTATTGAGTCTTTTTCCTACCCTCCAAAAGATTTTAGTGTCATTTGGGGACGAATGTTCCTAAGGGGGGATAATGTAACACTCCAGAAATTCCATGACTTAGACTAGAGCTTAATCTATTTGATAATGCTTAAAATGATGTTCCCAGAAAATGTACTTGTCTAGTGAAGAGCTTATTAGGTTTTAAGAATATGTATTGGGGTACATAGGCATTCCATTGTCCAATATTGAGTAATATTGGGCATGTTAGAGAATATTGGCTTAAGGGTGTTAGCCAATTTTTGTATGTATACACAAGTAAATTAAAATACACCTTGATGTTCAAATGCTCCAATCCAAGCTTGTTTAGGAATTCTACCTGCAATGAAGACCCTAAGCTAAAATTATTATTTATTTATACACATTAGGTACGAGGCATCCAAGTGTCAAGCCTAGGTACCATAGCACATGATCATTTAAAATGGTCATGTAGATTAAGCAGTGCCCAAGGACATAGTGAGGATCCTTGGGACAAGAAGTGCGCAATAACACATTTGCAAGCACATGTGCTACCGGCTGAGACACAAGCATCCATGCCCAACCGAATTCGGGGCGTTTAGGGGGCAGGCAGGCGTCGGGTCAAGCCACGTGGGGCCTAGCTTCCTAACCAACCCTAGACTCTAACTAACTTACTTATCCAGCTAACTAACCTAGGACTAACTAAAATTAACTAACTAGTGTGCCCGAGATCCTAAGACCTAACCGGGTGACACTAGTCGAGTAGCTAACTAAAAAAACATCCTAGTACCTAACCTAGGATGGTCCAAAGGGGTTGGTTATGGTCCTAACAAATTAGGGGTACTTTAATAATTACCTTAGGTCACTTAATTAATTAAATTATCAACTTAATTAATTAATTTAAATTCATGGTCAAATGCTCTCCTATTTTTAGTCAAATTAGGAGTGGCGCTTTAGTAATTTAACTTATTAAAAAGACCCATTTAAGTGGGGGGTCTTTTGGAACGACTATATATTGATATTAGGTCAGTTTTAGACCACTTTTACACGTCCCAAATCAGATCAAACGAAAATTCTCTCATCTCTCAAGAAACGCTCTCTTTTCAAAACTCCATTGAAGAACAAGAAAAGCTTAAGGAAGAAGACGAAGGTGTCGAAGTTTCCAATCAGATTTTCGTGGATTCTTCATCTATAAGGTATGGATTTTTCATTCTTGGGATTCCTTTCCCCAAGAGGTCCTTTCAAGATAAGTTTTCAAGAACTTCAAATACTAGGGTTTTTACTATATAAAATGGATTTTTCTTCCTAACCCTAGATTTATGATTTTCAATGAAAAGTAAATGTTTTTTATATTCAATTTCGCATGAATTGTTGAGTAATTGATTGATAATGTTTGAATGTCGTGTGATACATTATCTTTCTCTAAGTGATGATTTCGAATGGGTTGTTTCTAGTGTTTGATAATGTATAAATGTTAGGGTTGGAATTTAAGGTTTGAATGAACCCTTCAATGACCCGTTTACCCTTCTCCTATGCTATGCATTGATCTTGTACATGATTTGATGAGTTGTTATTGATTATGCCATTGAGTATTTCACTTGGTATGATTATGAATATTGCATGATGAATAAGATTCTTGGAAGCAAGAGGTAAGTCTTTTAAGTGTGATTACTCTTAAATGTTTATGTTAGCCTCTAAACTATGATGCTATGTTATGAAGAGTATGTATGATGTTGCTATGAGAATATGCTGGGCAATGACCATGTAAATTGTGAGATTATGATAAGAATACGAATATGCAAGTTATGATACTCTCTTGTACGATTTACACAAGATGATTATGCCATGTAAATATCACAAAAGAAAGGTTACGATAAAAGAACAATTCTCATCTAATCTAAAAGAGCTCATGATCATGTTATACAAGGAGATAATCTCCTATGACCTATGATAAGTTTATGATAAAATAAAACTTAAAGGTTATTTCAAGAAAGGGACTTAAGCTAAGCACCGATGAACTAGATATGGGAAGTGTCCCTTCCCTAACAGGAAGGTAGGTTCACAATGATTGTCATGATATTGAGGCTGCCATGTAATGTGGAAATATGGGTCTCTAATACATCTCCTAGTTCTTGAACTATGTTGCCACCATAGGATACTAGCTAGTGGATCCACCTAGAAAGCTATGTCATGTTAGGTTCTACTTTGGCCGGTAGACCACCTCTTTTCGGTGTGGGGAAGACACCGGATTCCATGTTTATCTCACATGGTCTATGTCGGTTAATGTTTATGTTCCCTTATGTAAAATAAAAGACAAGTAAATGAACGTTGACTAGGGTGACTTGAAGAGTTTGCTTAGTATAGGTAGTGGTATGGGACGCTACCTAGACATTGCACAAGTTGACTCTAAGGGAAGTCCTCGGGAGATCGTTCTTAAGTAATATGATGATATGAAAGGTATATGTTTATGATATGAGATGTTACTCTTATATGAATGTTGGTTATTATGATAAATACATTATTTGGTTATATTGCGATATGAAGTGATAACTACTTATGTTACAAGTTACATGAAGCAAGGCTTTACTTATGGTCTCCTATCTTATCTACTTGGTTGTGTGGGGTTATGGGGCTTAACATGACCATTGCACTTGTAGGTTGGGGATGAGGTCATTGGTAAATATTTTATATGTTGTGTCTATATGATCTATTGAATATGAAATGTTAACATTAATCTATGATAATATGTCTTTGATTGTTATCATGTTTTAAGTGATGAAATCTGTACTTGTATATGTTATATGGTATATGCATTGAAGACTTTCATATGACTTAGCATGTTTTCTAAAGAGATAATAAATGATCCTTTTACATGTATGTCCCTATGTGTTATGTGCATATACCCATACTTAGTACATGTGGCGTACTAACCCCATTACTTTATATTACTACAATTGTAGGTTCCAGCCATTGAAGTTAAAGAGGTCAATTTGAACAAGCTTGGAATTCTTTCTCCAAGTCTTGGTAGGTCCTCATGTTCGGGACGCTATCATTTATATTCCAGCCTATGAAGACTTAGTAGTTTTAGAATATTAGATTTATTTCCATTTATGTTCTTTGGATTTCTTTGTATTAAGGCCTATATGGAATATTGACTATTTATTGGCTAAATCAAGATTCGTACTTTTTAGATGGTTCTATATATGTGAGACAGTTTTAGAATATCGTATGTCTTTATAAATCTTAAGTATGAAGTCTAAGTATACTTCAATAGTATGTTAAAGTTTTAATTTTCCGCAAACTTTAATTGTATGATTGTGATGAAAGCTAAGAAGAGGCTTGTCTGCGACCTCTGAGAGGTTAACGATGCCAGTCTCATCCAGGGTCTAGATTCGGGGTGTGACAACCTTACAGTGAGTAGTTTTGAGATGTTGTGGGTATCTTCCCGAAATCTATCTGTAATAGTAGAGGTTTTATAGATGGACAAAGTTGTGTAGTTTCAGTATGTATCTTCTTTGATTTGTTTTTATAAGCATTAGTTTTTATATTGTGTATTGTTCAAAATATTTTAAAAGTATTTGAGTTGCTGAATATATTCCAGTGTTAAGCTTTTGCATGCTTGAGTTAGTCTTCTGCTAGTAGTCATCCAGGATGAGGGTTCACTTGGGGACCAAGAATGGTTCTCGACTGTCGGCCTCATCCAGGGTGTAGACTCTGGTCATGTCGTTCTCTCTACTTTACCTTTAGTAGGATGGAAAGCATCACTTAAATTTATCTTCGAACCCAAAACTTTCTGGAAAGACTTCAAAAATTGTGAGGTGAATTATGCACCTCTATCTGAAATGATAGACATAGGAACTCCACGAAGTCACATTATATCTTGAATATATAATTTGGCATAATTTCTGCTGAATAAATAGTCTTTACTGGCAAGAAGTGGGCTGAGTAAATCATCCTATCTACAATAACCCAAATCGAATCATGATGCCTATGAGACCGGGACAAGCCGGTAATGAAATCCATATTAATAATTTCTCACTTCTATTCCGAAAGATCTATATTCTAAGCTATAAAATCTGGCCTTTGGTTCTCTACCTTGATGTTACAATTTGGGAATTTTGCAATGAACTCGGCAATACACCTCTTACTACAACTCAACCAATAGACTTCTTTACAATCACGATACATCCTTGTGGAATCGGGATTAATTGAATATGTCACGACCGGAATCTAGACCCCAGACGAGACCGGCGTCGTTGACCTCTCAGAGGTCGCAGACAAGCCTACTTACGTCATTCCTACTTCATCTAGGTTAATTTTAGCGGAAAATTTGAAACTTTTTGTTTCTTAACATACTTATTAAACATTCTCATCATTACATAATTGTTCACCATCAACCATCTAATATTAAGATCATCAAATGAAAGAAATAGTATAATATAGTAATAAAGATGTACTTGCCAAAATAGAACCAATACAATGTCTGAATAAAACAGGAAAGAAACGCTAGTGGAACATGCTCCACTAGCTCAACTCTTAAACTAAGCTAGAATATAAACGGCAGCATCCTCGAAAGCATGAGGGCCTACCAAGTCCAGATGAATGCTCGACGTCCGGATAGCTGCAACGTCAACCTGTAGCTCTTGCGTCCACTCGTGCCTGCACCTAAAATGTTAGAGATGTATAGGGTTAGTACACACTTGTACTAAGTATGGGTATATGCAAGCACACACCAAGGACATGCATGAGAAAAGATAGTTCTTTCCTAACAACATGATTATGGAAAGTCAAGTCAGTGGACTTGCCAAATTGAGATTAGGAAAGTTAGTGAACCTTCTAAATTTGGATGAGGAAAATCAGTGAGCTTTCCAAATTTGAATTAGGAAAGTCAATGAGCTTTCCAAATTTGGATTAGGAAAGTCATGACATGAGAGTAACATGCATCATCATAATTATCATATTGCACACATCACATCACATCTTACACATAGCACATATCATATAACATTCATTCATATGCCATGAGACCTTGGAATCATGGACTTGACATTAAGACTTTCAAAAATGAGGGCTCAACTTATGGGACCTCAACTAGGGAGTCTTCATTAGCAAACACAGAGTCTGCTTCATTCATTCATACGTACTTCATTTCATTTCGTTCATAGGCCAGTGTAACACCAGCTATACCTAGGGTGTAGTTTAAGACTTTCATCGGGTTTGCTGTGCAATGATCAAGAATAACCTAGTGTCATTACCTGAGTCTAGCTCACCTCTTGATTATCCTATCCTAACACCTTTGGTATCATTCATTTCATTATGTGCTTCCTTTGAGGCTGGCCTCATTCATTCATTGGGAACTTTAACTTTAACCGACATAGATCATGTGAGCATCATGAAATCCAGTGTCTCCCCCACACCGAAAAGAGGTGGAATTATCGGCCAAGGTGACCCAAAAACATGCTAGCGTACATGGGAATTTAAGCCCGCCAGATCCCTATATTGGCAGTATAGGTTCGAAGACCAGGAGATTTAAGGAGACCCATACCCGGCAAGCCGGACAGTCTCATCTCATGAGAGTTATGTGAACCTCCGCCCTTCCCTAAAGAAGGCATTACCGCTCATAGCTAGTCTATCGGTGCTCATTATAAAGTTCCATTACATTCAACTCATACGTCATGGAAGCTGGCTTCTAGTATAAGGACATCATAGCTCAATAGATGATTTCTCATCTCATCATTAGTATTAAGTATGTTAATCTCAATACTTTCATTAGAGTGTTCATAGAGACTGGTCTCTTCATTAACTTTACACTCTCATAGTTGAGTACGTTTTGGTAACATTTACTTAGGCTCATTTTGAGATTGTTCTCATCTTTTACATTAGCCTCATATCATGTTGTCACCACATTCATTAACATTAGCACATTTACTCTTCATAATTACTGACCCCATTTTACGTGAATCTTCATTTCATCATACGCCAATATATTTGGCCATTTAGTGTGTTTTACACTAATACTTAACCATTCTAGGGTTACATCCTTTCATTTCCTACATCTTAGGTTCACTTCTTTAAAACGTATGCTAGACTTATGAGTCTATACACACAAGCCATGAGGCTTCATTCATAATTCGTTAAGTGATTCATACATTCCTAAGATTTTGTAGTACAAGACTTATATATCTAGTATGTATGCCAAGATCTTGATTTCGATCTAAGTAGGTGGCATTATTCTTGGACATTTTGTTCACGTATGACTTATGTATCAATACGGAAGTTTGGGCAAGGAAACCCAAGTTCAAATCACTTGGATAACATTTACATTTTTCAATGATTTTATTTTTAATCTTCATGACATTGGGACTCTAGATTGAACCCCAACATTAACATTCTATCCTTAGTTTTCTCCTTGGTTTTCCTCTTAGTTTGGCCGAAGGGTTGTGGGTTCGAACCCCCACAACCCCTTTTTATTTTTCCTTAAAGTCTTCTTGTCCCATTTCGCCTAAACCAAGAGGTTGTGGGATCAAACCCCCACAACCTCTTTTATTTATTCTTAATTTTCGCTGGGAATTGGGAGGTTGTGGGTTCGAACCCCCACAGCCTCCTTATTTTTGCTTTTAATTTCGCTAGAGGCTGTGAGGTGGTGGGTTCGAACCCCCACAGCCTCCTATTTTATTTTTAATTAAATTCACTAGGCTAGGTGTTTTTGGCAGTGAAGTTGTGGGATCAAGCCCCCACAGCCTCACTTTGTTTTCTTCATTAATTTCGCCTGCTCCTTTCCAGCCTTGAGGTCGTGGGTTCGATTCCCACGCCTCAGATTTTCTTTTTTTTTATTTTCTCTTCTTTCACTCGCTGCCTGGAGGTCGGGGGTTCGATTCCCACACCTCCCATTTATTTAATTAATTAATTACTCTCTCCTTTCTCTTCCAGTAGCCCGAGTCGATTCCCCCCAGACCCATTTTTCATCTTTTTTTTTGCGAATTACAGTAGCTACACGGGTGAGGTCACAGGTTCGAATCCTGGTGGCCTCACCCTTTTAAAACTCATTAAATTTCCAGATTTCTCTATTAAACTTTAGTCTAAATTAACATTGCATAGTTGCTGGAAATTATGGTCATTTTTCAATTCATTTTTATCAACTTTTTCACTTGATTCATAGGGTGTATTCATATACCATTTTAACACATTTTTAGGCGCATCTTTCATAGGTTTATTTTGCTAAAAGATTGTTATTCAATAAACAACATTTGATCACAATGAACATCACGATTTACATATGTTTATGTACGTAAACAACAACCAAAAACTTCACTAAATGAAGCCTAAGCCGAGGCCCTATTCAAGTCACAGATTTGCACACAATTTCACATAACTTCGAACACACATGGGTTGTCATTTTCATGATTTCACGTACACAAATATATTCACATTCAACACAAAAACATCACATACACCTAAATCTACCAGTTATCATACCCAACCTACGAATTATTGGAAGCTAGTGACAAGGACATGCAACGGGGAAAACAACCCTAGTTTTCGGAGTGATTATCTTGAATCTTAAGGGATTTCTTGGGAAAGGGACCAAGAGAGAAGAAACCCATACCTTAATTGATGTTCAAACGTTGAAATTGCTGCCCAAAACCTTCTCCAAGATCAGTCCAAGCCTGCTCAACGTCCATACCA
Source organism: Solanum sitiens (assembly GCA_016801875.1). NCBI lineage: Eukaryota > Viridiplantae > Streptophyta > Magnoliopsida > Solanales > Solanaceae > Solanum > Solanum sitiens. The sequence continues at coordinate 279,703 of JABWTJ010000229.1, forward strand.
CTCGACGGACAACTTCTCTTTGCCTTAACGTTTTTGGTTACTTCGTTTTTTTTAAAATTTCATGTGATTTATTCAAGTGTGAAGAACTCTTGATATATTTTCTGTTCTTGTAGTTGTGTAGGCAGAGAGCAACATGAAAGAGATGGTGAAACGTGAGAGAGAGATCGTGAGAGAGTAAAACGTGTGAAGTTGTTTAGTATTAGATGATGACTTAGTCAATTTAGGACTCTCCTTAATACTTAAAATCTGATATAATTAATTATACATTAAAGTACCATTTTGCCCTTACAAAAATCAGATTTTAAATAATAAGTAAATCATCAATTTGTTGCTTCCAATGGGGCTCGAACTCGGGTGACACCATTTCACGAAAACGGGTCACTTCGGGTCGACCCAACCCGATTAATTAATTAATTCCTTAGGGTAATTATGATATTACCCTTGGCCTGGAAAAGACCATTTTACCCCTGGACCTTCAAAACTTAAAATTTCTTCTTTTATCCGGTAAAGACTCCTTCGATTAAATCTTCATTTTCGAGAGCCTTACATGGTTGGTTCCAACCTTTCCAAGCTCAACTAACTCCCCACGTTAGTTGGCTTGGCCGTAGTAAGGGTTCTGAGGTCTGCTTCTACGCGTATCAATCCGTGTGAACCTTGGTCTAATCGCAAGCATTCTTGACACCTTAAGCATTTATCTTATTCATTTTTAGGGTTGTTACATTATCCCCCCCTTAGGAACATTCGTCCCCGAATGACACTACCACTGCATATCGTAATGCCAGTCAGATCATAATATAATCACTATGCACAGTCAAGCAATAGCAACAAAATACGGAGAGACAAGGAAACATAGACTTAAGAGTAGGAAGTCTAACCTCAAGAGCTGACAAGATGAGGGTAGCAGGATCTCATGTCGGCCTCAGCCTCCCACGTAGCACCCTTAACAAGATGATTTCTCCACAATACCTTCACTGTGGCAATCTCCTTATTCCTCAGCCGCTTGACCTGTCTGTCTAAGATCTCAACGGGTACCTCCTCATAAGACAAGTCTTCATCAACCCCCAAACCTTCAACAGGTAGAATCGATGCTGTATCACCTAGGCACTTCTTCAACATAGTGACATGAAAGACTGGATGAACAGAAGCTAGCTCCGCAGTCAATGCTAACTCATAGGCCACCTCACCCACACGCTGTAGGACCTCATATGGCCTAACATACCTCGGACTCAGCTTCCCTTTTCTACCAAATCTCATCACCCCTTTCATAGGTGATATTTTCAAGTAAACCTGGTCACCAACATCAAATTCTAAGGGCCGCTTTCTATTGTCTGCATATGACTTCTGTCGGATATAAGCAGTAGCCAACCTGTCCCTAATCACTCTGACCTTCTCTAAGGCCTCATGAATGATCTCTGGACCCAAAATGGATGAATCTCCAACCTCGAACCACCCAACTGGAGATCTACACCTCCTACCATACAGTGCCTCAAACTGTTCCATCCCAATGCTGGAGTGATAGCTATTATTATACGAGAACTCTATCAAAGGCAGATGGTCATCCCAACTACCTCTGAAGTCAATCACACACGCTCTCAACATGTCCTCCAATGTCTGAATGGTGCGCTCTGCCTGCCCATCAGTCTGAGGATGAAAGGCAGTGCTAAGCTTTACCTGCGTGCCCAAGCTCTTCTGGAAAGATCTCCAAAAATGTGAAATAAACTGAGCTCCTGTATCTGAAATGATAGACAAAGGAATCCCGTACCGTCTCACAATCTCATCAATGTAGAGTCTCACATAATCCTCGGCTCTATAAGTATATTTCACAGGGATAAAGTGGGTAGACTTAGTCAATCTGTCCACAATAACCCATATGGAGTCATGCTGCCTCCTAGTCCTCGGAAGACCAACCACGAAGTCCATATTAATGGCCTCCCACTTCCAAGTCGGAACCTCAATAATCTGAGTCAGACCGCCAGGCTTAAGATGCTCTACCTTAACCTGCTGACAATTAGGACACTTGGCCACATAGTCTGCAATGTCCTTCTTCATGCCATCCCACCAATAAATCTGCTTAAGATCATGATACATCTTGGTGGAACCTGGATGTATGGTATATCTGGAACCATGGGCCTCTGCAATAATCCTGGTCCGCAAATTATCCATATCTGGTACACATAGTCTGTCCTAATACCTAAGTATGCCATCACCTCCCAAAGCGAAAGACTCATTCATCTTTATCAACACTGAGTCCTTCAGCTCCATTAACACAGGATCTAGATGCTGACCCTGCTTGACTTCAACTACCAAGGATAATTCAGAACTAGGATGAACTGAAACACCCCCACTAGTAGAGTCAACCAATCGCACACCCAGTCTGGCTAGTCTGTGTACATCTTTCACCAACTCCTTCTTCTCATCCTCAACGTGGGCTGTACTTTCCATGCTCATCCTGTTCAAAGCATCATCTACAACATTAGCCTTACCTGGATGGTAGTGAACATTCATGTCATAATCCTTCAACAGCTCCAACCATCTCCGCTGACATAGCTTCAACTCCCTCTGTGTGAACACGTACTGGAGACTCTTGTGGTCTGTGAATACATCCACATGCACTCCATACAAGTAGTGCCTCCACATCTTCAGTGCAAACACCATAGCTGCCAACTCCAGGTCATGAGTGGGATAATTCTTCTCATGAACCTTGAGTTGTCTGGACACATAGGCTATCACCTTAGCAACCTGCATAAGAACAGAACTCAAACCAACCCTAGATGCATCACAGTAAACAGTGTAATTCTCACCACACTTAGGCAAAGTAAGCACCAGGGCTGAAGTGAGTCTGTCCTTGAGCTCCTGGAAACTTCTCTCATATGTCTCCGTCCACTCAAACTTGGCTTTATTCTTAGTCAAAGCTGTCAATAGGGCAGCAATGGAAGAAAAGCCCTCCACAAACCTGCGGTAGTAACCAGCCAATCCTAAAAAGCTACGGATGTCAAGGAGTAAGAGGCTTTGGCCAGTTCTTAACAGCCTCAGTCTTTTTTGGATCCACCTCCACGCCCTGATCGGACACAACATGACCCAGGAAGGTCACTGATCTAAGACAAAATTGACACTTGCTGAATTTGGCATACAGCTGATGTTGTCTAAGTACCTGCAAAGTTAGTCTCAAATGTTGTTCATGCTCTTCCTTGGGCCTAGAGTAGATGAGAATGTCATCAATGAATACTATGACGAAAGAGTCAAGGTATTCACGGAAGACTCGGTTCATGAGGTACATAAATGCAGCAGGTGCATTTGTAAGACCAAATGACATGACTAAGAACTCATAATGACCATAACCTGTACGAAAGGCTATCTTTGGTATATCTCCATCCCTAACCCTAAGTTGATGATACCCTGAACGAAGATCAATCTTAGAGAAGAAACTAGACCCTTGGAGATGATCGAACAAATCATCTATCTGGGAAGTGGATACTTATTCTTTATAGTGACTTTGTTGAGCTGCCAATAATCGATACACACTCTAAGGGTTCCATCTTTCTTTTTCACAAACAACACTGGAGCGCCCTAAGAGGATATGCTCGGCTGAATGAAACCCTTATCAGTGAGATCTTTTAACTGCAGCTTCAACTCTTTGAGTTCAGCTGGAGCCATGTTGTAAGGAGGAATTGAAATTGGTTTAGTATCGGGTTCTAAGTCGATACCAAAATCAATCTCTCGAGGGGGAGGGACTCCAGGCAAATCATCAGGAAATACATCTAGGAACTCATTCACTACAGGTATTGAGTCTATGGAAGGAATGTCATGATCTAAATCATTAACACTCACAAAATGACACAACAACCCCTTGGACATCATTTTATTGGCCTTAAGGTTCGAAATCAAGAGGTTAGGACGACTCGAGTTGTACCCCTCCCAAACTACCTCCTCTTCATCAGGGAAACGGAATCTCACCACTCTACTACGACAGTCCAAGAAATCATAACAACTGTGAAGCCAGTCCATGCCAAGAATAACATCAAAATCATGCATAGGTAACTCAACCAAGTTTGCACACATAGTCTTACCACTTATCACTATTGGGCAATCCTTGTATACTCTATCAGTTCTTACATTTTCTCCTAAAGGTGTACTAACCACTATAGGATCATACAGAACTTCAGGCAATATCTCAAAAGTGAGAGGAAGCAAAGGAGTTACAAAGGAAAGCGTAGACCCTGGATCAAGTAAAGCATAAACAGAAGTTGAGAATACTTGCAGCATACCTGTGACCACATCAGCGGACTTCTCCTACTTCTCCTTGCCCTTCAGGGCATAGAACCTGTTCCTCTTTGGAGGTTCGGCTGCTGCTGCACCCTGTGGATTAGGCCTAGGCTGAGCATTACCTCCAGCCTGACCTCTATTCTGTGGGCAATCTCTAACCATGTGCCCACTCTTACCGCAACCAAAGCAGGCATTAGTGCCCTGTCTGCACTCTCCACTGTGAGCACGGCCACACTTAGCACAATTCTTTTTAGGACGCTGCATCTCACCTCCATTGCCCTTCTTGGGCTCAGGTCTGCCTCTTCTAGGTGCTGTACTCTCTGAAAATTTGAGTTCCCAGAACTCTGTTGCCCCTTCTTGAACCTGGTCTGCTCACGGACGCCAAAATTGTTTCTGTGGCCTCCATGGCTGGGACCTGCCTGATCTTTAGGCTTAGGCCTCCTAGCATCACGAATACCCCTCTTTTTGCAGCTGTCCTCTACCTACTGGACATGCACCATCAACCTGGAGAGGTCCATATTATCATGGAGCATTGCAGACCGACATTTCTCCTCCAGACCTCCATTGATTCCTATGAGGAACCTGCTCATCTCATCCCTGCTGTTAGACACAAGGGAAGTAGCATACCTGGATAATTTAACAAACTTCAGTACTCATCTCATCCTTGCTGTTAGATATTAAGGAAAGTAGCATACCTGGATAGTTTAACAAACTTCAGGGAATACTCCATGACTGTCATAGATCCCTGCTTAACGTTGATAAACTCCTCAACCTTGGCTTCCCTCATTTCTCTGGAAAAGAATATCTCCAGAAAGGCTGTCTTAAACAGCTCCCAAGTGACTGGAATTCCGCCCAAAGCTCGGCTATCCTGCCACATCTTGCACCAAGTCTGTGCCACATCCTTGAGATGATAGGAAGTCAGCTCAGCCTTCTCAGTATCTGTGGCCCCCATAGCCACCAAAATCTTATGCAATTCATCCACAAACTCCTGGGGATCCTCTGAAGTCTTGGACCCTGTGAAAATAGGAGGATTCATCCTCGTGAAGTCTCTCAGCCTGTCAGGCATGCTACGAACCGGTGGGTTCTCCCTCTGAACATCCTGCCGGTTGACCTGGGTAGTCATAGCCTAGGCCTGCATAGTAATGGAATGTGCCATCTGGGCCAGAGATGCCCTCACTTCAGCATCAGTCAACCCAGCTGGGTTAACTGGTATATCCACTCCTTCAGCTGGAGCCTGGGGTGGAACCTGATTGTTCCCAGCAGCTGCACCTCCTCTCCTCTGACCGACGTTCCTCCTAGTATTCATTCTCTGAAAACAATAAGAATTGATGTTAGACACGCTCATAACACCAAGAAATCATACATTAGGAAAATCATGATAAGATCAGAAGAAGGGAAATTTTCCTACGCATTATGCAGTCTCTAATCCAGGATAGTGGTGCACTTCACTACCATGACTTAGAAACTACTCAATGTGGTTGATGTGAACTTATTATCTTCAGAATTTAACCTAGTGCTCTAATACCAACTTTGTCATGAACGGAATCTAGACCCCAGATGAGACCGGCGTCGTTGACCTCTCACAGGTCGCAGACAAGCCTACATACGTCATTCTTACTTCATCTAGGTTAATTAAAATTTGAAACTTTTTGTTTCTTGACATACTTATTAAACATTTTCATCATTACATAATTGTTCACCATCAACCATCTAATATTAAGATCATCAAATGAAAGAAATAGTATAATATAGTAATAAAGATATACTTGCCAAAATGGCACCAATACAATGTCTGAATAAAACAGGAAAGGAACGCTAGTGGAACATGCTCCACTAGCTCAACTCTAAAACTAAGCTAGAATATATACGGCAGCATCCTCGAAAGCATGAGGGCCTACCAAGTCCGGATGAATGCTCGACGTCCGGATAGCTGCAACGTCAACCTGTAGCTCTAGCGTCCACCTGTGCCTGCACCTAAAATTGTAGAGATTTATAGGGTTAATACACACTTGTACTAAGTATGGGTATATGCAAGCACACACCAAGGACATGCATGAGAAAATATAGCTCTTTCCTAACAACATGATTGTGGAAAGTCAAGTCAGTGGACTTGCCAAATTGAGATTAGGAAAGTTAGTGAAACTTCCAAATTTGGATTAGGAAAGTCAGTGAGCTTTCCAAATTTGAATTAGGAAAGTCAATGAGCTTTCCAAATTTTGATTAGGAAAGTCATTCCATGAGAGTAACATGCATCATCATAATTATCATATTGCACACAGCACATCACGTCTTACACATAGCACATATCATATAACATTCATTCATATGCCATGAGACCTTGGAATCATGGACTTGACATTAAGACTTTCCAAAATGAGGGCTCAACATATGGGACATCAACTAGGGAGTCTTCATTAGCAAACACAGAGTCTGCTTCATTGATTCATACATACTTCATTTCATTTCGTTCATAGGCCAGTGTAACACCAGCTATACCTAGGGTGTAGTTTAAGACTTTCATCGGGTTTGCTGTGCAATGATCAAGAATAACCTAGTGTCATTACCTGAGTCTAGCTCACCTCTTGATTATCCTATCCTAACACCTTTGGTATCATTCATTTCAGTATGTGCTTCCTTTGAGGCTGGCCTCATTCATTCAATGGGAACTTTAACTTTAATCGACATAGATCATGTGAGCATCATGAAATCTAGTGTCTCCCCCACACCGAAAATAGGTGGAATCACTGACCAAGGTGACCCAAAAACATGCTAGCGTACATGGGAATTTAACCCCGCCAGATCCCTATATTGGCAGTATGGGTTCGAAGACCAGGAGATATAAGGAGACCCATACCCGGCAATCCGGACAGTCTCATCTCATGAGAGTTACGTGAACCTCCGCCCTTCCCTAAAGAAGGACTCACCGCTCATAGCTAGTTTATCGGTGCTCAATATAAAGTTCCATTACATTCAACTCATACGTCATGGAAGCTGGCTTCTAGTATGAGGACATCATATCTCACAGCCTCCTTATTTTTGCTTTTAATTTTGCTAGAGGCTGTGAGGTGGTGGGTTCGAACCCCCACAGCCTCCTATGTTATTTTTAATTAAATTCACTAGGCTAGGCGTTTTTGGCAGTGAAGTTGTGGAATCGAGCCCCCACAGCCTCACTTTGTTTTCTTCATTAATTTCGCATGCTCCTTTCCAGCCTTGAGGTCATGGGTTCAATTCCCACGCCTCATATTTTCCTTTTTTTTATTTTCTCTTCTTTCACTCGCTGTCTGGAGGTCGTGGGTTCGATTCCCACGCCTTCCAATTATTTAATTAATTAATTACTCTCTCCTTTCTCTTCCAATAGCCCGAGTTTGATTCCCCCAGCCCCATTTTTCATCTTTTTTTTCGCGAATTACAGTAGCTACATGGGTGAGGTCACAGGTTCAAATCCTGGTGGCCTCACCCTTTTAAAACTCATTAAATTTCCAGATTTCTCTATTAAACTTTAGTCTAAATTAACATTGCATAGTTGCTGGAAATTTTGGTCATTTTTCAATTCATTTTTATCAACTTTTTCACTTGATTCATAGGGTGTATTCATATACCATTTTAACACATTTTTAGGCGCATCTTTCATAGGTTTATTTTGCTAAAAGATTGTTATTCAATAAACAACATTTGATCACAATGAACATCACGATTTACATATGTTTATGTACGTAAACAACAACCAAAAACTTCACTAAATGAAGCCTAAGCCGAGGCCCTATTCAAGTCACAGATTTGCACACAATTTCACATAACTTCGAACACACATGGGTTGTCATTTTCATGATTTCACGTACACAAATATATTCACATTCAACACAAAAACATCACATACACCTAAATCTACCAGTTATCATACCCAACCTACGAATTATTGGAAGCTAGTGACACGGACATGCAACGGGGAAAATAACCCTAGTTTTCAGAGTGATTATCTTGAATCTTAAGGGATTTCTTGGGAAAGGGACCAAGAGAGAAGAAACCCATACCTTAATTGATGTTCAAACATTGAACTTGCTTCCCAAAACCCTCTCCAAAATCAGTCCAAGCCTCTTCAACGTCCACACCACTCGACGGACAACTTCTCTTTGCCTTAACGTTTTTGGTTACTTCGTTTTTTTAAAAATTTCATGTGAGTTTTTCAAGTGTGAAGAACTCTTGATATATTTTCTGTTCTTGTAGTTGTTTAGGCAGAGAGCAACATGAAAGAGATGGTGAAACGTGAGAGAGAGATCATGAGAGAGTAAAACGTGTGAAGTTGTTTAGGATTAGATGATGACTTAATCAATTTAGGACTCTCCTTAATACTTAAAATCTTATTTAATTAATTAAACATGGAAGGACCATTTTGCCCTTACAAAAATCAGATTTTAAATAATAAGTAAATCATTAATTTGTTGCTTCCAATGGGGCTCGAACTCGGGTGACACCATTTCGTGAAAACGTGTCACTTTGGGTTGACCCAACCCGAACCGGTTATTTAATTAAATTAATTAATTAATTAATTAATTCCTTAGGGTAATTACGATATTACCCTTGGCCTGGAAAAGACTATTTTACCCCTAGACCCTCAAAACTTAAAATTTCTTCTTTTTAAGTCCGGTAAAGACTCCTTCGATTAAATCTTCATTTTCGAGAGCCTTACATGGTTGGTTCCAACCTTTCCAAGCTCAACTAACTCCCCAAGTTAGTTGGCTTGGCCGTAGTAAGGGTTCTGAGGTCTGGTTCCACGCGTATCAATCCTTGTGAACATTGGTCTAATCGCAAGCATTCTTGACACCTTAAGCATTTATCTTATTCATTTTTAGGGTTGTTACAGAATATATAGAACTATGAGCTTCCTCCATGATCTTCTCTCGGAGTTCATCCACATATGGTACACGCAATATACCTTAATACCTCCATACACCATTTCCCCCTTGTTTAAAATCCATCACTTTCTGCTTATGAGCGGTTGCCTTCAATTCAAGCAAAACAAGGTCTTTATATTGTTTCTCTTTCACTTTAGACACCGGTAATTCTTGAGCCCAATTTATCACAACCAAAACCAATCCACCTTTATTGGAATCCAACAATTGGACTCCCTGTCCTGCAAGTCTATGCACATCTTCGATAAAAAAAAATGCTTTCTCAACATGAGCAGTATTTCCCATACACAACCTGCTCAAATCATTAGTAAAAACATTAGCCTTACCTGGGTGACAGAGGATACTCATGTCATAATCCTTGAGCAACTCTATCTAGCTCTTCGCTCTGAGATTAAGCTCATTTGACTGAAAATATAATGAAGACTCTTGTGATTGGTCAACACATCTACATAAACACCATAGAGATAGTGATGCCATATTTTCAAAGAAAATACTACGACAACCAACTCTAGATCATGAGTTGGGTAGTTCTTCTCATGACATTTAAGGTGTCTTGAGGCATACACTATAACCTTACCATTCTAAATCAATACACAACCCAGTAAAACTTTGGATGTATCACAATACACTACAAAGCCTTTTGCACCCTCTGATACGGTCAATACTGGCAGTATTTCATTGGGTTTTCAAATCCTGAAAGATTTTCTCACAAGTTTCAGACCATTGAAACTTTACTGCTTTCTAATTCAACTTTGTCAACATAGATGAAAACCCCTCGAAAAACCTTCTATAATAACTAGTCAATCCCAAGAAACTCTTTCTATTAGTTGGAGAGGTGGTCTTATACACTGCTTTAATCATTTGAGTGTTAAAACAAATCCCTTCACCATACATAATGTGGCCTAAGAATTGCACAGACTCAAGACAAAACTCACACTTGGAAAATTTAGCATACAACTCTATCCCTGAGAGTTTGGAGGACCATTATGAGATGATTTAATTGATTAGCATCATGCCTCGAATAAATTAGGATGCCATCAATAAAAAATAAAACAAATATGTCAAGATATGGATGAACTCTATCTTCATAAGGTCCATGAATGTTGCACGAGCATTAATCAAACTAGAAGACATAATCAGTTACTCTTAATGACCATAACGGGTCCTGAATATTGTCTTCGGTGTGTCATTCTCTATTACACTCGATTGATGACAGACAGATCTGAAGTTTATATTAGAAACACAAGTGGCACCCTGAAGTTGATAAAAAAATATCATCAATTCCTGGAAGAGGATACTTATTATTTATGGTGGCCTTATTAAACTAGCGGTAATAAATATACACGTCCTAAATGAATCATCCTTCCTCCTAAAAAATAAGACCAGAACACCCTACGGTGAGACACTAGGTTAAATAAAACCATTAGAAAAGAAATCATTCAATTTCTCTTTTAACTCTTTTAACTCAGCTGGAGCCATTCTAAATGGAAGAATGGAGATAGGTCGAGAATCACGAACAATATCTACACCCAAGTCATTTCTCTCTTAGGAGGGACTATGGGAAGATTATTTGGAAAGACCTCTAGAAGCTCAATCACAACTGGAACTTACTAAAAATATGGTGTCTCAATACTAGAATCATTAACTCAGACTAATTAATAGATACACACCATAGAGACTAATTTTATTCTCTTAAAGTATTAAATTAAATGACCCGAGGCATTGCTGAGCTACTCCTCCACTCTATAACAAGCTTACTAGGAAACTGGAATTTGACTACTCGAGTTCTACAATAAAATGAGGCATTAAAATCATGAAGCCAGTCCATACCTTGAATAACATCAAAATCCACCATATCTAACTCGACTAAGTAAGCTATGGTTTCCTTATAATTGACAAATATGGTACAATCATGATAAACTCTCTTAGCTACAATAGACTCACCAATAAGTTTGGGAATTTTGAAGGACTCAAGTTTTCGTTCGAGAAGAATATCAAACTTCATAGCTATATATGGAGTAACAAATGATAAAGTCACACCTGGATAAAGTAATGCATATACATCAAAAGTAAAGACTTTGATCATACCAGTGAAAACATTGGTGAATTATCCCGATCTTTGTGGCCGCTGATAGCATACAAATAGTTTGCTCCTTGCCTGTCCCTCAAGTAGATCCTCTTGCAACAGACCTACCTACTGAGCGGCTAAAAAAGATTGGGCATCATTTCCCTCATTAACATTACCTTGCTTGCTCTTAGGACACTCTCTCATAAATTTACTTTTCTTACAACAATTGAAGCAACCATTGGAGTCATCATGACACGCTCCTGGGTAGTTCCTACCACACTTGGCAAAGCTTAGAACCATAGCCTTAAATGTTTGAATAATACATAAATTGTTGTCAAAATCAGAAGAAAGATAAAAGGATAAAAAATCACAGTCTATATATTATTTGTAGGCATACTAGGGTAATGAGAAAACCGTTGAGCGACTTCAAAAATAAACTAAACTAATTTAAACAAAAAAACGGATATTCCTAATTAGTAGTACATGTATTAGAATAGTGAATCACAAAACTAGTAGTATAAATAGTACAAGCTAAAAGTAAAATAAATAAATAATTAAAATAATACTTTTATGGTATTATTTAATATATATATATATACTTGATGATTAATCTCTATATAATTTTGTCCCTAAACCAAAAACCTCTATAGAAGTCGTTGACAGCGCCTCCAAAGCTTCCGTTTTGCAAGTTTTTGAAAATTAAATTCGAATTAGTGGGTTAGAAAGAAAAAAGATCTTCATCTTTTTGGGAAAAATATTAAAGAAAGTCTCAGTTGGTTGAATCAATTCTGTGAGTTTTCTGTCTATATTTCTTGCATTTTCATACATGCCCGTTGTTTGTTGAAATCTCGACTAATGTTTCTTTATTTCTTTATTTCTGTTCAATATATTATTTCGCACTTCACTGAGATTTCTGGTTTTACAATCGATTTCTTGATAGTTGATTATGAGAGGGGTGGGGGTAGGGGTTTCCCATTTCAAGAATTTAAGATGAAAATCTCAATCCATTTGTTATGCATATTATTTGATGTGGATTGAGATATAGAGATAAGATTTGTCATGCCCCAAGGATACCCTTGGGCGTACACATAGGACCTAGGCTCACAAGTTACTCCAACCTAACCCTAAGCTAACACGTCATAAGCATACTATAATTATCTAAGTAAAAAAGATACTATACGGAAGCTAAAACATAGCACAACTGAATAATAGAAATACCCAATACTGGTCTAAATATATATAAATTTTTACGAGTTTAGTGGTAATGAACAATCACTCAAAAACTAAAGTTGAATCTAAAGTATGTCTAAAAAAGCCTCTAACTGACTAGAATTGATGTGACATGCCCCAGCTAACTCTAGCAAAACTGAAGATGAAATGAAAGACTAAGTTTGGAAACATGTCTACTTTCCTCGAAGTATGAGAACTCACCACTGAAGATATTTAATGTTGATTAGGAATTGCTACGCGTGATCTAAATTCCAAGGACCTAACCGTATATCATTAAAAGATATAATGTAGAGTATGTGTCACTACTTGGAAGGTAATAATCATGTATGATAGGTTAATAGCTGAACAAAACATATAAGTTGAACAAAGCATAACTGAGCAATTAAATAATCTGAACATGATGGAAATGCTAAAATATACTGAGAAGAACTGAACTAAATGCAATTACCAAGTACATAATATGATGATACTCAATAATGAAATATAACTGAATACATGGTCTAATGCACTAGAATCTGATGGTGGCATCTACTGTTAACCAACATAACAACCATGTGAGCTACCCATGGTATCCGACATATACACCACATCGAATTGCCCGATATACATTGCATGGGGTATAAAGGCATGACTGTCGTGATCACTAAAACTGATGCCAAAGGGGACTTAACCTAGAGGGCACATAGTTATAGGAATATGATGATACACGAAAAACCTAACCAACTCAGTGTTGAGCCTACTCCCAAATCAATATGTATATCTAGCACACACAACTTAAATACTAAATATCAAAATACTAACATGCAATCTGAGAATGTAACAATTACATACTGATAATGTGAAATTCGAAAGTTGAAGCTTGTATATTTATTTAACTGACCTAGCATGTGTAATTCATGAATTAGGGGAATCTACAACACTAGGGTTTTGAGTTTCATGCAAAGAACTAAGATACCATTCTAAAAAAACATGATAATCTGATTATAAATACTCTAAAAAAAACTAAATGTGAACTAATATCTAAAGTTTTAGAAACCCTAGTTCTTAGCAAGATATAGGAATTAAGAATCTGAATAAATTCTAGGGACCTAGTGGATGAAAGGAATGCACCAATGAAATACCACATACTTGAGATGAATTTCACAGAGAAATATTTTGATTTTGGGACAAAAACCGAAGAAAACCTTCTGCATTCTTGGAGAAAGTTATCACCTCTTTTCTCCTATTTTTCATTTTGTGAATAAATGTTTTGGTTATATTCTTACTAGGGTAATAGACTTAAAATGAGTAAACAACGTCGTTTAGAGGTTAAACGACATAGTTTAAGTGTCCAATTCATTAGGGAAACTACCAAAATGACCCTAACTTAAAAGCTGACGGGACCACTAACGTATATGACCAATGGACCGTAGGTTGACAGATGGTCCATACGGTAAGTTGTTGATTGGATTCAGATACTGGGGCTGAGGGTCACGATCCACGGACCATGGACCATGGACCATGGACCAAGGTCCAATCCGTATGTATGGTCGTGGGTCGTGCCTTTTTCCTAAAAATTTTAGATGAGTTGAGTTGACCAACCACGGACCCCACCTATGGTTTGTGGGTCAACATACACTCTATAGGTGGCCTCTGTTTGTCGCACCTTTAACTTATGAAAATATGTAGTTTTATCCTTTCTCAAATCTGTAGTGTTACAATATCTCCCCCTTGGGAGCATTCGTCCTCGAAAGAAGTCTAAACTAGCTGAATATGAAGGGAAGGAGCTGCAGACCACTAAGTACAAGAAACTGATATCTTACTTAACGGAGTTCCAAGAACATGCAAATATGTTAAAATGCAAGTATGACTGAAGGAACAAGGTATTAAGATTGAATTTATGCACGAGTAAATTGAGAGACTGGAGAGGAAACTATTATCTCAAGTTGAAATAGAATCATAAAGAAAGAGGTGAGTATACTTGGTATTCATGGTTGCTTCTACTTCCCAAGTTGATCCAAACCTAATTTTTCAAATCTCATCACCCGTTCATAGGTAACACTTTTAGGAAAACCCAATCATCTATCTCAAACTCTAAGTTCCTTTTCGTTACATTTGCCTAGGACTTATGTCTTAAGTTCATTTCTGGTGAGCTGAACGTTTCCTTAGAATGATGAACTGAATCTGGCCCAATCAAGGACGCTTCACCTACTCATACACCATAGGAATAGATAAGAGTTCATCTCCCCAGGAGAAAACCTTTATTTTCTAATGATGAACTGCACCTCCCAAATGAAGCAGTATAGGATCACTATTTTGTTTTTCTTAATTTCTGTTACCAATGAGGATTCTGATCTATTCGGTATTATAATACTACCATCTGATGTGCTCGAAACAGTAACTCCTAAGTGAGCAAGCCGGTGAACATATTTTACTAATTCCTTCCCTTTATTCCTCAACATGTGCTACACTAAGTTTTAAAGATCATCTTTATGACCTTCAGCTAAGAGATAAATCGACCTATAAGCATTGAACTACTATATTTCTATTTTAGGACTTGCTCATTTAGAAATTGAAACTTAATGATCCTAATTCTATAATTGACTAAGGCATAACATGAATATAACCACTTCATGACTAGAATGACATTGAAATCTACAATTTCTAACTCTACAAGATCTGCTGAGGTGACTTTCCAAGAGCCTATAATAGGGAAATTTTTGTATACTTGTCTAGATATAATTGCTTCACCAACTGAGTAGAGACTGAGAAGGGTTGTAAAAATTTCTGGATTGACACCAAAGATTACGACTATAAAGAGAGTTACAAAATAAAAAGTATCCCTTGGATCTAACAATGTATGAACATCTAAAAGAAAGACCCAAAATGTACCAGTGACCACATCATGAGAATCATCCTAGTCTTGGTGAGCATGGAGAACATAGAAATGCCCTTGAGTTGTCCTCCACTTGTACTAGATGACACACCCTACTAAGTTAGGCAACCTGTTGGTGCTTCTAGAACTGTAGAGTGAGCCCTACTATCCTTACCTCCTTGCCATCAAGACACTTTCATGAATGGTTCTTACCACATATTGGAAAAGTTAGTTAGGTCCTATTTCCTAAAATACAACCCTGATCTTAGAGCCTGGTGCCCTACTATTCTGATCCTATTAAAAATGTGGCTGATTTCCACCATCCGATTTTTTTAAGAGTACTCATTGTTCCCTGTTCTAGCTTTCTTGATTCTCTTATCCATTTCCCTATGCTTATCACCCTCAACCTACTGAGAATGAGTCATGAGCCTAGAGATATTCATATTTTCTAACAACATACACTTCTACACTCTATCTTCACTAAGTCGGATACTCAACATAGAAACTTACTCATTTGTTTCCTTAGATCATTAACCATGTGTGTAACATACCGGGAGAATTGGGTGAACTTAAGTTCGTACTCTTGGACTGACATTGAAACTTGACTTAAATTCATACACTCTTGTTCCTTAGACTCCCACAACTCTCTTAGGAAGAACCTGTCCAAAAAAGCTCCAGTGAAATACTCCAAAGTAATCGGAGTTGCATCCACACTGCTCTTTTCTTTCCATTGAGTGTACCAAATGTGACCTACATCCATAAGTTAGTAGGATGCCAACTCTACCCTATCAGTAGAAGTCACTTGCATAACTCCAAAGATTTTCTTAACCTCATCAATTAAGTTTAGGGGTTCTCACCAACTTGTGACCCCAAGAACTCATGCGGATTCATCCTAAAAAAATATCGAACCCTAGCTGCAACTGATCCACCATTTCTATTAGTAGGAAGTTGAAGCTGCTAATTGTTCTAGTTGGCTATACTTCAAGGCAAAAGTTGAATCGCATTCAGGAACTCTTCATTCGAAACCTCATGGTCTGGGAAGAGTTGCGTGCATTAGAATTCCTTGGGTGAGATGTACGAAAAGGCATGATCTGAAACGCATAACGATGGATTAGAAACAATTAATTGGATCATACTTCAAACACGATAAGATTAGCAAAGAATGTGAAGTTTTCTTAAACACTTCGTAGCCTCACTCTCATTGGATGTGGTGCACTTCACGCCTAAGAAAAGGACTCTACTTAGTGCGACTTTGAGACATCCTAGGACTCTTAAACCTAATGCTCTAATACAATTTTCCTCACGACTTAGGCTGCTCCCTAGGCGTAACACTAAACATAGGATCACGAGTGACCCCAAGCTAAACCTGAGCTGAAATTTTATAAGCATACTATAATTATTTGAATGAAAGAGATACTATGCAGAAGATAAAACATAAGATAACTACATTATAGGGAATACCCAATACTGGTATGAATATATATAAAATTCTAACAGTTTAGCAATACTGAACAATCACTCAAAAACTAAAGTTGAATCTAAATGTTTGAAAAAGCCTCTAACTGACAAGAGTAGTTGGGACATGCCCCCAACTAACTCTAGCAAAACTAAAACTGAAATGAAATACTAAATATCAAAACATGTATATTTTTCTCGAAGTATAAGGAATCACCACTGATGTTGCTTAATACAAATCGGAAATCGATCTATACATGATCTTAATGTTGAGGACCTGAACCTATATGTTGAAAAGATGTGGTGTAGTGTATGTGTCAGTACTTGGAAGGTACTGTGCATGCAGGATAGGATAATAACTAAACAAAACATATAAGCTCAACAAAGAATAACTGGGCAATGATATAACCTGAACATGATAGAAATAGTGAAATATTTTGAGAAGAACTAAAATGAATGCAATGACCAAGTACAGAACATGTTGAGACTGAATACTCAAATATAACTTATAAGTTGGTCAAATACACTAAAATTTGACTATGGGAGCTACTAGTAACCGAAATAACCACAACGTGAGCTACCTGTGGTGTCTGATGTATACATCACATTGAAGGGCATGATATACTTTGACACGGGTATAAAGACATGAATATTTGATAACTAAAACAAATTCCCATAGAGGGGACTTAACCTACAAGAGAACGTAGGTTTGGGATTTTGAGGGTATACTGGAACCTAGCCTACTCAGTGTTAAGACTACTTCAAACTGAAAATGTATCGAACACACATACCTGAAATACTGAATAGCTCAAAATACTGACATGGATATCTGAGAATGTAATAATTACATACTAATAATGTGACATTTGAAACCTAAAGCATATATATATATATATATATATATATATATATATTTAACTAACCTACCATGTGTTGTTCATGAACTAAGACAATCTACACAACTAGGGATCTGAGTTTCATGCAAAGAACTAAGCAACGATTCTATAAAAACAAGGGAATCTGTTTTGGAATACTCTAACAACTAAATGATAACTAATATCAAAGGTTTTAGAAACCCTAGGTCTAAGAAAGATATAGGAATCAAGAATCTGACTGAATTCTTGGGATAGTGGATGTAAGGAATCCACCAGTAAATCCCACATACCCGGTAACGATTTTCATGGAGAAAGCTTTACATTCCGGTGCTGGAATTGAAGAAAACTTATTACGCTCTTGAAGAAAGCTATCGCCTCTTTTCTCCTCTTTTTCATTTTTAGCCTGGAGATTTTTGGTGAATAAAGGTTTTGGTTCTGTTTTGACTGGGTTAATTGGCTTAAACTAATAAAACAACATAGTTTAGGGGTTGGACGACGTATTTTAGGTGTCCAATGCATAGGGGAAAAGACCAAAATGACCTTAACTCAATATCTACCAGGGCCACCGACGTACTGTATGTTGACTGGTGGTCCGTCTCGTCAGTCGGCAATTATCTCCAAAGACTGGGGTTGAGGGTCACGATCCATAGACCCTTGACCATGGACTATGGTCTGACATACGGTCCGTAGGTCCGGCTATGGGTCGTGCCTTTTTTCTGAAACTTCTGGAGGAGTTGAGGTGAC
Organism: Solanum sitiens; assembly: GCA_016801875.1. NCBI lineage: Eukaryota > Viridiplantae > Streptophyta > Magnoliopsida > Solanales > Solanaceae > Solanum > Solanum sitiens. The sequence continues at coordinate 298,102 of JABWTJ010000229.1, forward strand.
CGACCACAAACCCACCTACGGTCCACGGGTCAACCTACGGTTTGTAGGTGGACTCAGTGGCACCTGCAACTTATAACAATATGCAGTTTTATCCTTGCTCAAATCTTGGCTGTAACAAGATTGTTTGAAAATTGTTGATTTGTTTGAACTCTGATTGGATACTGTTTCGAATAGTTTGAAATTCAAGTTAATTAAAAAGGGTCTTGTTTTTTAATCGTATGATGATTTTTGAGAGGAGATAAAATGATTGTTATAGTTATATCTGAAAGAAAGTAATAATATATTAATTTTATTGTTTTACTTTTCCTATTTCTCAGAATTTCATGTTGGTCGATCGTTTATTATGAGTTTAAGAAAATAGTTAAAACTTTTGAATGGTGTATTAATATGCGTATAATAATCCAAATATCATTTATATTTTTGCATGATCAACAAAATCTTTTGCAGAATTGTTCCTTTATGCCTCTTCTATAAATACAATTAAGTAGTATTAAAATATCCTAACATTGTTCATGTTATTTAAGTTACACATCAATTCCCCAAAATAATGTTCGTATAATGTCAATGTATTCATACTTTCTGAAACTGCTCTAATACTTTTGAATGGAAATTCGTTGGTAGAATGAAAATAATTGGGGAAACAAGGGAACACATAAAATGAATGGGAAGATCGAAAAGTTTGAATAAGAAATGACTTTTTTGTTAGATGCGTGAAATTGGATTAACATTTAGTTCAAACAAATATAGAGTAAGAACGGATGATTTTGTCTCTACTATCAGTTCTTCCTCATGTGTTGAGACCGATCATTCAGATAGATGGGGGATAAAAAATTATCCCAGATATTGATAAACTATATAGAAGAGTTCCCTATGATAAAAATACCCTTACCTATCTAATAAGAACAAGTAGATCTAAGCTGGGAGAAATCAGTACACTAAGTCGTAGATACACTTTTTGATAATTATACCGGGGGACAACCAGAGAGAGGTGATCATAATAACGATTGTATGTCATCTTCTAAAGTAATTTAGATGCTACACTTTATGAAATACATAAGCTCTAACTTCTACAAGATACTTGATGATGATCGTCTGGTAGTCGGGTGTTTTACACTAGATTTGGGAGTTATAAGTAAGAAACAATAAATGATAAGTTATAATAATTAATCAAATTATATTAATAATTAATCATTTGGAGAGTATCACGTACACAACTCGGTAATTCAATTATTTTTTAAAAAATTCTCTTAGTGTACTCTCTATAAGCATGAGAAAGAACTGATAATAGACAGAAACCATCCATTCTGGCTCTATATTTAGTTGAATAAAATGGTTATCCAATTTCAGGCATCTGACAAAAAGTCATTTATTATTCTAACTTTTCGATCTTTCATTCATTTTATGTGTGCACTTTTTCCCCCAATTATTCTGATTCTACCAATGAATTTTCATTCACAAGTATAAGAATAGTTGCAGAAATTGTGAATACATTGACATTAAACGAGCATTGGTATGGGAAATTGATGTATAACGTGTATAACAAGAGCAATGTTAGAATATTTCAGTACTACTTAATTACATTTATAGAAGAGGGCCTCAAGGAACAGTAGGGCAAAATTGTTTGTTGATCTTGAAAAAAACTTAATCATATTTGGATATATTATACGCATCTTACTCCATGATTAAAAAGTTTTCATTACTTTCTTCAACTTCATGTCTTGTTATATTAAAACACATCAATAAAACGATAGAGTAACATGACATTCTAAGAAATAGGAATAGAAAAAAAATAAAATCTAAATATAATTACTTTCTTTCACATATAATTTTAACAATCATTCGATCCCCTCTCAAAAATCATCATAAGATTTCACAAACATGACCCTTTTTAATTAACTTGAATGTAAAATTATTTTAAATAGTAATTCAATATATTTCAAACAGATCGACGATTTTCAAACAATTTCATCACCACAACTCAATCCATAGAGATTTCTATCAATCATTTGATTTTGTGGTGGTTGAAAATGGGAGGGATGGGGGTGGTGATTTATGATTTCAAGAATTTAGGATTACTGGAGAATTACTCATGGAAAATCTTAATTTTTTCTAGTAAATATGAGTGAACCCACCCCTCTTCACTATTTTGATTTGAACCCTACAACTTTAGAGTTAGAGTGGAGATGTGCACCTGATGTATTTCACCCGTTTCCTGTTTTGAAATGCAATTACCAAATTGACGATGTTTTAGCTTATTCTCTCCTTGTGGGTTTTCGTCAAACCATCTTAAAAAAAATATGGCATGTGTTTCTCATACTCTGTGTTTACCGTTTCTTGTTACTCTACTTCTATTTTGGTATTCATCACATCACCTTTGAAGATTTCTGATTCCAGAAATTACAATGAATATCTCAATTTGTTTTGTTTTGTGTATTATTTTGCACTTCACTGAGATTTTTGGTTTGTTTTACTATCAACCTTTGATCGTTGAAAATTAGAGGGGTGGGGGTGGGAGTTTCAGATTTTATGAACTACCCATGGAAAATCTCTTTTTTTTGTCTACTAAATATGAATGTACCCACCCTAAAACTTTAGAGCTGGAGGTAGAGATGTGCACCTGATGTGTTTTATCTGTTTCCTATTTTGAAATGCATTTTTATCTCATTGCGGGTTTCCGTCTAATCATCTTAACATAAAATATGCCTTTATTTCTCGTTTCTTGTTCCTATTCTTCTATTTTGGGTAGTCATTACATAACCTTTAACGTTAATGGTTGAACCACAACTATAATCTGTTGAGAGGAATGGCTACAACATCAGCTTACCTTATTCAAGATATCAGAATATAAATACAAATTCCTAACAATTGGAAATTACAGTGGTGTGATTTTGTATACTATTTGCATTCCTAGCACCTGATCCTCATGTGCACATTCATTGTTTTTGTATTGAATTTCTAATCTTGTTAAATTAAATGTAGTCATCGACATATCAGCCAAAAATCTCAACGAAGGATTATGTCGAAGTGGAAGAGATCTCAAAATTGATTAGGTCTGTTGTGTATCTTTTCCCCTTGTACTGCATCTTCTAACTCAGCAAAGCCATGAAGTATCAGCTGGACGGATGACAGTGTTCATTTTTGCACTGATTGGAACATCTATCCATTCAAAGAATTTATGACACTACTTTGAAATAAAGGATAACCCGCAACCCTTTGAGAAATATTAAATATATCCGTTGTAGTCAACGGCCAGTCACCTATCCTAAATCAGTTTATGCTTTTACATTTCTTTTCTATATTTTTTTGTTTCAGAAATATTGGATGAATCATTGTTAATAGTCATTTTCTATACCTTCTCAAGTTTGAATTATGACATCTTTTGTCTTTCTTTTATTTAAAAACAGTAACATGCCAAGCCACATTACCAACCTCCATATTTCTGGAGTGATGTCATATATTTTTTTCATTTACTGATAAATTGGGGAAAAAGGGACTATGGTGGATTGAACCTTGCATCTAGAGAATGTAAACTATACCTAGAGTGTGTACAGAACTTAGCTATCTTGTACGAGGTTGAAAGACCGTTTCCAATAGGCCTAATAAAATAAGTTAGAAACAATACACAAGAGTAAAGAAGCAATGATGATAAGATAGTATCTAAACTAAAAATAATAGGATAAATAATGTAATAGAAAATATTTGTAGTACTAATAAGGAGAAGAGAGAGAAGAAACGGTGCTTCAACTAGAACCATGATCTTCCACAATAACAGAGACAAATTGATCATCTACTGGCAGGATGGACTGCAGCTTTGGCGAATTTTTTCGTTGATTTCAACTGCAAGGGGGAGTGTGCTTAACCTTCAATATAACCAAGACCAATATAAATAGAATCAAGCCACTATTTAGCAGTTTGTTCAATTCTGAAAATCCTATATATATGATCCAATCAATTCTATGATTTTTCAAACTTTATTGATGTTTCCCTATTGCTTCATTTCTGTTCTATGTATTATTTTGCACTTTTGCTATGACCCTTTGGTTTTTTTAAGATTTCTTGATGGTTTAAAATGGGTGTAGGTTTCCGATTTGAAGAATTTAGGATGAAAATATCTACTATGAATGTACCCCTCTACACCCTTTTGTTTTATTGATGATTCGAACACTACAAATTTAGAGTTTGAGGGTGTTTATGTCATAACTCGATTCCTCAAGTCATGACGATACCTAATAAAAACAATGAGTAGGTAAGTCAAACCATACCCAAAACGTAATGTAGTGGGCATAAGGGTAGAACTAACAGAAATAAGACTACAACGACAAAACAAGGCTGAAGCGGAAGCAAGCCAACAACTATGTAAAACAGAATCCCTCCTAGAATTAGGAAGTCGCAAGTACACCGTTGTCTAAAATGAAAGTGCAAGTCCCAAAAGGTTACCACAAGCAAAGTTGTCTCAAAAAGCAAAAGACTAGCTAAATATGTACAGATGGAGAAAGCCTGATCTAGGATATCAAGTGTTCACCCGTGTCTCTGATCCAAAAGCTACAAAAGATGGCACAAACAATTACTATTTGTAGCCGATTCTAGAGCCCGCGTCACAAAGTGTAACATGAAAACCAACAAAATGTACTCAGTACCATTCAAGGTCGATCGAGCAAGAAAGGTAAAAACAACATGAAAAGATAGAATCTAAACACAAAAAGGTAAAATTTTTATAAAAGAATGCAAACAAGAATATTGAAAGTAAGTCTAAGTAGAGCTAAACTAAACCTAACTAGACCGTAAAAGCCTAGAAGGTACAGTCCTGCGCAATTTAAATAAAACGTGAATATTCTCCCTTAAGCTCGGCATGCACACAAAATAGCTAAATATACTAAAAAAGAGTACCACGAAGCGAGATTCAGGATTCTAGACCATGTAAGTACAAGTACTCAACAATCCAGTTAACTCCACGTCCGTCTAACAAGAGTGACATCAATCTAGGCTGCCCAGCCAATCAGTCCACTCCCAATCTAGCTAGAAAGAGTGACGCAGGGGTATGTCAACTCGAAAGAGGATATCCAACATCAATATAAATGTCAATCCATCATGGGACAATGTCCACGCACAAAGAATCACCAGAAGGATCCAAGACTAGAACATTCCAATCCCAAGTCAGTTTGAAAGCAAACAATCTCTCATAACGCATCGGAACTGCATAAATAGGGGGACATGACAAAAGATATATAAACCTGTGAAGTTTCCTAAGCTACGACTCGTACTATCTGACTTAATTATTCTACTTCAGTCTACAAGGATCTTATCCATCCGAAATAATGTTGAAGAAGAAATGAGGCTACACAAATCTGAAGTCTAAGGCAACACTAGTCAAATTCATAACAACATGGAACACATAGAAACCCCGACTAGCATGGTACTACACCAAACAATATGACCTATTATCCTTAAAACATGGTATCTAAGAAAAGAAATAATAATATCTAGGTACTGGACCCCAGTTCACTCTAATCAGCATGCATTTATGCAATCAAGCTTAATCTTAATGGAAAGGAAGTTGTAACCTACCTCAAGGCCGATCGTGTATTCTTTGAATCCGGATGGTACTTTTTCATCATAAATACATGAACAATTAGATGAACTCCATACAAGTTGGGAACATACCAATGTAGTTGTTGTTGCACGCGAACTCTGCCAAAGACAAACACAGGTCCCACTAACCTACAAACTACAAAACACAGACCTGCAACATATCCCCCAAAAACTGAATAGTGTGAGTCAACCTCTTGTCATTGAAAGAAGACTTAACGGGAATGAAGTATTCTGAGAACTGTAGGACTATTACTAAATAAGAATATGTCACAATAATGAGGTGTTGTTTACTTTGGAGCTTTGATAATTTCTACTTACTAGCTGAGTAGATAAAATCCACTATGTACTACTTCTTAATTTTAATTTCATATTTACTTTTAGTTAATGCTTGATGTAATTTAATTACTTTTGTTATCCTTACCTTATTCTTAATTAATTTTGACCGATTTGAAATCTTTTTTTTTTCGAATGAAGTTTTTATTTTGGAAAATTGTATCCGGTTAATATGTATATGCTAGTAGGTGAACATCGAGTTGTTAAAACAATATTTTTCATGCTTATGAGAAATGAAAAATTATAAAACAATATTTTAAGTTGATGATGTATTGAAGACTTGATGTTCTCCTTTTAGATATACTAGTCTTGAGCACGTGTATTCAATACTAATAATTTAAACTTCTTAAAATATTAGAAATAACAACAAAACTGAAAGTGAAGAGTACATGATCAATTGATGAATAGTTCATTCGATATTCACTATCATCACAAAATACATCACACCAAAATTTAATATCAAATGAAATTGAAATGATCCCTTTAGTTTTAAGAGAGAAAGAAAGTTCCTTCAGCATTGTATTCTTTTTTTTTATTGGTTTCCCACCTGATGTCCAGTAGCCACATTAGAGCCCGACGAAATCTAGATTCGCACCGGAAGTCCAACATTGGGGGGGAGGGGGGTTGTAATGTGCTGCCTAACAAAGGAGACTTTGTATCCAAGGGGGCTCGAACCCGAGACTTCTTAGTTATGGATGAAGGAGCACTTACCACTTCACCACAACACTTGTTGGTCCATGATTATAAATACTTGAGGCCCATTAAGTAGTTATTGTCACGTGAAAGTAGTGTTTCTTGAATTTGTATCATCTTAAGAGAATTAATTTAATATGTATAAATCATAAGTCCATGTATAAGTAGAAAATATTAGTATAATAATATGTATATTGTATTATAAAATATAATACACAATAAGTCAACATCAATGTATTTTGTGTGAGCATGAAACACCATATAAAAAATTTATATTTCAAATCAAGCCTTGTCAAATTCAAATGCACCCAGATATCACAATCTCAACTTCATTCTCTTCCCCGTGCAATCCATCTACCACTTTTGGATCCATGTTTTTTATCTTTTAGTTTGTTGGTGCATCTCAAAATTGATAGACTTATCAAAGGAAGAACGTATATAAGATTATTATAGAAAATGTAAGTGAAGAAACTAACTATAAATTAGTGTATTTTTATTGGGAAAAAAAAAGAGATCAATAATACACTAAGATGTGAATTCTTACGAGGAAGAAGCATATAGTGTTCTATGTTCGCAATTCAAATAGGGGTATTACTGACCAAAGGTTGACTTGTTGAGTTAATTCTTGCAAAAAAAAAAATACAAATTACTGAAAATTGTACCTTATATATGTAGTGTAATATAATATCGCAAATAAAGCATCTCCATACAATCTTTTGCCAACGTCTTCTACTCTATAGTTCAAAGTACACTTCTTGTCCTTAAACTCACTCAACCTTAAATTGGAAAATTTGAGAGCATATCTATAATTCAATATGGTTGAAATAATATAACAAATGTGGGGTGATCAAAGGGATTTAAGGTGTTATAAATATTTGTAGAATTTAGTATAGCCATTTAAAGTGCAACTTGAAATTGATTGACAATGAACTTATTTGAATGACTTGATTATTGCATATATGGAAAATGATTGTCAATGTAAATATATCTTGTAGGTAGACAATATAATAAATTATAACATATAGCTAGTAGTGCAATTTATAGTAATTCAAAAGGTCATAGCCACCGATTTAACATTTTCGTCGAGTAAGAAAATAAAATATGAGATTCTTGAATTAGTTTCTTGAAATCTCTATCACCAAGAATTGTGATTTTCACTAGTAATTCATAATTGTGTGGAGGAATTCGAGTTGATAGAGTGAGATTCTTGGAAAAAGACTGACCTAGAAGAAGAATCTTGAATGGAGTCTTCTCCTTTGATTTTTTCATAGGGTTTTGTCTTAGGGTTTGAGAGAGAAGAGAATGATGGATTAAAAGATGAAAATCTGATTGTTTTGAGCCTTTTATTAGTCAAGAAATTTGCTTACGATTCTCTTGGAGGTAAAAGACAAAAATGACGCCTTTTAATGTTTTCCCGTCGGTTAATTCATAACAACATGTATCGGGTTACTAAAATAGTCATCACATTTTTTTCAGAAATACGATTGATTCAAATTTGATGATGTTGGAAAGTAATTCGTAGTTTATGGCTCACACAAATTTTTATATTCTAAGAGATATAATCGTTTGAAGTTGACCGAGTAGAATCTTACATCAAAACTTAATTGATAATGAAACTTCAAGAACACTTATCAAGAACTGATCAAAATATTAAATTGCTCAATATTTATAGATAGATTCGCAAAAGAAACTCATGATTGTCGTGTAGGTGAGCGAGCCCAAAACTGTGAAAGCATACATACCTCAAAGGATTAGGTTCTTGGCGAAATCTTGAATTTCTTGATTGAACGCTTGAAACTTTGAACTTTTTCTCCTCTTGAATCTTCTCTCTAAAACCCTAATCGCTTTTGGGGAAGAATAAAACTAATTCTAATCATTTTATACTCTTAAACCTTACTAAAAACGTCTAAATCTGATTGGGTAAGTAATAGACCAAAATACCCCTCATATTCTCGAGTAACTTTTCATAATTGGACAACCCAATTTCAAAGGGACATATCCCCTTCAAACGAGCTTGCAATTTAGCAAATTCGATGGCGTTGGAAAGATAATTAGAAGTCCTTTTATTGGATATTTTATGGGTTGCCTAAATCATCTTGTATTGAAGGTTATGGCCATTTTAAGTTGACCAAAACTTAGAAGATTCTAGGAATTACTTGAATGAATTCTCTTTAAATTTTTTGGAACTCAAGGTTCTATATCTATTTATCTTAATACTTAAGAAATTTTAAATTCCTCGGTAAAATAATACTCACCACGAAGGATGGGTCAAGTGCTAGTTGAAACAATCTAAGGGGTGTTACAGTGTCCCCCTTGGTATTATTCGTCCTCGAATGACGATTGGGTTGGGTATGGAACAAGGTTACTCTTATCATCTTTGCCCTACCAACTAGAATTTTCCCGCATTACTACTCGTAATCAATTAAGGGCTCTCATTTAGCTATTTCTAATAGTAAAACCTCATTCTCTTCTTCATCCTCGTTTATAATCTTAGGCAAAATTATCATACCATCATTATCATGGTAGGATCATCTCTTTTTAGCATTACTCCGTTGCTAAAAGGACCTCTGAAAATATATCTCCCATACTCTTTTGAACTCATTACTATCTTATTCTCAACACTTGACTTGATTTCCAATCTTATCATTTCCCCTTAGGTCTAAAGCTGACATTAAAGGCTATGGACCTATTCCAACATCTCTAACTTGTCTAAATGCTCTTTTACTCTTACACTAGGGAGAAGCTTATAACATGACTAACGAACTCTCCATAAGTAGGTATTAAGACTTATTTTTAAGGTGTTTATCATTATCCTCTTCTGATTACATACCCTCTCAGTACACCTCGTAATGCTCTTTTGACTCTTATGACTTTGCCACACTTCACCACCCTTATCAAGAGGCTTAGGGTTGTACCACTCATATTTATTGCATCTCACACCTCAATTCTTCACCCACTTTTATGTCAAGTCTACCAGATAATCCCAAGACTAACATTATCACCCTCATGTTACCATTCTTTAGATCATGATACTCATTGCACATTCGAGCTTAATGTTCATTACTAAACCCAAATATTAATTGGATTGCTCTCCTACGATGATATACCTCATTACTAGATCAGTTCTATAACCTTCTGAACATCATGAGACTCTCAAACAAATCATAAACCTAGCTTAGCTCTATCACTTTATGAATACTCTATGATTTTATTCAACACATATATTTAGTCTCCTCCAACACGAGGACACATCGACATCAACTATATTCTTGTTAACAGTTGATTATAACTTATTTTGACTAGTAACAATTCATATTTCTTCTATCAAGAACTCTTTTACCACATTATTATTCCTTTTTGTACTCATAAAGAAATGCATACTCTATAATTGGCTGGGTGTATGGTTGCAACAACATAATCTTCCCTATCACTATCTCCCTTTCACAAATAATTGAACCTCTTCATACTTTCCTCTAACTCTAGGAACTTTCATTACTACAGCTCATGCTACCTTTTTGGGTGAAATATTACCCAAGCTCTACACATACTTCGTTATAGTGATCTCAATTGAAACATGGCTTAGGTAAATGAGTACAACTCACTTTTAGCTCAAATGCATGATTCATATGAAGATATTACTCTGAAACTCAACACTTAACTTCTTCATTGGCTTTTCTCAAGCCCCTCTGGAGTCTCTTAACTTCCTCAATACTTTTTGCTAAGAATAACTCATCCATAAGGATCTTGGGCTGTACTTCTTAACCACCTCTAGTATGATGGGTAGTCAAATAAATCTAAGAAATACACGAGTATGAATATCTCTATGACATAGCTTTATTGCACGATTAAAAGTATGAAAGAAGGGAAACTTTTCTTAAATGTATGCATTCCCTCATTTATAGAAGTAGGCCCTCACAACAATAAATAAGACCCTACTGACATGACTTCATAGACACCCTGAACGTGGTTGGCACTCAAGAACCATTGTTTCTCCTCAATCGAACCTCATCGTAGCTGACTACATGGGGAACACTAACTCAAGCATACAAAAACTTAAAAACTGACTAAAATTCACGAAACTCAAATACAAATTTTTAACTCAAATAATTTAATCTGAATATAAATGGAATATTCAACTAAAACATTCAATGAGATAAATAAAACAAACTTCTCAAAATCTACTTTCTATCTATGAAACCTCTAACTGACAAAGATTGAAGTCGAGGCAAGCCCCCGACATCCTAACAATTGATATAACTTAAAGTGCAAGTGGCTCACCATAGCTAACTCGAACTGCATGTGGTATCAATGAAGTTCCTGTTCATGACCTTAAATACATGTATGTGCATCGTGAAACAACGCTTGGCTCCGTACGAGGAATATACGAGCATATAACATAAGCTTGAACTTGATAAAAAAAAGATATATACTTACCTCTCTTCTCAACTCACTCAACTAACTCAACTCAACTTAGGAATAAGATACTCAACTCAGGAATAAGATACTCAACTCAAAGATAAAATATTCAACTAAGTGAAATAAAGCTCAACTTAATAATAAGATATTCAACTCACTGAAATAAGTCGCAACTCAATAATATGAATCACGACTCTTGGTACTGAAACTCTTGATACTCAACTCAATTTAAAGATACAATAAGAGATGGAATATATGGAATGTTTTAAAACAATAGAAATCAACTCAATATATTTAAGAATACAATATACTTAGTTTGTATGCAAGGATATAACATACATTCTGTTTGTATATGAAAATACAAGTAAACTTTGTGTTTATAAAACTATAAATATCTCTGTGGGAGTTTCTCTAACCTAAAACCATCACATATGATTCCTTAATGCTTTTTATCATAGACTAGTGAATTCACTTTGTGTTTGTATGTGAATACAAGTAAACTTTTTACCTATGTTGGCTACATGGTTAATGAGCTGTGAGTTATCTGAACTCTCTCACATATCAGTGTTCAAAACTACTCCCAGAATATACTAGATCACATGTTTAAAAACATAACTTTTTCTATGGTTTGAGATAATTACTCAAACATATTTGTCTTAAAAGAGATGGTACGTAAACTGCGCAGAACTCTTTTGGAAATCTCAGTGTCCTCTCATCTTAAATGTTAAAACATTTACTCTTCGGAATAATTAGTTCACAATATCATTCTAAAGAAAATGGACTGAACTCTACTCTTTCTCAAAAACATTTCAAAATCATTTTATAATATGATCATTGATGACTTGGAAAGTCATACTGCATAAACATTGATGGTATATCTAATACCATATTGCTCATACATTGATGACATGCTTGATTATCATACTAATCATTCTTTAGAATTTCAAAACTCATCTTTACTTATTCAACACTCAATTTAAAAACTCAATTGTTGGATTTAAAAAGATTTTCAAAATTTATAACTCAAATCATTGGGTTCATGCATAATTATAGACATGAACGATTCAACTCAAGAATGTTAATGATACCTCTCATCTCAAGACTGCTCGACTCATAGGGTTCATGCGAAATTATGGGCATGAACAACTCAACTCAAGGACCGTAATGGGTAACATGTAGTAGCCCTATGAGTAGGAATAAAATCCCAAAATGATTAAGAACTCAATACTCGAGACTTAAAACTTGAAGATATTACTTTTCTGAAAGATACTCAATTGATGGAGTTTATACGGAATTTATGGGCATGAACGACTCGACTCAAGGGTCTCAAAAACAATACGGAACTCAGGCATACAACTCTTCTCATTCTCATAATTAATTTTTAAAAGTTAGATCAAATCAACAGTTGATGTCAAAGGATGCACAGTTAAACTCAAAGACTTTCTTAAACTCTACTCTTAACTCTTTCTTGAATATTAATTATGAATTCAAGAGTTATGATTCATGTTATGAAGGATCTGAATAACAATATATCAATTCCATAATTAGGAATAGAAATTTTAGAAGAAACATGAACTCATGAACTCAAAATCAACTTATCTTAATAATACTCAAATCTAGGGGTAGAATTCTAGATTTCTCTTTTACCGATTTGTAAGTAGATGTTTGGCATGAGGAAAAACTAGTCCGAAACTATGATAGCCTTACATGCCTCGAAGAGCATGTTTCATTAAGAGTCTTGAAAGAATCTTGAAGAAGAACTTGATTAGATGTCACGACCCAAAAACGGGTGTGATGGCACTCGTCTTATCCCACCAATACAAGTCAGCCTAAAACTCAACCATTACAATAACATGTAGAAATTTTATAATCAATACAAAAACACCCCAAAAATCTAGTTGTCATGTATACAAGCCTCTATAGTATTATAATTGATTCAAAAGAAATTACAAGTCTCAAATGACCTTGTTTCTAGAATAGAACAAGATCATAAGTAGGATTAAGAAGGTGTGATGAGATGACAAACAGCTACCTCACAAATCTTCAAGAAGCCTCTAAAAAAAAATATCACAAAGGTCCAGGCTAGTAACGAACAAAAAAATTGTAGAAGCAAGGGGTGAGTACCAAACCACACGGTACTCAGCAAGTAAACCTCTAAACACAAGCTAAGGGGATGAAATACGGGTACTCCTACCAATCCAACCGAACCTCCACAACTACAACCTGAATAAAAATCAGCCCAACCTAAATTCTCACAGTTTACATAGCACATAGCTCAACAACATCACTTAGACAAATTACATATCCTCAACAACAACACTTTGACAAATTGCATATTACCACCAACACTTTGACAAATTACATATCATCAATAACAACACTTTAACAAATTACATATCCTCAACAACAAGCTCAGTATTTATCAAATCACAACTTCCACAAAAAGTCATTCACAAGATCAGCAATAGACAAGATCAAGTTCATCAATGGTAACGATGTGCAATGAAATGAAATGAAATGTCAAGTATAATGATGCATGTCTGCATAATGATACACACCCGCTATCTCTCGGTCAGGACCCATGGGGGACATATCTGCCCATCCATCCGTGGCGGCGTGCGATATGACCCTCGATAATAATAATCATCGTGGCGTGCGATACGATCCTCAATAATAGTAACCATCGCGGCGTGTGATATGTCCCTCAAAATATAATATCCATCGCGTCGTGCGATATATCCCTCAAAATATAATATCCATCGCGCCGTGCGATATGTCCCTAGAAATGGTACATCCTCTTTAATTTCTCATTCTCTCAATGCACTTAACACTTGTCACAACCATGTCTCAGAACAATGCACAATTCACAACAACATCAAAAATGATTCAACAAGCATTTCAAACCATTCTCCATTATCAACACATCACATACAAGCAATTATTCACATAGACTTTTATTACCCTTTGTTTTCGTCATCAGAATTAATCAATGTGAAGAAGTAAACCCATCACCAAGTCTCATTACTCCCAATCATATACCACAAGGAAATACACGCATCTCATACAGTTAACAGGGGTTTAGATATCCACTTGCCTGAATCCAATATAAATTTACTCTGTGACTTGAGTCTTTCCCATTAATTGAACTTCCAACTCAAAGCAATCTATCCAAATAAATGACCATGATAAAATTTTGAATCTAACAACACCCACATTACCAAATGTTTAGCCTAGACCAAATAACTCACCCAAATTTATAATTAAGTTCTTAATTTCAAACTTAGGGCTAAGTCTAAGTTCCTCTAAATGGCATAACCCAAATGATATTCATAAAATACTACCTAATATTTAATTTGGTATATCAACTCGTCAAAATTCAGATCAAATTATGACACTCTAGGATAAGTTTTGAAACAACAAGACCATATACGAACAATTCACGGGAATAATCTCAAATAGTCGAATCTCCACACCCTATAATCAATTTCAAGAATCATTATTCATTACCACTCATGCCCCAATCATTTGAGAATCATCAATTAGTACTGGGAAAGAAAACATTGTCACCTCAAAATTCAAAAAAAATAAAGAACAAGAAGAACGCTACCTTATTGCCACTAATTTAAGCTAAATTTCAATTTTCTAAAGACTTCAATTAATATAATATTATTTGCACCTTTTGTAGCTTAGCAATTAATGCTTGTGACTATTTCTTTAAAAAAAATTGCTTCAACCCATACCTGCAATTTGATTGAGTCATCTCCCACATCTTCGATGGTGAGTTTCTGTTCCCTTATTCATTCTTTTCTAAAAATAATTAGATATTAAAAGTCAAAAATCCCTAATTTATTTTAATAAATAATGGGCCAAAAGGTATATGATTTTAACTAAGTTATGGACTTAGCCCATTAGCCATCAATTAAAATTAATTATTTAAAATCATTCGTCAACTAAACAATCGTAATTAACAAATAGTTCAAATTTTCCATGTTTATTTTTTGGGTCATTACATTATGCACCACTAAAAATCATGTTCGTTCCTGAACATAAGAAAGAAGAAAGAAGAAAGAAGAATAACCAACGTAACCAAACGCTTGAGTTATGACCTACTAGTCGGTGTTCATCTCTCTAAGTGAGATCCTTCTTAAGACCGTTCTATCAAGATCAACTACTAAGAATTGAACTTTCGAGTCGAACGTTGGAAGTCTAAGAGTGATTATCAACCACGGACTAACCCATGAACCCAATCTGAACTAAGATTCAGTAGACCATAATACAACCATCATGACAAATCTTTTCTCACATAACTAAGATAAACTTTTTAACCAATATCGACCACAACCAGAAGTTAACCTGAACAAACTACATCACACTTACAATGCCCAAACCATCACAAATCTTATTGTGATTCCCTTTGCACAGCACAATCTTTTCACGAGTTTAAGTTATAAAATTTTAATCATTAGACATCGAGTGCTCATTAAGGAAAAATCAAACGTATCTAACCCAAAAAAGGAAATGATCAAGTAACCACCTAGAGAGGGATATATCTAAGTATACTGAACCTCTAACAACACTGTCAAAATGATAGAAGAACCTTAAGAACAACAAAACTAGACCCAATGGTTCCCACATTCAATCACACATAGCCAAAATGTGATACCAATGATAAGATAAGTCTTAAGGTTGTCTAACAACTATAAATATTTATGATAGCTCTCTAATAAACTTTCATAAGACAAATTGTGCATGTGAATTACTAGTATACTTCAACTATTCCAAAAAAACACTAAATCTGATCACATAGCTGAAATGACCAAGTCTTCCAAAGAATGTCAGCCTACTAAGAGGACAATCATAGGATCGGTACACCCGATCCATCACTAGGAATTTTACCCAAACATGTGAAAACTTATGCACACTCGAAACTATATCCACATCGAATTATAATAATATATAGAAGCAAGGTCAAATAACACCAGATACTCCTTTCATAGTGCCCATGTAAATAAAATTTCATTAATCTGGCTCCATATCTTGATTTTTATCACCCACAATCAACTAGTTTGATCCCCATCATAACATTATAAATATTCGATTTATCAAACCCCACATACTTATCAAAGTACTCCATTGAAGCTAACAGACTTAATACCAACAAACATCATAACTACACCAATCATTTACCTTAATCTCAAACTGTCACTAGTATCAAAGTCTCCTTAGAAAACACATTGTAGCCTCTAAAAATTTCAATATATGGCTCTCTCTATTTTCATTTAAGTATTACATGACATATATGAGTCACACCCAAGACTAATAGCACTAATTTCAATTCTAAAAATATTTTCCATCGAGATAACACTATCGAATCACACACAATGTCAACTTCAAGCAGTCTTTCACATACAATGTTACAACTACCATCCCAAACCTTCACATATGCCAAAACTCAGAGAAACCCGTAGTCACTTTAATAATTCTATATATTATAAGCTCATAATCTCTACTAACCATCAAATGCCTATGTAACACATCATATCAGTCTATATCGTCCCATCAACAAAGTAGTTTCAACCCCCTCAAAATCTTCATTAACCATGTAGAACTGTAGGTCCACACCGTTGAAACATTCATAAGTTACCTATCATATTTTGAATAATCTAGTCGACATAACCATACACAATCTTTCACACATCATTGTTTGTCACCCAAACTAAAACTCCATCTTTATAAAAATTGATGATAAAACCTTAATTAGTCTATATCGAACCGATTCACACTCATAGTCATATTAGAATTTATATATGAAAACTCATCAACCTTCACTTTGAACCAAGAGTCTATATAAGAGGTCTTATTCCTTCACATCTCTTAAATTCTTTCCATGATGAAGATTTTTAAATACCTTGAACTCTTTAATCGACCAAAATTTTGTTTCTTTCGCTGACTCACTTACCAATCATAATCATTGTCCAATAATTTATGAAATTCAACCTTATACTCTAAACCAAAACATTATGTGAAACCGCCTTAGGTATAACAATCAAAAGTAATCAAATTTACTAGTAAAATTTTAAGTCCTTCCAAATGCTTCATACTCAATGCGATTGATCATTTCTTACCTTACCAATCCATACCTTGACAAAACACACTACCACAAACCTATAATCACCATGAAAATTTGATTTTTGAATCCAACTGTGTAATCCAATCCCTTTATCTATCAACATTAGTTCATACCTTGAAGATATTTTTATGAATTCATATATCTTAGCATATCATTGATCGCCTCTCCATCGACCTTATCATATCTTTCGCTAAAAAATCTACCATACTCATTATCAAACTCAAAACCACAAAAGAATTAATCATCATACTCGAGTTGTACTTCCGTACAATCCTTTCTCAAGTTTATCCAATAATTTTAAATCAATTTTATGATCCTATGACACTATATATTATCATAACCAGAGCAAAACGGGTGAAATCACATATCTCTGAGTCTAATTCTCAACCCCTTTTAGGATACCTATTTATCCTTTGCAATAAGAGAAAATATAAAATATTCATGCTCTCACCTCTTTCTGAAAGCTAAACCACATCCCAATATTTGTTTCATTATGACTTTAGCTCTTTCAATTCTATTCGAGCGACATCTCAACTCATCATAAAACATATCATAAAACCATGCTACTTATCAATTAGTAGCAACCATAACCTTAGATACTCAAAATTCATCATTACCATACAAAATCCTTTTACCCAATGAATTATCATATAGTTGCATTCCAACCATAATTCATCATAAATCTTATTACCGTCATGCTTAGTTAGCCTTTTCCATCACCATGAATTCAACCTCTCCATCAACATGACATTCCAAACCTAGCTATGCTATCCATCCAAGGGAATTTCTCAATTTATACACACTTTCTAGCTAAATCTTCAATTTCATTCACCCAAGTATACTCACTAAGGCTTTCTTTAACCATAAGTTTGTTATTCCAATAACAACCTACTCATTAGGAGCTTAAGATAAAATTATCTGACCTTATTTAGAATTTCGGGATACACTTCACAACCTAAATGTATTAATATCATGCCAAAGACCCATCACTAAAATTTCCTTTATGAATAATGTTTAACTCATTCGTTTGTAGTTACAAGGTAGTTGGTTTCTCAAATATGAATGCAACATCAAATCTCATCATATGAGCATGTGATATAACTAATAAATCCTTAAGTAGTTAGTATTCACATTTGCCAATTGACGTATACTTTTTCATATACTACTAGTATCGTATTGTGAAAGTCTGTTAAATCCACCACTATAAAACATCATACCTATCTAGAAGATTGTACCCAAATAGCACACACATTTCTGCCTGTTAAATAACTATAATAAACTACCAAATTCATTTAGTCACTCATCCAAAGCTATATGCATTCCTTTGTAGATCAGGTCCATAGCAAGAGTAACACAATTCATAATTCTAACCAAGTAAGAATTGATATCACCGTAATAAGAATTGATATCACCGTAATAGTCATATTATAACCCTCTTTGGTATACACTCAACCAATGAAACTATAATAGAGATTCTGACCTCATCATTTACTAAGTAACCCATATATGTTATGAAACTTTTATTAAATGTAGCTTTTAAAGTTATCACATTCATTATCTAACCTTCTTTTTAATCATCCACTTTCAATTGCCAAAAGACTCCAGATATTGCCTATACCACAAAAGTATTGATCCCACTACTAGATGACTAGCCTAAAGAAAGTATAAGACGCTCATGAAGTCCCTTAAACCATTTTCAACCTCATCATTCGAAGATCCTCAAAATGCATCATCAAGGCGTCACTCTACTCAAATCTTTCAAACTACTCAACATTCTTAATATAATAACTTTCTATTCAAAAGTATATCACTTCCACCTTAGCACAAGATCTAACATCCAAAACATACAGGACACCACTACTCACATGAGGAACTACGTATGATTCATCAAATAAGTGAGACAGAATGGAATGAAGCGATGTGAATTAAAATCGGACCAAGGACGCACGATAGAGATCCAAGAAGTGAATATTTTTTCTAAAATTCACTATAGCCTCTCGAAGATAAGTACAAACATCTCAGTACCGATCCTCGAGACTCTACTTAGACTACTATTTTGTCACGGCCCAAAAATGGGCGTGATGGCACTCGTCTTATCCCACAAAGACAAGTCACCCTAAAACTCAACCATTTCAATAACATGCGGAAATTTTATAATCAATTCAAAAATACCCCCAAAATCTAGTTGTCACGTATGCAAGCCTCTATAGTATTACAATTGATTCAAAAGAAATTACAAGTCTCAAATGACCTTGATTCTAGAATAGAACAAGATCATAAATAGGAGAAGGTCTGCTGAGATGACAAATAGCTACCTAACAAATCTCCAACAAGCCTCGAAAAAAGAGAATATATCACAAAGGTGCGGGCTAGTAACCTACAAAAAAATTGTAGAAGCAAGGGGTAGATACCAAACCACACGGTTCTCATCAAGTAAACCTCTAAACACAAGATAAAGGGATAAAATACGGGTACTCCTACCACCCCAACCGAACCTCCACAACTACAACCTGTATAAAAATCGGCCTAACCTAAATGCTCACAGTTTAAATAGCACATAGCTCAACAACATCACTTAGACAAATTGCATATCCTCAACAACAACACTTTGACAAATTGCATATTATCACCAACAAAACTTTGACAAATTGCATATCATCAATAACAACACTTTAACAAATTATATATCGTCAACAACAAGTTCAATATTTATCAAATCACAACTTCCACAAAAAGGCACTCACAAGATCAACAATACACAAGATCAAGTTCATCAATGATAAAGATGTGCAATGCAATGAAATGCAATGTCAACTATAATGATGTATGTCTGCCTAATGATACACACTCGCTGTCTCTCAGTCAGGACCCATGGGGGACATATTTGTCCATGCATCCATCGTGGCGTGCGATACGACCCTTGAAAATAGTAACCATCGCAGCGTGCGATACGACCCACGATTATAGTAACTATCTCGGTGTGTGATACGTCCCTCGAAATAAAATATCCATAGCGGCGCGCAATATGTCCCTTGAAATGGTACATGCTCTTTAATTTCTCGTTCTTTCTCAAAACACTTAACACTTGTCACAACCATGTCTCAGAACAATGCAAATGACATGTTCACAAAAATAACGAGGAGATGACCATTTTCATAATATTGCACAATTCACAACAACATCAGCAATGATTCAACAAGTCTTTCAAACCATTCTCCATTATCAACACATCACACACAAGCAATTATTCACATAGTCTTTTATTACCCTTTATTTTCGTCATTAAAATTAATCAATGTGGACAAGTCCAGCCATCACCAATATACAACAAGGAAATACACGCATTACATACACTTAACAAGGGTTAGAAATC
The DNA here is from genome assembly GCA_016801875.1 of Solanum sitiens. Lineage (NCBI taxonomy): Eukaryota > Viridiplantae > Streptophyta > Magnoliopsida > Solanales > Solanaceae > Solanum > Solanum sitiens. Next base: position 318,636 of record JABWTJ010000229.1, read on the forward strand.
CACTTGCCTAAACCAAATAAGAATTTACTTCGGGACATGAGTCTTTCCCATTTGTTGAACTTCCAACTCAAAGCAATCTATCCAAATAAATGACCATGATAAGATTTCGAAACTAACAACACCAACATTATCATATGTTTAGCCTGTACCAAATAACTCACTTAAATTTATTATTAAGTTTTTAATTTCAAACTTAGGGCTAAATCTAAATTTCTCTAAATGGCATAATCCAAATGATGTTCATATAATACTACCCAATATTTAATTTGGTATATCAACTCATCAAAATTCAGATCAAATTATGATACTCTAGGATAAGTTTTGAAACAACAAGACCATATACGAACAATTCACGGGAATAATCTCAAATAGTCGAATCCCCACACCCTATAATCAATTTCAAGCGTCATTACTCATTACCACTCATGTCCCAATCATTTAAGAATCATCAATAAGTACTGGGAAAGAAAACATTGTGCCCTCAAAATTCAAAACAAAATAAAGAACAAAAAGAACGCTACCTTACTGCCATTTATTTAAGCTAACTTTCAATTTTATAAAGACTTCAATTAATACAATATTATTTGCACCTTTTGTAGCTTAGCAATTAATGATTGTGACTGCTTCTTTAAACAAAATTGCTTCAACTCATACCTGCAATTTGATCGAGTCGGCTCCCACATCTCCGATGGTAAGTTTTTGCTCCCTTATTTATTCTTATCTAAAAGTAATTAGGTATTAAAATTCATAAAACCCTAATTTATTTTAATAAATAATGGTCCAAAAAGTATATGACTTTAACTAAGTTATGGACTTAGCCCATTAGCCACCAATTAAAATTAATTATTTAAAATCACCCGTCAACTAAACAATTGTAATTAACAAATAGTTCAAAATTTTCCAAATATATTTTTTTCGGGTCATTACGTTAGAAGCCTTGAAACCCTAGCTTGAAGGTAAACGATCAAGAAAACCTTCCTTGAGATTCTTGAATTAGTTTCTTGAAATCTCTACGGCAAAGTATTATGATTTGAACTAGTGATTAATGATTGTGTCGATGAATTTGAGTTTAATAAGATGGAATTCGTGGAAAAAACAAACCTTGAAGAAGAATCATTGAAAAGAATGAAAGAATCTTAAATGTAATCTTCTACATTGATTTTTCCTCAGGGGTTTGGGAGAGAAGAGAATGATGGATTGAAAGATGAAAATCTGATTGTTTTGAGCCTTTTATTAGTTTAAAAGTTTCTTTAGGATTTTATTGGAGGTAAAAAGACAAAAACAACGCTTTTAATGTTTTCCCATTGGCTAATTCGTAACATGTATCAAGTTACTAGAATAGTCATAACTTTTTACTCTGAAACTAGATTAATGCAAAATTGATTGCGTTGGAAGGTAGATTGTTGATTTAAGGCTCAAGTTTCAAGCTAAGTAAAGAGTAAAGAGTTGTGTTCATTTATCAAAAGTTATAAGGGAACTAAGTATTCTCTAATATCTTATAAATGTTCTCACGTTTAAGTTAAGAGGAAAGTAAGATTTCCCAAAAGAGTTTTTAACAAGAAAAAGGAACATTGATTCCAAGAGAGCTATTAAAAGCTAAGTGTTTAGAAATTATCTCAACCTTAATAAAGGAAGTTGTTTTTAAAAGCATGAGCCAATTATATTTGGGAGTAGTATTGAGCACCGATAAGGGGATGAGAGTTTGTATTAACTCAAGTCTCCATGAAAACCATGTAGCCATCACGGATATTAACAGGTCACACTTTTTAGATGATCACGTAAGTTAAGCTAGTGGATCCACTAAGTTAAGGAGTTCTACACGATGGCAAAGTATAGGAAAGTTCTAGCTGTGTGGGCAAGACATTGTATCACCACTTAGGCTCATAGTGGTGGTTGTCGGTTACAGAATCTCCCACAGAAACTATATTACTTCATATACAAATAAAGTTGAGTTTGTTATTGCATTTTCTTTAACTAACTAAGTGTTTTTGTTGTTTTTACAACCTTTTATATATATTGCATATGTCTACATGTTTTATATTAAGGTATGTTACTCATGAGTTTAGCCAAGGTAAGTGTTCCTTCTTACTTTTTTCAAGCTTATGTTTTGTTAGCATCCCAACTCGCATACTCGTATTCAATGACTGATGTTAGTTGTCCTGCATCGTATCATGATGCAGACATAGGTAACCAGGATTAGCATCATCTAACGCCTCATTGATCCAGTAGATCACTCAAAGTCAATTGTGAGCCTCCTTGCATTCTGGAGGACACATATTTTACTGTTTTCAATTATCCTTTGTAGGATGTTGTGGGGTCTATCCCAAAATCCATCTTAGTATTATAGAGGCTTCATAGACAGATAGACGGTCAGACAGTTTAGTTTTTAGTCTTTCTTTATTTGCATTTCAGATATTCTATGGTGAGACTTAAGTGTCATTTTGGCCAAGACATTTATTTACGTTATCTTTGTGAGAATGTTTCTTGCATTATATTGAGTTAAGTATTTTTCTGAGTAAAGTAAGCCAGGTCAAGGGTTCGCTCAAGGCCAGCAATGGTCATTGGGTGCCGGCCACGTCCAGGGTGTAGGCTCAGGGCATGGCAAACTTGGTAGCAGAGAGAATAGAGTTCAAGAGTCCTATGGAGTCTATGAAGCCATGTCTGTAGAGTCCTAGTTATCGCTGTGAAGCATGCCACATCTATAATTAGGAGGCTGCACTATTTAGGACCTCCTCACTTTTTTCATATTCCTTTTCGTGCGTTAGAGTTTATTTCTAAAGGTTTCTCTCTAATTCGTGATTGCGCGTGTTTTAGATAACCATACCTCCATAAAGAGTAGAAAGAGGTAATCTAGCTCAGAGAAATGTCGAGGAGTCAGAGGTACCTAATGCACCAAACGTGCAACCTCATGGAGAAGTCACAAATGCTGAATTCTTGAGGCTAACTGGATGTTAAGCCAAGTTGTGACAAATCAGGTTCGACAACAGAGAGGAGCTCAACAAGAAGAGGCTTACACCCGATTATTTGGGAATTCTTGACAATGAATCCTCCCTGTTTCACCGGTTCGAGCACTACGGAGGATCCGGAGAATTTCGTTAAGGATATAAAGAAGGTTTTTGATGTGATGCATATCATTGATGCTGAAGAGTTGACCTAGTTTCATACCAACTAAAGAATGTGGCTAGGAATTGGTTCGATCAGTATGAGGAGGGCATAGATGAGGATGCACCACATCCGAGTTGGGATTGTTTCAAAGAGGCTTTCTTAGGGCATTTCTTTCCCCAAGAATTGAAAAAAGGTAAGGTAAGGGAGTTCCTTACACTGAAACATGACTCCTTGAGTGTACATGAATATGGTTTGAAGTTCACCCAGTTGTCCCACTATGCTCCTGAAATGTTTAAGGACATGAGGAGCAGAATGAACTTGTTTGTCACTGGCTTGGGTCGTGCATCAAGCAAAGAGGGGAGAGTTGCGATGTTAATAGGTGACATGTACATATTTTGGTTGATGGTCTATGTGTAGAAGGTTGAAGAGGAAAAGCAGAGAGACAGAGAAAAGTATAGGAGCAAGAAAGCTAAGACTGGTAATAAGTCTGGCAGCATAAAGGTGGTTCGAATCGACCAGAATTTCAGAAACCAAAAAGGTCTGCACCATCATCTTCTAGTGCTCCTGCAACCATAAACAAAGGTGGGCATCATGGCCAAAATTCGCAGAACTTCAGAGCTAGACCAGCACAGTCTCAAGAAAGTGTGGCACCGGGAGGTAGTTGAGCTCTTGCATGTGCTAAGTGTGTTAGAACACACCCAGGTTAATGTCGTGATGGCCAGACAAGTTGCTTAAAGTGTGGTCAAGAGGGTCAGTTTATGAGGGAGTGCCCTAAGAACAAATAGGGTAGTGGAAATCCGGCAACAGATCCTAATCTTCATTAGTTGCTCCACCAGATAATGCCGCACCTAGAGAAGCCACTTATGGCTGAAGGGCAAACCGCCACTATGCAATCACTAGACTCAAAGAACAAGAGAACTCGCAAAATGTTGTCACTGGTATGATCAAAGTCTTTACTTTTGATGTTTATGCTTTGCTAGACCTATGAGCAAGTTTATCCTTTGTAACTCCTTATGTTGCAAATAAGTTTGAAATTCTTCCTCAAAAACTTTTTGAACCTTTCTGTGTTTCTACACCTATTGGGGAGTCTATTCAAACAGAAAGAGTCTATCGTGATTGTCCTATTTCCATCAATCACAAGAACACCATGGCTGACCTAGTGGAGTTAGACATGGTAGATTTTGATGTCATTATAGGTATGGATTGGTTTCATGCCTGTTATGCATCAATAGATTGTAGGACTCGAGTTGTAAAGTTTCAAATTCCTAATGATCCAATCATAGAGTTGAGTAGTAGTTCAGTAGTGCGCAGGGGTTGTTTCATTTTGTACCTTAAGGTGAGAAAGTTAGTTTCAAAGGGATGTATATATCACTTAGACTGATTTAATGACTCAAGTGCTGAGGTACCTTCCCTTCAGTAAGTTCCTATGGTAAAAGAGTTTTGAGAAGTCTTTTTTGGTGATCTACCGTGGTCCATCCTGAGAGAGAAATACACTTCGGCATAGACATAATTCCATATACTCGTTCTATGACTTCGGCATAGACATAATTCCATATACTCGTTCTATATCTATTCTGACATATCAAATGGAACCAGCAGAGTTAAAAGAGATGAAAGAGAAACTAAAAGATCTGTTAGATAAAGGTTTCATCTGACCAAGTGTCTCACCATAGGGCGCTTTGGTCTTGTTTGTAAAAAAGAAAGATGATTCCCTTGGGATATGTTTAGACTACCGCCAATTTATATGGTTACCATCAAGAATAAGTATCCTCTTCCAAGGATAGATGATCTATTCGATCAACTTCAGGGTGCCACTTGTTTTTAGAAAATAGACCTCAGATCTAGCTACCATCAGTTGAAAGTTAGAGAATGTGACATTCCAAAGACAGCTTTTAGAACCAGATATGGGCATTATGAGTTTTTGGTCATGTCTTTTGGGTTGACCAATGCACCAGCAGTGTTCATGGATCTTATGAATAGAGTCTTCAAACGTTATTTAGATATGTTTGTTATCGTCTTCATTAATGACATACTAATCTATTAAAGGAATGAAGAAGATCATGCTAGTCATCTCAGGATAGTCCTTCAGACTTTGAAAGATAAGTTGTATGCCAAGTTCTCCAAGTGTGAGTTTTGTCTTAAGTCTGTGGCATTCTTGGGCCACATAGTTCCCGGTGATGGGATTAGAGTTGATACTCAAAAGATAGAAGCAGTGCAGAGTTGTCCTAGACCTACATCTCCAACTGATATTAGGAGTTTCTTAGGTTTGGATGGTTACTATAGAAGGTTTGTTGAGGGTTTTTTGTCTATCTCATCTCCCTTGACCAAGTTGACTCAAAAGACAGTTAAATTTCAATGGTCTAAAGCTTGTGAGAAAAAGTTTTCAGGAGTTGAAGAAGAGGTTGACTACTACCCCAGTGTTGACCTTACCAGAAGATGCTCAAGGTTTGGTGTTGTATTGTGATGTATCTAGAGTTGGGTTGGGCTGTGTATTAATGTAGAATGGAAAAGTGATAGCTTATGTCTCCAGAAAATGAAAGTTCATGAGAAGAATTATCCAACTCGTGACCTAGAATTGGTTGCGGTAGTTTTTGCTTTGAAGATATGGTGACACTACTTTTATAGTGTTCATGTCGACATATTCACTTATCATAATAGCTTACAATATGTGTTTACCCAGAAAGAGCTCAATCTCAGACAGAGGAGGTGGTTAGAATTACTCAAGGATTATGACATAAGTATTCTCTACTACCCAGGTAAGGCTAATGTGGTTATTGATGCTTTAAGTAGGTTATCCATGGGGAGTACCACCCATGTTGAGGAAGAATAGAGGGAGTAAGCCAAAGATGTGCACAGACTTGGAAGCCTAGGAGTCAGACTTATTGATTTCACAGAAGGAGGGATAATGGTGACCAATGGGGATGAGTCATCATTAGTGTCAGAAGTGAAATAAAAGCAAGACCAAGACCCCATTTTGCTTGATTTGAAGGCGAATGTTCATAAGCAAAGAGTATTGGCTTTTGAACAAGGGGGAGATGGTGTGCTGAAGTATCAAGGTAGGTGTTGTGTACCTAGGGTGGATGGGCTCCAAGAGAGGATCATGAAGGAAACTCATAGCTAAAGATATTCCATTCATCTGGGTTCCACAAATATGTACCGCAGTTTGACAGAAGTATATTGGTGGGAAGGTATGAAGAAGGACGTTGCTGAATTCGTTGTCAAGTGCCCGAATTGCCAGCAATTGAAAGTAGAACACCAAAGGCCTGGAGGGTTGGATTAGAATATAGAACTCCCATAATGGAAGTGGGAGATGATTAATATGGACTTCATCACACGCTTATTAAGGTCTCGCAGACAGCATGATTCAATTTGGGTGATTGTCGATAGAATGGCAAAATCAGCCCACTTCTTGACGGTAAAGACCACTTATTTCGCAGAGGATTATGCAAACTTATACATTCAGGAGGTGGTGAGACTTCATGTAGTCCTAGTTTCAATTATTTCAGATAGAGGTGCATAATTTACTGCTCAATTCGGGAAGTCTTTTCGAAAAGGATTGGGTTCAAAGTCAAACTTAAGCACTGTTTTTCACCCTTAGACGGACGGGCAAGCAGAGCGTACTTTCCAGACATTAGAAGACATGTTGAGGGATTGTGTGATTGATTTAGAGGGGAATTGGGATGATCACCTACCTCTCATTGAGTTCACTGACAACAACAGCTACCATTCGAGCATCCAAATGGCTCCATATGAAGCTCTTATGGGAGAAAATGCAGATCCCCTATTGGGTAATTCGAAGTTAGTGAAACAGGGTTGATAGGACCTGATCTAGTTCACCAAGACATGGAGAAGGTGAAGGCGGTGCAAGAGAGATTGAAATCGTCACACAATCATCAAAAGTCCTACACAAATGTTAGGAGAAGGTCGTTGGAGTTTGAAGTGGATGATTGGGTATATATGAAAGTTTCACCCATGAAGAATGTTATGAGGTTTGATAATAACGAGAAACTTAGTCCCTAGTATAGTAGTCCTTATATAATATCCAAAAGAATTGGCAAGGTAGCTTATGAGTTGGAGCTACCACAAGATCTAGCAACGGTTCATCCGATATTTCATGTCTCCTTGTTGAAGAAATGCATGAGTGATCCTTCATTAATTGTATCAACTGAAAATATTGGGATTAAGGATAGTTTGTCCTATGAAGAGATTCTTGTTAAGATTTTAGATCGTCAAGTTCGCAAGTTGAGAACTAAGGAGGTCACGCCAGTCAAGGTCCTTTGGAGGAACCAATTTGTTGAAAAACTTGGGAAGCTGAAGAGGATATGAAGAAGAGATATCTACATCTCTTTGAATTCGGAAATAATGCAGATCAAGGTACTAATTCTCTTCTTAGTACTTTATAAACTATGAGTAAGCATTTTGTTACTTGCTTTTGATTGTCGAGTGTTAAACTTGAGGTAACTATTCTTAGCTTAGTGAAAAAAATCTCATTAGAGGATGAATGTTCCCAAGGGGAAGATATTGTAACATCTCATAACTCAAAATGGCTAAGAATAAGCTAAGAAACTAAAAATAATCACTTTCGGAAAAAAAGGGAAAATTTTGGAAAATTTCTAAGTTTAAGAAGTGAGTTTTGGTCATTTTCAAACAGACATAACTCCTATCTCAAGATGAGTTAGAGATAGTTCTTGATATAGTTGAAAATCCCTTGATAGATCTTTCCAACGCCGCCGAGTTTGTGCATTTTCGATATTGTATGAGGGAGATATGCCTATTGGAAGTTGGGTTGTTGGATTGAAGAAGGTCCCAATCCGGATTTAAGGAAGGGCAAACTAGTCTTTTCACCACTTATTTTCCTAATTCGTTTTAAGGATTTATTAGGGGTAAAAATAAGTTTTAAGTTAGTTTTAGAACATCAAATTCACGCTTAGGGCTTGGAAAAGAGAGAAAAGAAGAAGAGAAGGGAGAAAAGTTAATAATTCGCCAAGAACATTAAGAACTTAGAGTGGATTTCGTCGAGGGTGATCCCTATCAAGGTATGTTAGATCTTTTTTGTTAGATTAGTTCACCCACACATCAATTTGTTTCAATTCTTGTGAGTTTTTAACATGTTAAAAGGTGAAATTCTTGAAGAAAAATGTAGAATTCTTGTTGATTGAATTATTGGATGCCTATTGTTTTCTGATTCTTGTTTCTACGAGTTATTTCCGAGTTAAATCCAGTGGCTATTGATGGTATCAATGTTCCCAAGTGTTTGGTGAAAGAATTAGGGAGGTTTGGAGGCTTTGAAAATGAAAAAAGCGAGTTGAAAAATATATGAGACGCACCTGGGCAAGCCAGGCGCGTCGCGCATGTAGTGCGCTAGAAACTGGCCTCTGACAATGAGTCCTAGCGCGGCGTGCCACCAGTGCGTCAGAATCAAGCCTCAGTCACTTGAGGCTGGCGCAACACGCCCCCGACGCGCCTGAGTCGACGTTTTTCACCCAATTTTCGTAGTTTATCCTAGTTAAGTCCTTGTAAGGTATGTTAACACTCTCCAGTGATTCTAATTACTTTAAATGATTTCTAAACACCTAGGAATCACCAAAAACATGAATCACAACCTTGATTCATAATTCATTCAATGAAAGCTAAGATCAAAGTCATGTAAGTTAAGAGTCAAGTCTAAAGTTAAGAAGCTAGTCCAAAGCAAAGTTCTTAAAGATTTTCAAGAGTCGTTATTAAACTTTTTGACTTTTTTTTATGGCTCAAGTTCCAAGTTAAAGTAAAGAGTAAAATTTAAAGTCTTTCTTTCAAGAAATTTAAGGGACTATTCCCTAAGAGTTGATTTACGACTCAAGTTTCAAGCTAAGTAAAGAGTAAAGAGTTGTGTTTATTTCTCAAGTTATAAGGGAAGTAAGTATTCCTTAAACTTTTATAAATGTTTTAGTTAAGAAGAAAGTAAGATTTCCAAAAGAGTTTTTAACAAGAAAAGGAAACATTGATTCCAAGAGAGCTTTTAAAAGCTAGGTGTTGAGCAATTATCTCAACCTTAAGAAAGGAAGTTTTTTTAAAAGCATGAGTCAAGTATATTTTGGGAGTAGTATTGAGCACTGATGTGGGGATGAGACTTCATATTAACTCAAGTCTCCATGAAAACCATGTAGTCATCATGGGTATTAACGGGTCATACTTTTTAGATGATCACGTAAGTTAAGGTAGTAGATCCACTAAGTTGAGGAGTTCTATGCGATGATAAAGTATAGGACAATCCTGGCAGCGTGGGCAAGACGTTGTATCACCACTTAGGCTTATAGTGGTGATTGTCTGTTTGAGAATCTCCCACAGAATCTATATTACTTCATATACAAGTAAAGTTGAGTTTGTTATTGCATTTTATTTAACGAACTAAGTGTTTTCATTATTTTTACAAGCTTTTATATATATTTTATATGTCCACCTACTTTATATTAAGTTAAGTTACTCATGAGTTGAGAAGAGCCAAGGTAAGTGTTCCTTCTTATTCTTTTCAAGCTTAAGTATTGTTAGCATTCCAACTCGCATACTCGTACATTCATTGTACTGATGTCAGTTTGCCTGCATCATATCATGATGCCAACGTAGGTAATCAGGATCAGTATCATCCAGCGCCTCGTTGATCCACCAGAGCACTCCGAGTCAGTGGTGAGCCTCCTTGCATTATGGAGAACGCATATTTTACTGTTTTCAGTTTTTTCTTTATAGGATGTTAGGTCTATCGCAACATCCATCTTAGGATTATCGAGGCTTCATAGATAGATAGACGGTCAGACAGTTTAGTTTTGAGTCTTTCTTTATTTGCATTTCATATATTCTATGGTAAGACTTAAGTGTTATTTTGGCCAAGACATTTATTTTAAGTTATCTTTGTGAGAATGTTTCTTGCGTTATATTGAGTTAAGTCTTCCGTTGAGTTAAGTAAGCCAGGACAAGGTTCGCTCAAGGACAACAATGGTCATTGGGTGCCTCCACATCGAGGGCGTAGGCTCCGAGCGTGACAAAAGAAGAAGAATTAGCATTAGAAATATCAAGTTTTTAGCAATTGTAATGTCTATGTCAAACTGAAGTAGAGGGGCTAAATGTAGTTGCTTCCCTTCCCTTGCTCCACATAAATCTTTTCTTTGAATTAATGTGTGTGTGTTGTTGTTGTTGTGAGTGCTCGTGCGTGCATGTGTAGAGATAGTTTCAAACTTTATGTGTGTGATTATATTGGGTAAGTTGTTGATCATGTATAGATAATAAATTATTTTACTACCATCATTTTTTAATCTTATACAATTTATATTTATTTGTATGTTTTATATATTAAAAAATAAAAATCATGTGGCTTACCACACCTGCTAAAATTTGTCTAAATCAGACTATCTTTCACTTGTTAAGAGTGTATCTATTTTTTTTAATATTGTTTTGGCGCTTAAAAATGAATAATAAATATGTAATATCACAATAGTTATATCACTTAAGCATGATAAAACTAATGTGATTTGGTGTAACTATTGTGTAGAGTTTCTAACTTAGATTTAATACTTAAGCATAAATTTAGTTAATGATTAAGTTATAGTTTAATATCTATGAATAGATGTTGTGGGGAAAAAATTTCACTAACATAAAATCGAAAATACATATTATTTTTGGAAAAATGATAAATGTATAATATTATTTTTTTGTTTTTTGTTTTTGACTAAAATTCACCTTCGTTTACTTTAGTTTATATAAGATAATGCGCATTTATAAAAAATATATTAAGCATGTATCAATTACAACACTCATGAATTTTTATCGCTTGCGATTTAATTGTAACCCGTTTTAATTCTTATCGCTTCTGATTTAATTATAACTCACTTTAATTATTGAGATTTCAATAAATGAGTTCTAACATGTATATATCTATATAAAGGACTTGCATAGTTTGGTTAATCGAAAAGGGATTAGGCAAAACTAGCGCTAGAAACATCAAGGTTTTAGCAATTGTAATGTCTATGTCAAACAATCAAGTAGAGGGGCTAAATGTAAATATTCCCGTGCTCCACATGTATCATATCTTTGAATTATTGTGTGCATGTGTGAGCGCATGTGGTTGTGTATGCTCGTGCGTGCGTGTGTTGAGATAGTTTTAAACTTTATATGTGTGATAATATTGGATAAGATATTGATCATGTATAGATAATAAATTCTTTTATATCCATTCTTTTTTAATCTTATACAATTTGTATTTGTATGTATATTTTATATATTAAAAAAAATCATGTAGCTTACCATCCATGCTAAAATTAGTCTAATATATGACTATCTTTAACTTGTTAAAAGTGTATCTATTTTCTTTTATATTGTTTTGACGCTTAAAAATTATCAATACATATGTAATATCACAATAGTTCTATCACTTAAGCATAATAAAACTAATGTGATTTGATGTAACTATTGTGTAGATTTTACTCACTTAGATTTAATACTTAAGCATAAATTTAGTTAATGATTAAGCTAGAGTTTAAGATCTATGAATAGATGTTGCTGGAAAAAAAATTCACGAACATAAAATAAAAACTACGTATTATTTTTGAAAAAAAGGACAAATGTATAAAATGATTTTTTTAAACTAAAATTTACCTTTATTTACTTGATTCTGTATAAGATAATGCACATTTAGAACAAATAAATTAAACTGGTATTTGTCAATTACATCACTTATGAATTCTTGTCGCTTGCGAATTAATTATAACCCATTTTAATTTTTGTCGCTTGTGATTTAATTGTAACCCATTTTAATTATTCATATTTCAACAGATGAGTTTTAACATGTGTCAATCTATATAAAGGACTTACAAAGTTTCTTGAATTGAAAAGGAATTAGGCTAAACTAGGAATAGGAACATCAAGTTTTTAGCAATTGTAATGTCTATGTCAAACAATCAAGTAGAGGGGCTAAATATAGTTTTTTTCTTTGCTCCACATGTTTCTTTTCTTTGAATTAATATGTTTGTGTGTGCGTGTGATTGTGCGTGCTCGTGCGTGCGTGTGTAGAGATATTACAAAATTTATGTGTGTGATTATATTGGGTAAGTTGTTAATCATGTATAGAAAATAGATTCTTTTATAACCATCCTTTTTTAATCTTATACAATTTATATTTAGTTGTATATTTTATATATTAAAAAAATAAAAATCATGCGACTTACAACACATCCTAAAATTAGTCTAAAATCAGACTATCTTTGACTTGTTAAGAGTATATCTATTTTTTTGTATTGTTTTGGAGCTTAAAAATGATTAATATATGTAATATCACAATGGTTATATCACTTAAGCGTGATAAAATTAATGTGATTTCGTGTAACTATTGTGTAGGTTTTTCTCACTTAGATTTAATGCTTAAGCACAAATTTAGTTAATGATTAAGCTCGAGTTTAATATCTATGAATAGATGTTGTGGGGGGGAAAATTGACTAACATAAAATCGAAAATATCTATTATTTTTGGAAAAATGATAAATGTATAATATTATTGTTTCTTTTTTCTTTTTGCCTAAAATTCACCTTCGTTTACTTTATTTTGTATAAGATAATGCGCATTTGTAACAAATATATTAAGCTTGTATCAGTTACATCACTTATGAATTATTGTCGCTTGCAATTTAATTTTAACCAATTTTTATTCTTGTCGCTTGCGATTTAATTATAACTCATTTTAAATATTCAGATTTCAATAAATGAGTTTTAACGTGTATATATCTATATAAAGGACTTGCATAGTTTTGTTAATGGAAAATGAATTAGGAAAAAACTAGCTAGCGATAGAAACATCAAGTTTTTAGCAATTGTAATGTCTCTGTCAAAAAATCCAGTAGAGGGGCTAAACGTAGATGTTTCCTTACTTCACATGTATCTTATCATTGAATTAATATGTGCACGTGAGCATGTGTGTGCGTGTGTGGTTGTGTGTGCTCGTGCGTTCCTGTGTAGAGATAGTTTCAAACTTCATGTGTGTGATTATATTGGATAAGTTGTTGATCATGTATAAATACTAAATTCTTTTACAACCATTCTGTTTTAATCTTATACAATTTGTATTAATTTGTATATTTTATATATTAAAAATATAATGCATGCAACTTACACAATATCGGACTATCTTTAACTTGTTAAGAGTGTATCTGTTTTCTTTTATATTGTTTTGGCGCTTAGAACTAATTAATAAATATGTAACATCACAATAGTTCTATCACTTAAGCGTAATAAAACTAAGGAAAATTTTTCAAAATGTCAATATTTTGACATTTAATAGAACCCATTGTCAATACTTTCGTTATTTGGTAAAAATGTCAAAGTTTTAGTTTATTATGTATCTCATTTATTTATTTTTTATTTATTTTAATTGAGAGAATTAAATGTTAATAAACAAAAAGGAGAAATTAAGGGGAGAGAAAAATACTAAGGATGAATGATTGATTAAAACTCTCATCAGTTACAAAAATTTAAAAATAAAAAAAAATACAGTTTTGTTTATAACATGCTGCAAGTACTATTACGAATACATACATTTGTTACTTGTATACAATTTTGTTCATAACATGATGCAAGTACTATTGTGAATACATACATTTGTTGCTTGGATACAAAAAATTGTGATCTTTGCATGCAAATGCAGTTCCCTGACTAAATGATATATGTAAGAAAAAGTATTCAACTTTGCAAGCATAAAAATATAATAAGTATACATAATATAACTTAGAAACTACATCACATAAAAACAATTTAGATAATAATGTAATTGATAAATCAAACTTGACATTTTCAAAATGTAATGATCTAATGAAAACACCAAACATGATACAATGACGATAAAATAATGAAATAAAATTGAATGAACACAGTGAATACAATTAATATGTATTTATACTTTAACTTTGAAAACGTTCAATTAACATTACTATTTGTTAAAAAATGTATAAATTTTATATGTATGTTTACTTTACTGATACAAACAAGACTCTCACAAAGCATAATGAATACAAACACATCAGAATACAAAATCATCCAAAATGAATTCATTAATAAATATCATACAACACAAATACAACAAAAACATGAAAATTACATAGCATACAACACAAATATAACAAATACACCACAGCGAATACAAAACCATCCAATTAGAATTCATTAATAAATCTGAAATATCATATTCATGTAAAATGTATTATTAAATTATTGAATATCTACAAATATAAAAAAATATAAAGAAATGATTAAAATTTGATACATTATCAAAATTGACAATAATTATCGCCAAAATACAAAAATAACATAAAAAAAGGAATACAAATACAAACTAACAAAAATTGCACGGTCTACATAAGACATTTGCAAATATATTCAATACACATACTAAATTGATTTTGGATACATAAAAAAATAAAATCAAACTACATTGTTGAAAAAAAATTGTTCTTTAACTTCAACTCAATATGCAAAATACTAAACATGCAAAAATAATTAAATACCTCTTCATCAACTATTTGGTCTTCTCCGTCTTTTTCAAGTACACCATGAGTAGATGAAGATACTACATTTTTTATCTGAAGAGGAAGAATTTGTTATGATCGTTTCTCTTCCCTCATTTTAAAAGTGGATCCTACATTATCCGCTATTTCTTGAGTAATACATAGATTAAAGGATGAAAAATCACTAGAAATTTGACGATTAAGTTGAATAACTCTAGTAAGTCTCTTAGATTCATCCGTTGAAGATTGTTATAGAGGTCTAATCGAGATTTATCCTACTTTCAACAATAATGTATGATTTAGATAAAAATAAAATCAGACAATAAATCTAAAAAAAAAAGATAAAGATGAATACCTTAATTAATGGGATTTGTGTGTATTCAATTTCTGAAGATAAAAACACCAAAAATTACGGCAGAGAGATATGAGAAATTTGAAAGTTGAATGAGAATATGAAACGAAAATATGAAAGAGAGAGAAAAACTTATATATATATATATATATATATATATATATATATATATGAGCCAAATTGGAAGAGAGATACATAGGAAACATGAATAAATGGAAATTAAAGATTTTTATTTTTTTTAAAATAAAAATAGTTGGGTAAACATATATGAATGGGATATACATGGAAACCTGAATCAGTGGAGTTAAATACAGTAATTTTTTTATATATAAAATTAGTTAGAAAACATATAGGCAATAGGAGATAAAATATGGGTTTAATTAGGATACATATTATTTTTCAAAATAATGATATTTTTGACATTTTTACTAATATTTTTAAAGTAGTGAGATTTTTACTAATTAAGTTATGGATTTTGACTAGTTTGCTAATTTTTCCGAAAACTAATGTGATTTGTTGTAACTATTGTATATCTTTTTCTCACTTATATTTAATACTTAAGCACAAATTTAGTTAATGATTAAGCTAGAGTGTAATATCAATGAATAGATATTTTTGGGGGAAAATTTGAGTAACAAAAAATTGAAAAAAATGACAAATGTATAATATGATTATTTTTTTTACTAAAATTCATATTTATTTACTTGATTTTGTATAAGATAATGCACATTTAGAAAAAATAGTTAAATTTGTATTGGTTAATTACATTACTTATGAATTTTTGTCGTTTGCGAATTAATTGTAATCCACTTTAATTTATATCACTTGTGATTTAATTGTAACTCATTTTAATTATTCAGATTTCAATATATGAATTTAACATGTAATCAATCTATATAAAGGACTTGCATAGTTTGGTTAATTGAAAAGGAATTAGGCAAAACTAGCAATAGTAACATCAAGTTTTTAGCAATTGTAATGTCTATGTCAAACAATCAAGTAGAGGGGCTAAATATAGTTGTTTTCTTTGCTCCACATGTATCTTTTCTTTGAATTAATGTGTGTGTGCATGTGGTTGTGTGTGCTTGTGCGGGTGTGTAGAGATAGTTTTAAACTATGTGTGTGATTATATTGGGTAAGTTGTTGATCATGTATAGATAATAAATTCATTTACTGTAACGATCCATTTGGTTGTTTTGACTACTAGAGTTTTTCATTGCATAAAAGACTATTTCAATAGATTCTAAATAGGTATTTGGACTACTCGTAACTACATTATAATTTAATGGGATAGTTTTAATAATTAATTTAATGGGTGATTAAAGAAGATAATACTAAAATTAATAGGATTTAATATTTATTAATCCATAATTTATACCCATATATAAATTAATTAAATAAAAGAAAGAAGGGTTGTATTATTTGGTTATCAGAAGACAAATAGCATGTGCCTCTTCTTCTTGGTTCTTAGCACCGCCGACAAGTTTGACGAAACGGTTACGGGTAAAACTCGATCCAATTCCAATTTTATGTTATAAATAAATATTAATAATTGGGTGTCGTTAATCTTTATTATTATTGTTATATAATGTGTAATTAATTGGATGATTGGGATTATATGAATAAATTGGGGAGAAGCATTTAATGTTAGCGTTTGAGATTTGGGGACAAGGTTTTGGTTAATAAATTACTTGTTGATTACTTTTGATTTACTAATGATTACTAAATGAATTAAATAGTGCAGCATGCATTTAACAAAGTGAGGATTTATATTATTATATATATTAACAGGCGAATTGAAAGTGTATGTTAACAAAGTTAATGTGCCTAGGTGGTTATCAATAGTCAATAAATAAAAATCATTATATATGATATAAAGTTTGACTTAGAGGAACAAATTATACCTTGGTTTTTTTTTTAGTATTGCCACTGGTTTCGACGACCAGTGGTTTTAACCCTTACGATCTTTTAATCTTTGTTATTTATTGTGTTACCATATCATAAATTAAATTGTGATAATATTGAGATGGAAAGTTAAATATTAGGTGTATTGAATTTGTTAAATTTCACTAAAGTTATGCTAATTGGAGGAGTTGAGACTTACCCTTGGGTTTGAACTTTAGGAAACTGATTATACAATTAGGTGAATTTTGGATCTAGGCTATACATAGAGTAATATGATGTCTATAGACTCGTTAACTTACAAATTATGCATATATACCTGATAGATTGGAAACGTTTAGAGGCATTGAGGAAAGGAAAGGTGTTGAGGAAGTAGCTTGCCTGACTTCAGCTCTTTGGTGGAGGTAGGTTATGGTTTATGCTATTTGATAGTAAACTCTTAATAGTGATTGATACGCATTGAATGATATTGTGAAGTTTTCTATGTACTTGATTTTGTGATTGTGTGGCTTCATTGTGTGTTTTGTGATTGGTCTGAAATTCTGAGACTGTGGAATTTATATTTTTGAACCCTCCTTATCAAAGTGATGCCTTAAATAAAGAAGTCTTGATGAAATATTATCAATGCATTGAAAGTGCTGATAATAAATGATAAATTAATGGTATAATGAGATCGGAGTGTCACGTTCTGACACGATATAATTGGATCGGAGTGTCACGTTCCGACACGGAACTCTTGGATCAGAGTGTCACGTTCCGACACGGTATAATTGGATAGGAGTGTCACGTTCTGACACAGTAACATTAAAGGAAAAAGATATGGAATTAACGGAATGTACTCAATCTCAAAGAACTCAATCCAAATAGTTTAGTTGGAGGCATGAGTCCTCATGAATGATCTTGATATTGTTGACTTATTACATACTTACTTTAGTATTGTTGTTTGTTGCTTATCACCTGGTAAGTGCTATAGTTGAGTTCATACTATTATTCATTGTATATTAGTTTTTATTTTGGGTTGACCGATGATACCTACTCAGTGAGCCCTACTTGTATTTTTCTATGTTTCTTTTTATGGAGTGCAGCGAGTGTACCAATGACTTCGAATTGCCCTAAGCTCTAGTCAACCTCCAGCATATCAGGTTCCAGGGTGAGCTATTCATTCAAGAGCTTGTTGGATTCTCTTGGTCATGGCATGATGTCCTTAGTTTCGGACATGAACTATTTTATTCATTTACATTGGTGTCTTTGATACTCTTAGACTTAGTAATTGGAGATTAGATGTCCTTGTTGTGATGATTTTCAGGTTTTGGGAAATAATATTTTAATAATTTTTGGAGCTTCCGCATTATTTTTGTTATTCGTAGTTGAATTATTGGTATATGTTGGGGTTTGGATTCCTTGGTTCGCCCACCTAGGAGGTTAAATGTGGGTGTCACTCACGACTCGAATTGGATCGTGACATTTACAACCATCCTTTTTAATCTTATACAAGTTATATTTATTTGTATATTTTATATATTAAAAAAATTATGCATCTTACCACACATGCTAAAATTAGTCTAATATTGAACTATCTTTAACTTGTTAAGTGTGTATTTATTTTCTTTTATACTGTTTTGGCGCTTAAAATGATTAATAAATATTTAATATCACAATAGTTCTATCACTTAAACATAATAAAACTAATGTGATTTGATGTAACTATTGTTTAGCTTTTTCTCACTTAGATTTACTACTTAAGTACAAATTTAGTTAATAATTAAGCCAGAGTTTAATATCTATGAATAGATATTTTTGAAAAAAAAGATTCAATAACATAAAATACAAAATACGTATTATTTTTGAAAAAATGAAAAATGTATAATATGATTTTTTTTTTACTAAAATTCACCATTATTTACTTGATTTTGTATAAGATAATGCACATTTAGAACAAATAAATTAAACTTGTATTGGTCAATTACATCACTTATAAATTATTGTCGCTTGGGAATTAATTGTAACCCATTTTAGTTTTTGTCGCTTGTGATTTAATTGTAACCCATTTCAATTATTAAGATTTCAACAAATGAGTTTTAACATGTATCAATCTATATAAAGGACTTGCATAGTTTGATTAATTGAAAAGGAATTAGGCAAAACAAGCAATAGTAACATCAAGTTTTTAGCAATTGTAATGTCTATGTCAAACAATCACGTAGAGGGGCTAAATATAGATATTTTCTTTGATCCACGTGTATCTTTTATTTGAATTAATGTGTGTGTTTGTGTGGTTGTGTGTGCTCGTATGTGCGTGTGTTGAGATAGTTTCTAACTTTATGTGTGTGATTATATTGGATAAGTTGTTGATCATGTACACATAATAAATTCTTTATAACCATCCTTTTTTAATCTTATACATTTTATTGTTATTTGTTTATTTTATATATTAAAAATATTAAAATCATGCCGCTTACCACACATGCTAAAATTAGTCTAAAATTGAATTATTTTTCAATTGTTAAGAGTTTATCTTCTTTTTTTTATATTGTTTTGGCTCATAAGAAATGATTAATAAATATGTAATATCACAATAGTTATATCACTTAAGCATATAAAACTAATGTGATTTGATATAACTATTGTGTAGCTTTTTCTCATTTAGATTTTATACTTAAGCACAAATTTAGTTAATGATTAAGCTAGAGTTAAATATCTAGGAATAGATACTGTAGGGGGGAAAAGTCAGTAACATAAAATCGAAAATACATATTATTTTTCGAAAAATGATAAGTGTATAATATCATTTTTTTCTTTTTCTTTTTGATTACAATTCACCTTTGTTTGATTTATTTTGTATTAGAGAATGTACATCTATAACAAGTATATTAATCTTGTATCAATTACATCCTAATGAATCTTGTCGCTTGCGATTTAATTGTAACTCATTTTAATTTTTGTCGCTTGCGATTTAAATATATTACATTTTAATTATTCAGATTTAAATAAATGAGTTTTAACATGTATCTATCTATATAAAGGACTTGCATAGTTTAGTTAATTGAAAAAGAATTAGGCAATACTAGCAATAAAAAACATCAAGGTTTTAGCAATTGTAATGTCTATGTCAAACAATCAAGTAGAGGGGCTAAATGTTGATGATTTCCTTGATCCACATGTATCTTATCTTTGAATTAATGTGTGTGTGCATATATATATGTGTATGTGCGCGTTCGCGCGCGTACGTGCGTGCGTGTGTGTGCTTGTGTATGCTTGCGCGCACGCGTGGTTGTGTGTGCTCATGCGTGCGTGTGTAGATATAGTTTCAAACTTTATGTGTGTGAATATATTGGGTAAGTAGTTGATCATGTATAGATAATAAATTCTTTTACAACCATCATTTTTTAATCTTATTGAATTTATATTTATTTGTATAATTTATATATTAAAAAAATAGAATCATGCGGCTTACCACACATGCTAAAATAAGTCTAAAATCGAACTATCTTTCACATGTTAAGAATGTACCTATTTTTTTAATATTATTTTGAAGCTTAAAAATTATTAATAAATATGTAATATCACAATAGTTATATCATTTAAGCATGATAAAACTAATGTAATTTGGTGTAACTATTGTGTTGCTTTTTCTCACTTAGGTTTAATATTTAAGCAGAAATTTAGTTAATGATTAAGCTAGAGCTTAATATCTATAAATAGATGTTGTGGAGAAAAAAATTCACTAACATAAAATCGAAAATACAGTTTATTTTTGGAAAAATGATAAATGTATAATATTATTTTTTCTTTTTCTTTTTGACTAACATTAACCTTCGTTTATTTTATTTTGTATCAGATAATGTGCATTTATAACAAATATATTAAACTTGTATCAATTATATAACTTATATATTATTGTCGCTTGCAATTTAATTGTAACCCATTTAAATTCTTGTCTTTTGCGATTTAATTATAACCTATTTTAAATATTCAGAGTTTAATAAATGAGTTTTAACATGTATCTATCTATATAAAGGACTTGCATAGTTTGGTTTTAATTGACAAGGAATTAGGCAAAACTAGCAATAGAAACATCAAAGTTTAGAAATTGTAATGTCTATGTCAAACAATCTAGTAGAGGGGCTAAATGTAGATATTTCCTTGCTCCACAAGTATCTTATCTTTGAATTAATGTTTGTCTATGTGCATGCGTGTGTGCGTGTGATTGTGTGTGCTCGTGCGTGCGTGCTTTATGTGTGATTATATAGGATAAGTTGTTGATCATGTATCGATAATAAATTCTTTACAACCATTCTTGTTTAATCCTATACAATTTGTATTTATTTGTATATTTTATATATTAAAAAAATCATGCGGCATTGTCACGACCTAAATCGAGTCATGAGTGACACCTACACTTAACCTCCTAGGTGGGCGAACCAAGGGATACAAATCCTAACATATACCAATAATTCAACTATGAATAACAAAAATAATGCGGAAGCTTCAACTTATTAAAGTATCATTTCCCAAAATCTTAAAGTCATCACATGAAGTACATCTGATCTCCAAATACTAAGTCTAAGAATATCAAATACACAAACTAAAGGAGTAAAATGGTATGTGTCCGAAAACATAAGACATCATGCCATGACCAAGAGAATCCAACACGAGCTTGAATGAATAGCTCGCCCTGGAACCTGATATGCTGGTGACTGGGTAAAGAAGAGGGCAATTTGTAGTCATTGGTACACTCGCTGCACTCCATAAAGGAAAACAAAGAAAAACACAAGTAAGGCTCAGTACAGGGCAAGATGTACTGAGTAGGTATTATCGGTCAACCCAAAATAGAAACTAATATACAATGAACAATAGTATGAACTCAACTATAGCACTTAATAGGTGATAAGCAACAAACAACATGAACCAGTGTCAACAACACAAAATAAGTATGTAATAAGTCAACAATATCACTATCATCCATGAGGACTCATGCCTCCAACCAAATCATTTGGGGAATTGAGTTCTTTGAGAATGAGTACATTCCGTTAATTCAATATGTTTTTTCTTTAATAATATTGTGTCAGAACGTGACACTCCGATCCAATTATACCTTGTCGGAACGTGACACTCCTATCCAAGAATACCGTGTCAGAACGTGACACTCCGATCCAATTATATCGTGTCAAAACGTGACACTCCAATCCAATTATACTGTGTTGGGACGTGACACTGCGATCCAAGAATACTGTGCCGAAACGTGACATTCCGATCCAATAATACCATTTATTTATCATTTATTATCACCATTATCAATTCATTGATAATATTTCATCAAGACTTCTTTATTCAAGGCATCACTTTGATAAAGAAGTTTCAAGAATATAAATTCCACGGTCTCAGGATTTCAAACGAATCACAAAACACATAACCAAGCCACACAACCACACAATCAAGCACATAGAAAACTGCACAATATCATTTAATACATATCAATCGCTATTGAGAGTTTATCTATCAAATAAAAATAAACTATAACCTACCTCCACCGAAAAATCGAAGTCAAGCAACTACTTCTCTAATGCATTTCCTTTCCTTATTGCCTCCGAATGTTTCCAATCTATCAAGTATATATATATATGTATAACTTGTAAGTTAACGAATCTATAAATACTCAATTTATTCTATGTTTAGCCTAGATCCAAAAAGTCATCTAATTTATAATCAATTTTCTAAAGTTCAAACCTAAAAGTAAGTCTAAATTCCCCCATTAACATAACTTTAATGGAATTTAAATAATTTTAGACACCTAATATTTAATTACCTATTTTCATATATCAAAATATAATTTATAATGCAAGAACAAAATATTAATACTAATGTTTGAAGCCACTGATTGTAAAATCAGTAGCAGCCAACCCACAACTATTCTCCTGCATAAATCTTACATATTACAATACTCAGGTTCCGTAATGACCTTACTCTTATAAAATATTTCCAAACCAATATTCCAATCGATTGCCCCAAGTAGGAACAATACTCCCTCTGTTTATAACCACACCTAATCTCTTTTGTAAACCAATATAAAACTATTATATAATGTATATTTGCCCTTTCCCACTCAATAAATAATCATAATAATAATACTCCTTGGAAACAACTACACAATCCAATAAAGCAATTTGCTAGCATTTAATGCATAGCACTATCTTCCAATTTAACATTATAGTAATAAAAAAAAAAGAATAATACGACCATGCTCATATATCCAATATTCAAGTTAAGTTTTGATTGCCTGATGAGATAACTGCCTTCATGACTGTCGCAGGTAAGGTTTCACTCGGCTAAACCCTTATTCCCCTTTTACAAAATATTGATGTACCGTGGTTTCACGATATTTTCAATGTTTTTTCCTTAAGTTTAGGGTGTGTCTAAGGCCTTTTTGTATTAGTTTTAATGTATATTTCTCTTTGTTTGCAGAAATCTGTCCAGAATGAAAACGCGGAAGAATTATGCTGAAATTGCAGAAGTGACGACCTACGGAGCCATCGACGGTCCGTAGGTGGCAACCGTCGTATGAAGGAAATGCTGTTAAAGGAAGATCAGGAAATTCTGACCAAGTGTGGGGCTACGGAGACTCTCGACAGACCGTCATCTCCACGACGGACCGTCCTGCACATCCGTCATCGTTAACAGAAAGTAGCCCCAGTACCCGTATTAAAAAAGATTCTAAATGTGGAGAAACGGAAGCCATCGACGGACCGTCGTGCACTCAACGGACCGTCATCCTTGTCTGTCGATGGTAACAGTGAGTTGGAGAAGAAAGCAGTTGAAAGAGAAGCTAAGTGTGTAACGATAGGGGGCCTCGATGGTCCGCCGTGGCCTCGACGATTCGTCGTCCTGGTCGTCAATTCAGACGCGTTTTTTGGGCAGATTTTCCTTAAATAGATTTCCCTTTTATGTTAGGACTGCTTTATTATAAATACTTGTAAAAACCTTGTTTTTGGGGTTAAGATTTTTTGGTATTTTTCAGTTTTATTGTTCTAGTTGTTGAACTTGTGATTTTGGGAAATTATTCTATTTTCCAGAATCGTTTGTTGCAAGACTTTTGATTAATTCAAGTAATTTTCTGGATTTTCTTCAATCTCATCAAAGTAAGGACATGAATTCTTATCTAATTAACATGAATTGTGTGATTATTAACATGGGTAACTAAATCCATAACTAGGGTTGTGGGAACCATGGGTAAATAACAAAGTAAAACTAGCTAAAATAACAATTCTCTAATAGTTTCTTGCATGTATTGATAATTCTTTCGTTTAGAAGTCTTTTTAATGAGTGCACGTGTTAGAACTCGCCTTGTTTTTACTTGCTAGACCAAGGAGGTAGTTAATAAGAAAAAAATTATCAACGTAAATTTAGTATACACTATCTAATAGGCTAGTGTCGATTGGTGTGAAGTAACAACTAAGCCAAACATCGATTATGATGCTTAATATGAGGTAAAGGTAAGGTTTAGTAAAGCATACATACGTAGCTGGACCAAGGTGCGGAGTGAAATTTCCTAGTTGCCGGACCAAAGAATTAGGGATATATAACTTACCACTTTGCATGCAAGATACTAGGAAAGGATTGTTTAGCTAGAATTACTGCGTTATGAACCTGTGGGGAACACTTATGCCCTAGTTACTCTCATTACTTGATAAAAATCAAATCTTTGAACTTGCCACTTGTTTACTTAGAAATAGTTAATTACATTTGTTACTTAAAATCCCCTTTTTTGTTACTCGTTTTCGGAAAGGACTTGACTAAATAGAAGTAATCATAGGTTAAAGTTAAGTCTAAATCATTTTCCTCGTGGGATCGACCCCAACCTCATAGTTGGGTTCTTTACTTGATACGACCGCTTATACTTCTTTTCGAGAAGTAAATTTGAGCGTATCAAATTTTCGCGCCATTGCCGGGGAAAGTGGCTTTTAGGTTAACTTTAAGCACATTACTGAAATTTAGTCAACAATTTCCTAATTTTACTTTTTCTCTTTTGTTTTTGTCTCTTGCAGATCTAACTTCAGTGCATGCCAAGTACACGGAGTAGAGGAGTACCCATAATCTCACCCGACCCCGAACTTGAGCGCACACTGTGTAGAATGAACTGAAATCTGGATATTCTCGATGATGATCTCAATCGGGAAGTTCCACCACCGGTTGGAGCTCATGATCAATTGCTAGCTGAAAATCGTGGGGAAGGTGAAATAAGGAGGCAACCTCCCGCTCCACGCCCTCAAGAGTACTATAGGGGATATGATAATATTACTGACTCTGACGGGCCACTTTTCTTGCCTCCCCTACCACATGGCCATACTTTCGTGGTAACGAGTAGTCTGATGCAAATGCTCACCGCTAGAGGTTTGTTTTTGGGGCTACCTTCTGAGGATCCACATGCTCACATCGCCAAAGTGAAGTCGGTGTGTAAGAGTTGTGTAGGGAGGCCTGATTTGAACATGGACGTAATTGGATTAAGAGTGTTCCCTCTCTCACTGACGGGAGAGGCTGCTATATGGTTTACCGAACTCCCCTATAACTCAATCTACACTTGGAATCAATTGAGGGATGTATTCTTAGCACGTTACTACCCGGTGTCTAAGAAGCTAAACTACAAAGATAGGGTGAACAACTTTGTGGCACTACTGGGAGAATCAGTCAGTAGTTCTTGGGACAGGTGTTGACACCCAATTTTGACCCTCCCCGGTAGGAATTAATTCATGAGCTCCTTAAACTCTCAAATAATTTAAAATAATTAGTTTTATAAATTTACGAAAAAATATAAAGTTTGCATTATTTTGAATAATTTTTTGCCGTTTCTTAAAGTTTTTAGATAATATATATATATTACATAATTGTGTATATAATTAGTATATTTTATGATTATTCAAAAATCATCTCAAAAAATATTTGTTATTTAAGTATTTTACTAATTAGTTTATTAAAGTTATAGTTTATATTTGCGAATTAATTAGTTTGATTAAGTTAATTATTTTTTTTTTTTTTATTTTTTTTTATTTTTTTTTTAAGATTAAGAAGCTCATTAATTAATAAATAACTCATCTTATTTTAATTTTAGCTGAATTTTGCAAGTTCAATTCTATTTGGCTAATTTAATATTTCATTTAGCTAAGTCTTAAGACCAAATTTGGGCCTTTACCTCCAGCCCATTCATTTCCAGCATAATCCCAGCCCACCAGAAAGCACTTTCAACAGCAGCCCAATAATTTCCAACCCGACCCAATCGTGCTCTTTCTCTTCCATGTGAAAGAGGCAGCAGCAGAAGGGAGGTACGACTTTTTCGTCGGCCTCCTTAACGTTCCTTTCATTCGTACGATCACAGCTGTACTAAAGACACGCGAGAATCGTCCTTGGGACAACGAGATCACTCAACGTCAAGATGCAAGGACGATCGGTTGATCGAGGCCGCCCGCGTCCCTTTCTTCTTTTGATTTTGGCTGAAAATTGAGAATCTCTCGTGCAACCAGCTGTCTGTTATCCTGGAGGGTTTTAAATTTGAATGAGGCTTTGGATTCTCGATTCTACCCCAAGCTTCCTAAGAAATTTCCCCGCCTTCCCTTACTCGAAAATCCTAATTTCTGCTATAAATAGTGGCTTGGAAGTTCTGCAACAGGGGGAGGAGAAAACATTGAAATACATAGATTTCTTTGAGGCAAAATAAACACAAAGGTTCATAAATATTACAGAGAGTGTTTTAGGTTCTGCTTTCTTTTTCATCGGAACCTCGGAGTAACGTCTCGGTGGTGAATACTCGTCCTCTGTAGCTCGCCACTGTCTCAGTCCCTGTGCCGGAAAAGGTAACTTCCTTTTGACCTTAAACTCGTTTTAGCAGACATCTCATTTAATTTTGATAATATGAAGCTTACTGTTAGCTTTGCTTCACTGTTGACGCCTAGTGATGGGCAGTTTGGTTCCAAATTGAGTGCGATTTAGTTTTATGAAGTACAAGTTATGTTCAGGTGTTTATGGTTGTTTTCTTTCGCGAATAATGTACGAAGTCTTGAAGCTGTTTAACGAGGAGATCGAATGTTGTGGTATCTATCGTCCATTAGATGTGACAACTCATTCTTCTCTGTTCTTAGTTCCCGTGATTGTCCTGCCCTTTAGCATCTCTACTAATTATCTTTATGTGTCCTTTGATTATGAGTATAAAGGCGTTAATGTATGAGCATGTTCTCGAGCTTATTAAATTTTTGTAGGTTTGCTTTTGATTTTGCTTTATTTGATATCTACTAATCTTTTTTTTTTTCTTCTTAAATTGGTCTCTTCTTTGTTAGCATATAATTTCCTAAAGCCATTACCATTTAAGATCAAGCTTGTCCAAATAAAAGTGACCCAATGAAATGTGATATTTGCCGGATATGCAGTACATCATCTGCTTCTCTTATGTTGTGAGTTTTGCCAATTGCTAATCACTTGTTCATGGAACAGGCTGCCCTTATTATTGTATTATTGTATGTATGTTTACCTTCTTGGGACTTTACTGTTAGGCATATACATGGGCACATGTTTTTCTTGGAATTTATTTACACTTCGGTTCTTGATGTTTAAGTATTAGCTTCAATCCTTCTTCTTTTTATCCAATAAAAGTTATATTTGTTTTCAAGGATAATACATGTCACATTCATTTTTATTTTTGTTTGTCTGTTTCAATTTGAATATATTCTATTCTTGATTTACATATCGGTATTTTGTTTGTTTGCA
This sequence comes from Solanum sitiens, assembly GCA_016801875.1. NCBI lineage: Eukaryota > Viridiplantae > Streptophyta > Magnoliopsida > Solanales > Solanaceae > Solanum > Solanum sitiens. The sequence goes on from JABWTJ010000229.1 coordinate 346,262, forward strand.
TTAGCTTGGTTGATATGAGCCTTGTTTTGTTGTCATTGTCTTTCCCGTATGACATAATCTAATTCTATTATTTAGTTTGTTCATTTGAGTAAATTTGTTTTCCCTGGAAATTTTGCTCCTAAGTTTGTTAAGCTTTAACAGTCTTATAGCTTAGTTTCTTGGATCAAGGTTATATGGATTTGAGTACTATTTGTTTGATCCTATATATGTTTGATTATGTGGTCAAGTAGCTTAGGATATAATTGATTATTTCTTTCTCTTCTTTACAGTAAGGAAACATTATCACTTCTTTTATTTCAATTGCACCTCATGTTTAAAGATGTAAAAAATCTAAATGTGATAGAATAATTAGTCATTCTTTGTGTTGTTGATGTCATGGATAGATCCTAATCTTTCTTCCTTTATTTTGACACATGTGACATCAATTCGAGTCCCCTTCGGACTCCATTTCCCCTCCTTGCATATCCTTGAGTCATATCGAGTTAGCATTTGGTGTTTGGGGGCGAAAGGGGAGCTGAAACAAGACAAGCGAAAGCGAAAAATGCAGAAAAGGGCTGATATAGACTGGTATACAGTTTTTGTATACACTGATATACAGCGATATACGCTGATATACATGATAAAAACGCAGCAACTACAGGTTGAGGAATAAAGAGAAGGATTGAAAATTGAAATATAGGTCAAGAAGCTCAAGAGAAGGCTGTACACATTTATATACAACCCGTATACATCAATATACAACTATGTATACACAACTTGTTTTGGCATAAAATTGGGTCAATGCCAAATTACAGTTGTTTGGTTTGATGCCAGTAGGCCCAATCAGATTTTAAAATTTAGTTTAGGACAGGTTGAAAGAAATTGGGCCTGCCAGCCCATCAATTCAAATTTTGGGAGAAGGCCCAACTTTATAACCTCCTCTCACCCTTTATTTTATTTGATTATTTCTTGTCTAACTAACCTTCTTTTCGAATTGGTTTTTATTTGATTAAATTCCCCAGAAGAAAGTCATTTTTTCTTTTACATTTCAAAATCAAAATATTTATATTTTATTTATTATTTAGTTTCATTCTATTTCATTGGTTGTCTTGCAACCTTAAGTTATCTCCCTTAGAAGATTCCCCTTTTAGTTGTTTCCTTTTAAAAATAAAAATAAAATAAAATAAAATTTGAATTTATTCAATTAAATTTTGAAAAATAAATAAAAAGTCATTTCTAGTCAAATCGCCGGTCAACAGTGAGTTAGCGGGCATTCTGAGGGCCTAACACCTTCTCGGAATGTACATTGAACTTCGAACCCTTTTCAATTGATTTTTATCTGTTTTAAATCTTTTGAAAAAATAAATAAAAATAAATTGTAAGTTTTCTTAATTTTCTCAAAATTAAGTGGCGACTCTGTCAATTTGAAAAGTCAATTTTTCTTAAATCATAAGATTAATTGATTTTTCAAAACTTAGTCTTTTTTTTACTTTACGTATCTGTATTTTTGATTAAACAGAAATGGCGACTCTGCTGTCCCTCATTTTACTTGGATTGATGCAAGAAATTCGAGAAAAATGAAATTGACTAAGCCAATTTGATCGACCACATATTCATCTTTTACGAAAAGGGATCTGGTACGGACTTTAGAAATTATGGCCGAGCCCTGAAAATGTGTTTCCTACATATCTCAGGCTATATAAGAATTCAGGCCACTTGTAGTTCGATACGCTAGATTTAACGCACGATTTTTAAAGAAATCAAAAGTCATCTCGATATCGAGTTATGAAGGAATCGGGATGCTTGGGAATAAGATTTAAGAGGGAATGTTAGAATACAGCCGAGTTTTCAACATTGAGCTCGCCTACATATCCTTTAAACCAGGAATCAGGCTGTTTGTAGTTCGACTCAATCGATTGAAAAAGAAATCTATTATGCTAGATGACCTTTGGTTTCAGACAAGTGACAAGTAAAATTGAGTATGAAAATGAGACTTGTAACCTCTTAGCCATGAATGTGGCGCGCTTCACACCCATAATTAAGAAATCACATGGACATAATTTCCAAAGCTCTCGGCGCATTGTCACTCAGATTGGAAACTTGCTTTCGGTAGACCCAAATTTTCGGATGCGAGACCGAAACTGACAAAACCTAAAGAAAAAACCCACATGCCTTCTGATAGGGGTGTGGTTTGATTGTGGTGGAAGTCGCTCCTTTGCTCGTGTCCTAAGAGTTTGACACTCTTCTTTGGACTATGTCCCAGTTCGCTGTTAAGAAAAAGTTCCACGATGTGCTGCATCCCTTTTGATGTCGTCCGCATCTGTGATTTGTTTTTGAGAATTCATCCTTTCGGATGCTCTCGACAAAGACTGAGATAAAACTTATCAGCGTAAAAACTCAATTAAAAAGGGAGACAGTGTCTTTTACCATGTCGACACTTAATTGTTCTCCTCGACTTTTGACGTCAACTCAATTAGTTTGACGTAAAGCAAATAAAGCTTATGTCTTATGTATGTAATGCAATCTTTAATGTATTCTTCATTTGATGTTGAAATAAATAAAAATAGATGCAGTGCTGATATTTATTTTGATGTCGTCTTTGATGTTCTTCTTGATGTTTAATAAAATGATGAAGTTGATGCCGATGAGTAAATATTTTCTTCAGATGCACGATTCCCTTTCTGGCAGTGCATGATTTCTTGCGGGGCATGGGTATCTTCCCTCGATGTATGAATATTAACTCGCAATGCATGATATTCCGCAATATATGAATATTAACTCGCGATGCATGATCTTCCGCAATGCATGAATATTGACTTGCGATGCATGATCTTCCGCAATGTATGAATATTGACTCGCGATGCATGATCTTCCGCAATGTATGAATATTAACTCGCGATGCATGATCTTCCGCAATGCAAGAATATTGACTCGCGATGCATGATCTTCCGCGATGAATGAATATTGACTCTCGATGCATGATCTTCTTCGGGGCATGAATATTGACTCGCGATGCATGATCTTCTTCGGGGCATGAATATCTTCCCGCAATGCATAAATTCCGCAAGGTATGAAATCTTCTTGCGATGCATAAATTTTGGCGAGGTATGAAATCTTCTCGCGATGTATAATTTTCTGCGAGGCATGAATATCTTCTCGCAATTAACTTGTGATGCATAAATATTAACTCGCGATGCATGATCTTCCGCAATGCATGAATATTGACTCTCGATGCATGATTTTCCGCGATGCATGGATATTTGCTCTTGATGTATAATCTTTCGCTATGCATGCATATTGACTCTCGATGCATGATTTTCCGCTATGCATGAATTCTGCAAGGTATGAAATCTTCTTGCGATGCATGAATTTCTGCGAGGTATGAAATCTTCTCGCGATGTATGACTTTCTTGCGGGGTATAAATATCTTCCCGCGATGCATAAATACCGCAAGGTATGAAATCTTCTTGCGATGTATAAATTTCAGCGAGGTACGAATATCTTCTTGCGGTGTCATCATTGGTACCAAACGAAGATGGTGCTTCCATTGAGCGACATAGCGAGCTTCTGGGTGCTTTCTAGATAATTATATCGTCTCAATTGAAAATAATGATAAAATAATTCTTTCAGATAGTGTATCGTCCTGATCAAAATAAATAACCCCTCCGGGTAGTGTAGTGTCTTGATCGACAATAAAATAAATGAGCCCTCCGGGTAGCATATTGTCTTGATCGACAATAAAATAAATGACCCCTCCGGGTAGCATATTGTCTTGATTGACAATAAAATAAATGACCCCTCCGGGTAGCATATTGTCTTGATCGACAATAAAATAAATGACCCCTCCGGGTAGTGTATTGTCTTGATGGGCAACAAAATAAATAACCCCTCCGGATAGTGTATTGTCTTGATCGACAATAAAATAAATGACCCCTCCGGATAGTGTATTGTCTTGATCGACAATAAAATAAATGACCCCTCCGTGTAGTGTATAATATCATATCTGACATTATGATGCAACTGACGTCCTTTACGGAAATCATAAACTCTTCCTTGAGATTTCGTTTGATTCACCTTCGAATCCAGCTGGACATTCCTTGCAAACTTCACGTTGTTGGGAATTGACTGAAATAAACAAATCATATTCCCAAGTTTCCGCCATAAACGATATAACATGATTTCTTTATTTAGGAAAACTGTTGATTTTGGGAGAGTTTTCTCTTTCTTTGACTTTCCCATATTCATCCATCGGAATAAATCTGCTGGTATCAAAGCAAAGCTATAAACCTGCATCCACAGAAAAATCGTTAGTTTTTAAAGGACTGATCTGTGTCGATTCTTCAATTGTCTGCTCCTTGTCCTGCTATCTCCGGTAGATCTTCCTGATCTCCCAACTCTTGATAGATAAGACAAAATATTTTATGCCGAAACAAATGAAACATAAAAGGAAAAACTTTAAGAAAATAAATTTTCGAAAAGTAATTTTGAAAAAGGTCACTGCCAAGTGTCATGTCACATCCGACTTAGTGAACTTATTCGAGTCTATTGATTGGAAGTATATCTGATTATTCGCTGGGGAGTATTCAAAGTCACTCTGGACTTGTCTATAAATCCATGTTTGAAATTTTGAGGCCATCCTCAAAATTTCTGTCCCAGTTAATTGTCTTGGCTTATCTTCGACTGTTGCTGAGTAAATTGCGAAATTTTTGAGACCCTCTCAAAAATTCTGTCCCAGTTGCAAGTCTCGAAATATCTTAGCCTTGACTTGTTGAGGAAACATCTTATTCTCGAGAATTTTTGAGTCCCTCTCAAAAATTCTATCCCAGTTTCTAGTATAAGAGGAATAGAAATCTTATGGGAGATATGACCGAACCCTTGTGGCGCCTACGTATCCCGTTGAGGCAGGAATCAGGTCAAACGTAGTTCCCCCTCAAAGGTTAATAAAGAAATTTACAAAGAAATCGACCGAGGCCGACATAGGCCGCCTACGTATCTCATTTTTGAGAATTCAGGTCAGACGTAGTTCATTATAAGAGGGATAAGAATTCAAGCGAAACAAATACAAGCAAATAGAATGATTACAAGTAAATAACAGAAATGCAAAACGAAGCTTCCCACGTAGTATCTTTTGACAGCATCTGAGTTGATGGGTTTGGTCCATACACTGCCATCCATCTCTGACAGTACCAAAGCACCTCCAGATAATACTTTGCAAACCATGTAAGGTCCTTGCCAGTTCGGTGCAAACTTTCCTTTGTACTCGTCTTGATGAGGAAAAATACGCTTAAGAACCAAATGACCAACCTCAAAATTTCTGGTTCTTACTCTCTTGTGAAAGGCACGGGTCATTCTCTGTCTATACAGCTGGCCATGGCAGACTGCAACCATTCTTTTCTTATCAATCAAAGTTAGTTGGTCAATCCGTTTGCTAACCCATTCAGCGTTGCTTAACTCAGCTTCTTGGATGGTTCTCAATGACGGTATCTCAACTTCAGCAGGTATGACCGCCTCTGTTCCATATACTAGCAAGTACGGAGTAGCACCAGTCGATGTTCTGACCGTCGTTCGATAACCCAGTAAAGCATATGGCAACATTTCATGCCAACCTCGATGTTTGTCAATCATTTTCCTCAAAATCTTTTTGATATTCTTATTGGCGGCCTCTACAGCTCCATTCATTTGTGGGCGATAAGCAGTTGAATTACGATGAGTGAACTTAAATTGCTCACATATCTCTTTCATCAAGTGACTGTTGAGATTTGCGCCGTTATCAGTAATGATGGATTCTGGCACTCCAAATCTACATATCAGATTGTTGCAAACAAAATCAGCCACCACTTTCTTGGTTACCGACTTGTAAGAAGATGCTTCCACCCACTTGGTGAAATAATCAATGGCAACCAAGATGAATCTGTGTCCATTAGAAGCGGCTGGCTCTATAGGACCGATGACATCCATTCCCCAAGCTACAAATGGCCAAGGTGAGCTTATAGCATTAAGCTCGTGAGGTGGTACTCTGATCAAATCGCCGTGCACTTGACATTTGTGGCATTTTTGCACGAATTTGCAACAGTCATTCTCCATAGTCATCCAGAAATACCCGGCTCGTAGAATCTTTCTTGCCAAAGTGAGCCCATTCATATGTGTACCACACTCTCCAGCATGTATTTGTTCAACAAGCCTTGCAGCTTCGGCGGCATCGACACATCTTAAAAGACCCAAATCTGGAGTCCTCCTATAAAGGACTTCCCCACTTAGAAAGAAATTGAGTGCCATACGGCGTATCGACTTCTTCTGATTAGATATAGCATTTTTGGGATAAGTCCCAGACTCCAAGTACCTCTTTATGTCAAAATACCAAGGCAAACCGTCTGGTTCTGTTTCAACATGGGAACAATGAACTGGATGTTCTTTCAACTCTATATTCAGGGAGTCAATGTAATCTGTATCCGGATGTTTAATCATTGAAGCGATGGTGGCCAGAGCATCAGCTAATTCATTCTGTATTCTGGGAGTATGTCTGAACTCGATCTTACGAAATCTTTTGCACAACTTCTGTACATATTGTACGTAAGGTACAATCTTTGGGTTTTTCACAGCCCATTCTCCTTGAACTTGATGAATCAAGAGATCTGAGTCTCCGATGACCAATAACTCGTAAACATTCATGTCGATGGCCATTTTCAAACCAAGAACACAAGCTTCGTATTCGGCCATGTTGTTTGTGCAATTAAACCGGAGCTTAGCTGCCATGGGATAGTGTTGACCAGATTCTGACACTAAGACTGCTCCGATACCTTTACCTTGATAATTTGCCGCTCCGTCAAAGAATAATCTCCAACCTGGGTATGCCTCAGAAATATCTTCGCCCACAAATGACACTTCTTCATCGTGAAAATAGGTCTTGAGTGGTTCATACTCCTCATCAACGGGATTTTCTGCAAGATGATCAGCCAAAGCCTGTACCTTTATTGCCTTCTGAGTCACATACACGATATCAAACTCACTCAACAGCATTTGCCATTTGGCTAACTTTCCGGTCGGCATCGCTTTCTGGAAAATATACTTCAATGGATCCATTCTGGAAATGAGATATGTAGTATACGAAGACAAATAGTGTCTCAATTTCTGGGCAAGCCACGTCAAAGCACAGCACGTTCTCTCCAACAAAGTATAGCGAGACTCGTACGGAGTAAACTTCTTGCTTATATAGTAGATAGCCCTTTCCTTCTTTCCTGTCTCGTTGTGTTGACCAAGTACGCATCCGAATGCGCTATCTGAAACAGACAAGTATAGCAACAAAGGACTCCCTTCTCGCGGAGGAACCAATACCGGTGGGTTGGACAAGTAATTCTTGATAGCATCGAAAGCAGTTTGACACTCCTCGGTCCAATTAGTCAGGGCGTCTTTCTTCAGCAGCTTGAAAATAGGCTCACACACCACTGTTGATTGTGCTATAAACCGACTGATATAGTTTAACCTCCCTAAGAAACTCATCACCTCTTTTCTCGTTTTCGGAGGAGGTAACTCTTGAATTGCTTTAATCTTAGAAGGGTCGAGCTCGATACCTCTTCTGCTGACTATAAATCCCAACAAATTCCCGGCTGGAACTCCGAAAGCGCATTTGGCGGGATTTAACTTCAAGTTGTACCGACGCAAACGATCAAAGAATTTCCGTAGGTGCGTCAAGTGATCCGAACTCTCACGGGATTTGATTATGACGTCGTCCATGTACACTTCAATCTCCTTATGAATCATGTCATGGAAAATAGTCGTCATGGCTCTCATGTAGGTGGCACCGGCGTTTTTGAGGCCGAACGGCATCACCTTGTAGTGATATACACCCCAAGGTGTAATGAAAGCTGTTTTTTCCGCGTCTTCTTCATCCATCAAAATTTGGTGATAACCTGCGTAACAATCCACAAATGACTGCATCTCATGTTTGGCACAGTTGTCAATCAAAATATGAATATTTGGCAATGGAAAATTATCCTTCGGACTAGCTTTGTTGAGATCTCTATAGTCAACACAAATCCTGATTTTCCCGTCCTTCTTGGCGACTGGAACGACGTTGGCCAACCAGGTTGGATATTGTGTTACCTCCACCAATCGGGACTCTATTTGCTTGGTGATTTCTTCCTTAATCTTCAAACTCAGTTCAGGCTTGAATTTTCGAGTTTTTTGCTTCACCGGCTCGAACCCTGGGTTGATCGGTAGCTTATGAGATATGATATCAGTACTCAACCCTTGCATATCACCGACTTCCCAAACAAACACATCACTATATTCGGCAAGCAAATGAACCAGGCTCTCCTTCTGATCTTCATTTAGGTGGGTACTGATCTTAACCTCTTTAACACATTCTGAATCTCCCAAATTCACTGTTTCCGTTTCCTCTAGATTTGGTTTATGCTGATTCTTGAACTGTCGAAATTCCTCGGTGACGTAATCTGGTTCCCCACATTCTTCTTCACAATCGTCAACCTTGTCGTCATTTGTCTCATTTTGTTTATTTAGCTCATGACATGACATGACATTGGCAGGTCTGTAACTTATGTTACTGAAATCATAAACAGATAAAATTAGGAAAGTAAAGTATAACAAACAACTAAATAAATAAAGAGGCTTTCATTTAAAATAATGCAAACTTTGGCCATGGCATGGGGGTCATGTTGCCTTTTTGAACATCGCAACGGAAATTCGAAAATTGAACAGTTAAGAAAAATGCAGAAATGGTGGGTCTCGGGCCTCCTCCGGACAACCACCAATTTTAGTGTGCATAAAATAACTCCTTTCTACCGAAGAGTTCGGGACATCAGGATCGGCGTGGAAGTCTAGTTCTGCAGTACCTCCCCTGGTTCAGCATCACGAATACCAGCTAGCTCGGCCTCCTCCTCGACAACAGCATCGATCTCCTCGAAGAGGTCACAGATTCCTTCCCTAAAGTCTTCAGGCTCGGCAGACTCTTGGATCGGAAAGGATTGATACAGATGCGGGATCGGCTTATCCAACTCTTGATTTTTTTTCTTCTTCATCTTCACGTCGTCATCTGTGGAGGTGTACCCCAAACCATATCTGGATCCCTTAACGAGGACCGGAACAGGCTCAATAATTCCTTGGAAATCTCTTCCCAATCCGAAACCTGGCTCGAAACCATTCTGCAGCATCACAATGGCTATCATTTTGTATACGGCTGGCATGGGGGCCTGTGAGGCCAAGTCTTCACCAGTCGCATTCACCAGCTCCACCGTGTAAAAGTCTGTACCTCGCGGTATTTCATCAATGATCGGCACCTGCCTGCTCGAGTGACTTCCCTCGCCGTGAATAACCAACTCTTCATTCTTCCACACAAGCTTCATCATTTGATGGAGAGTAGAGGGAACGGATCCCGCCATATGGATGAACGGCCTTCCCAAAAGAAGGTTGTAACTGGTATCTATATCCAATACTTGGAATTGCGCGGTGAACTCTGCGGGGCCTATTTGAAGGGTCAAATTCACTGCTCCCAACGTCTCTCTTTGAACCCCATCAAAAGCTTTCACGTTGACCTGGTTTTGCTCCAGTTTCCCAAGGTCAAACCTTAGTTGCCTCAACGTCAACAATGGGCAGATATTCAAACCAGATCCGTCATCTACTAAAACACGGTTGACAACCTTTTCATGGCATATCACAGTAATGTGCAGCGCTTTATTGTGTGATATTCCTTCAGCTGGCATCTCATCGTCACAAAAGCTGATCCGGTGCCCTCGAATAACCTGATGAATCATGGCAGCCACGTTATCACTACTTGTACCTGAGGGTACATATGTATCATTGAGAGCTTTCATTAAGGCCTGCCTGTGGGACTGAGAACTCATCAGTAGGGCCCATGCGGAGATCTGAGCCGGAGTCTTCTCTAAATGTTTGACGATGGAATAGTTTTTTGGTTGCATTCTTCTCCAGAACTCTTCTGCTTCTCCTTCGCTTATCGGCCTCTTAGCATGATCCTTCTTCTGTCCTCCGAGAGCAAGCTCATCAGGAGTGTAGCACCTTCCGGACCTGGTCATGCCTTGGGCCACAGCAGTTTCAATGATAAATTTAGGCTTGACGAGAGTTTCCAAAGGCACCATGGCAACAACCTTTGTAGGTGTCAGAATAACAAACTCTCTCTTTTCCTTGACGCTTAAAGAAGCGACAGCCCTTTCCAAGTCCTCATGCACAATGGGAGTAATCATCTTTGTTCCACACTCGTCTTCATCCATTTCAATCATATTGACATTGCCACCTCCATGATTCGGCAACGGGTTTATATTGACATTTGGCGGTGCCGGTTGGAGAGAAACTACCTCTTGATCGATCAGATCCTGGATTTTGTGCTTAAGGTTGATACAATCTTCCGTGTCATGTCCAACACTGTTGGAATGATAAGCACATCTTTGATCTGGCTTGTAGAACTTTGAATTGACATCCACGGGCTTGGGCCCCACAGGGTGGATGTATCCAGCCTCGGCTAGTCTCTCAAATAGTTTGGTCCGGCTTTCAGCAAGTGCAGTAAAGTTCCTTGAAGGCCTTTTTTCAAATCTGGGTCGAGAAGGGTCGTAACTGTTTTGCTGAGGGGGAGGCACCTGCTGATAATTTTGGGTACTCGGACGAGGAGTTTGGCTTCTAGGATAAGGGTTTGTTTGATAATTTGGCGATGGAGCTTGGTAATTCGGGAGGGTTTTTTGATATAATGGAGCTTGGACTTGATAAATGGGCGAAGGTTCTCGGTAGCTCGACTGTATATTGGCACTGTTGGGAGCAATATTCTGATGAGGGGATGGAATCTGGTAAGGTTGAGGGTAATTTGGGTATATGGGAGAAAATTTTTGGAGATTTGGGGGTGGACTCTGGTACGACAAAATTTGAGCATCTGGATAGGTGGGGGTAGTATTATTGGATTGCGGGTAGTAAGCTTGGTGAGACTTTGGGGAAGGCCCGGAACGATCTTGGGAATGTGACGAGTTTCTGGGGGCTCTTCTTCCCCCATACGAGACAGTGGCAACTTCCTCTCTTTTCTTCCTTATCAATCCTGAAGATCCAGGTGACGCGGTTACTCGGGCTATCTTTCCCGACTTCAGACCGTCTTCGATAGTCTCGCCAACTTTGACTATTTCGGCGAATTTAGCTCCGACTAGCAACATAATTCTGTCGTAGTATTCTGGCTCCTGCACCCGCACAAACACTTCCACAATCTCTTTCTCGGTCATGGGCGGCCTTACTCTCGCCGCTTCCTTCCTCCATCTATAGGCAAACTCCCTATAGCTTTCAGTCGGTTTCTGCTTCATCTTCTCTAGAGAATATCGATCGGGAACTATCTCGACATTGTATGCAAATCGGTCAATAAAGTCTTTGGCCAGCGCATTCCAACTGGGCCACTGCTTGGTTTCGTGTGAAGTAAACCACTCGAGGGCCTCCCCACATAGACTTCGGCTGAAAAGCCGCATCAACAAGGCCTCATCCCTGCCAACTCCCACGAGTTGGTCACAATATGCTCTCAGATGAGCCATGGGGTTGCCTACTCCTCCGAAGGTGTCAAACTTTGGAATTTTGAATCCTTCGGGAAGGTTCAAGTCTGGATGGATGCACAACTCTTCGTAACTGAGTCCAGCGACGTCTGGGATGCACTGTAGTTCTTTCATAGCCCTTTTGATTTCCTCTTTTATATCAATCTTTGCATCTTCCTTTGCCTTCCATTCTCTTTCCTGCTCTTTATAGTGATCCAACTCAGAACCGTGCACCTCGTGCTCGGCAGAAATGGGAACTTGGAAGGTGGCTCTTTTTGGGAGGGGTGGAGCTATAGAGGGACTTGGAACATTTTGGACGGTCTGGTAATTCTGTGGGTAGGCCTGAGGATTGGTGTTCTGATTTAAATGGGAATGAGGTGTTTGGGGACTGAAGGCAGTTTGATTTTGGTTTTGATTATGTGGCGGTGGAGCGGTTTGAGTATTCTGAGGATGGGGTGGCATTTGAGGGTGGTTATTTGGAAGAGGCAATGGAGTTTGGTAAGATACAGAAGCGTATTGGGGGGTTTGGGTTGTTAGATCTATCGCAGATGGATTATGCACAGGTGTGGAAGGCTGGTTCTGAGTTGGATCCGTGTCTGATGAAGGGAAGTAGATCGGAGGTCTTCTATCAGCAATATTAGGACCAAATCCAGGTGGAGCCGTATCCTGTCTCTGTTGCATTTCAACTCTCATTTCGGCAACCTGTTGCATCAGCTGCATGATCAGTTCGTTCTGTTCCGCTACGGTGGGCTGAGCCACCACAACGTCAGTAAGACTCACTTCGTCGTTGTTGTCTCCCATAACTATCTTTCCTTTGTCTGAATTTTGTCTAGGGAAGGAATCAGTAGGACCTTTCGATCTGGTGAAGTAAGGATGATCTGTCAGCTTTGATCGACACAGATCAGTTAAAAAGTACCTGAGAAGTGAAACAACTCAAAGGCAGATTTGTCAGTGCAGATTCAGAGTACAAAATGCATAATATCACACAGACAGCAGATAAATAGACAAATATACAGACAAATATCGCGTCTTAACATGCTTGTGACCCTTTTATGCCAAGGGTAGGCCTACCGATTTGAAGGATGTATATGCTTTTTAAAACCCGATTTATTATCCCTAAAATACTTCATTAATAACATCCAAAGTGTCTGATAAACATAAAATAGAGGAATAGTCCTGAAAATAAATTACAAAACAAAGTACAAATAAAACAGTCCCACGCAGGGGATGGTAAAATTCAAGCCTCATCTGATCCTTCGCCAAGTCTAGCCCTCTTGGCGATGTTGACCTCTTCCCACATGGCATATCTGTTCGCCCAGAGATGATCTCTCGCCAGTCGAGCTCCTTCTTGATGTCTGAACCCCTCTATCGACTGAATCTGTTGTTCCATGCTATCATCTAACTCTGTCATGCACTGTCTGGCTCTTTGTAGTTCTTGTTTCAATCGAGCTATGACTTTGGCGTCTTCTGATTGATGACGCTGATGCTCTAATTCACTCCTATCAAACTTCTCTTGAAGGCGGTGAAGTCGGACTTGATGTTTGGCTCCAACATCGGCAATAATGTGAGGAACGTTTAGACCAGGCTCAATAGTTCTAGTGAGACTCTTTTTTAACCATTCTTTATACTCCCCCTAATATTCTGGACGAAACCTATCTCGTACAGGCTCACCCAACACTCTTCGAGATCTCTACATCCTACGCATATCTTCAGCAAATGCAACTCGCCCATTCTCGTGGTCAGTTACGAATTTCCTCATATCTGCGATCTGGGGCAACTCTTGTTTCCCTCCTAGTTGTCTCAAAACTCGACCGGGAGCATATGGTCTAGTTCCTCTTAACCCAGCAAATACCAAATAAGGGACCTTTTCAGTTCGAACCACCATATTCTTAGTTACCACCAAACTATCTATTGACCATTGTACGTCTTCTTCTCTTAGTCCTCGAAGCCTTGGATACCAAAAACTCTCTCCTCCAGTCTTATTGCAACGATTGTGATACAACCACCAATCATGACCATGTAGCTCGTTGGACCGTCTTAGGGGATCTGGTTCTTTTGGGTTATGAGTCTTGATTAAATGTCGCATAATCCACCACTGTAGTATCAGATTACACCCTTGAAAGAAGCGTTCTCCGTTCTGACATTTGTCTAAAGCCCTGTAGATGTCGGCCAGAATCATAGGCGCCAAAGTGTAGTACTTTGTTGATGTTTTGTAATCCACTCCATAGAAAATGGCATGAGTGACCATAAATACACTAGGATGAATAGTGTATCTTGTCCCTTGAGGGAAAACCATAGTTCCGAGGAAACATATCGCAAATGCGAGGGGACGCGTTTCTTTCCATTTTTCTTTTGAGACGAACTCGTCTTTATGTTTCTCATAAGCCCTTGCACGCCCAAATCGATAATATAATTTTCTGAATGGTATATTTGGGCCCGGGAGCTTGTCCATCCACTTGGCTTTAACCAATGACAATTTCTCTTTAATTTTGGCGATCTGTATCTGGGTGTCGTTTCCTTTTGTTGCACATGGCGACACTTTCATAGCTGATAAGGATTTCTTCTATAGTCGGCGTCAACTCTACATCCCCGAACCGAAAAACCATGTTCTCGCTATCCCAGAATTTCACCATCGTTCCAATTAAGCCAGGCCATGCATTCATCTCTAACAGCGACGGGAGATAACCTATGTGTTTCTGAACAATCATTTTATCATCGTTGCTCATGAACCTCCACCATACTTTGAGGAAAGGATCGGGAATAGTAACCATTCTTGTTTTCAAAGGTTTGTGTGTCGAATTCATCCTACCAAAAAATAGCGAACAGAGATTAGTCAACCCCCCGCCCCGTAGACAATAAATTGTTTTTAAAATGCATATACATCCTTCAATTAACACATAAGCATGATTGTCTGTTTTTGGCAATTTGGGCCAAATAGACACAAGGTGGGCTTCTAATGGGCCCAACACGCCTTGGGCGTTGGGTCATCTTAGTTCAAATGCTCTTAAATTCGGGATTTTGGCTCGGCTCTACGCTAGTTTACTAAGAGTGGCTTTTCAAAAGACCGGGAACCCAAACGGACAATTTGGGCTGGAACTCGCGACAACCATTGGACGCATGACGAACCAATAAATTGTCGCTAATTCCAAAAAGGGTGAGTATAAAAAAGTCCGGCTGCGGTTCCGCAAACCGTCCTTTAATATACTATACAATATATATCAAAAATATGTCATGATATGCAATGCCAGTTTATAATTTAAACAAATTAATCACATGTAAGCAATTTAATAACACAATTAGTTCAAATAGTCAAATCATTTTGGTTAGAACTTAATTATTCCCCAGCAGAGTCGCCATTTCTGTTTTATCAAAAATACAGATACGTAAAGTAAAAAAAAGAGTCAATTTGAAAAGTCAATTTTTCTTAAATCATAAGATTAATTGATTTTTCAAAACTTAGTCTTTTTTTTACTTTACGTATCTGTATTTTTGATAAAACAATAGGTTCACCTCAATCTTGAGAAATGTCCCGAATCACCGCATCGATGATGAGTCACTGAAAGAGTACTTCTATCGGGGACAAAATGATAATAATAAAGTAGTATTGGATACGATAGCGGGTGGTTCTTATGGGGAGTGTCTGTACGCTGAGATCGCTGAGAAGTTAGAGAAAATCTCCCGAAATAATAAAGATTGGAGCACTAGGAAGTCAGATACTGGGAGAAACACTTTTGCAGTGCAATCCGCACACAACCCAGCCACAGATGATATTCGTGAAGAAATGGCTCAAATGAGAATTGAGCTTGGGTTGGTGTTGAAACACGTCACTGGGGGTGCAGAAAAGGTAAATGCAGTGAACTACTTGTCTAAACCACCACCGCCAACTGATGAGTTTTACTATGAGAAGGACTCTTATGCGGTAAATGAGCAGATGGGGGGTTTCCGACCAAACGCCCAAGGCTCCAATCAGGAGAATTGGCGCCAAGGTCAAGGAAACCAAGGTCGGAACTATGGTAATTACAACCGAGAGGGTCATTATGGCCGAGATGGGAATTACAACCGCGACAACAATTTCAACCGGGGTAACTATGGTAACAGAAGTGATAGGAGTGGGCCCTATGTTCCACCTCAAAATCGTGAAGTTGCTCCTAGGGATGGTGGAGGTAGTATAGCGCGAGTTGAGGATATGTTGCAGAAAATGAGGAGGAGGTTCGATGCTAGTGATGAGCACACTAAAGAGTTGAGGAGTGACTTAGCGAGTATTGGGCAGAAAGTTGATGCACATGCAATCTCGATCAAGCATCTCGAGATGAAAATAGACCAATTGTCTTCGACTGTGAACCCACGCCAACCGGGCACTCTTCCTAGCAATACTGTCCAAAATCCAAAAAATGATGGACATTGTATGACAGTCACAACTCGAGGTGGTAAGCAAACCATCGACCCACCGATGCCGTCTGATGTAGAAAATGTGATAAGAGATGATGATGAGGTAGTGGAGGTTAGTGGTGAGTTAGGAGACAAAACAGGGAAAGAAGCTGAAGTACCCCAAAAGGTGACTCCCATGCCTAGACCACCACCTCCATTCCCACAGAGGTTAGTGAAAAAGACCGAGGATGGTAAATACCGGCGTTTTATCACTATGCTCAAACAGCTTTCCATCAATGTCCCTTTGATAGAAGCTCTTGAACAAATGCCCGGTTATGCCAAGTTCATGAAACATATGGTCACTAAGAAAAGATCGGTCAGTTTTGAGGATGATGATAGAATGCAGCATTGTAGTGCTATTGCTACAAGGTCTCTAGTGCAAAAGAAAGAAGATTCGGGTGCCTTCACTATTCCATGTACAATCGGGTTATTACACTTTGCGAAAGCATTATGTGATCTTGGGGCAAGCATAAATCTCATGCCTCTCTCTATTTACAAGAAGTTGGGTTTGGGTGACCCAAAGTCCACTGCGATGCGTCTACTGATGGCCTATCGAACGGTGAAGAGGCCTATTGGAATACCCCACGATGTGCTAGTAAAGATGGAGTCATTCATATTTTCGGACGATTTTGTGATTCTTGATTGTGAGGTCGATTTTGAGGTGCCTATTATTCTTAGGAGGTCATTCCTTGCTATTGGTAGAGCCTTAGTTGATATGGAAAAAGGGCAAATGAAATTTTGGTTGAACAATGAAGAAGTGACTTTCAACATTTATAGGTCCATGAGGCAGAGTGGTGAGCTCCAATTGGTATCTGCCATATCTTACAGGGTTGAAAAGTCATCTGAGGTACAAATAGAAGAGCGTCTGTGTGTAGAAGCACTAGCGGCAGTGATCATGAATTTTGATAGTGATTGCATTGAAGAGTATGGGCCATTGGTCGCGGCACTTGATCGAGGTGATGTTCAGTTTAAACCAAAGAAGTTTGAGTTAGATATGAAGCATCGCGAGTCTCCACCCGTGAAACCATCTATAGAGGAGGCTCCAAAATTAGAACTTAAGGCTCTACCACATCATCTGAGGTATGTATTCTTGGGAAAAGGTGACACTTTGCCAGTAATTATTGCATCAGATCTGAATGTGCATCAAGTTGAGAGTTTGGTAAAGGTGTTAAAAAGGTTCAAAAGATCTATTAGGTGGACTATTGCGGATATTATTGGGATCCCTCCTGGTATTTGTTCGCATAAAATCCAACTCATGCTCGATCATAAGCCAAGTATCGAGCACCAGAGACGTTTAAATCCACCTATGCAAGAGGTGGTAAAGAAGGAAATCATTAAGTGGTTGGATGCTGGAGTGATATATCTAATTGCCGATAGTAGTTGGGTATGCCCTCTTCAGTGTGTACGTAAGAAAGGGGGAATGGCTGTGGTCCCCAATGAGAAAAATGAGCTTGTTCCGATGAGGCCGGTGACTGGATGGAGAGTGTGTATGGATTACCAGAAATTAAATGCATGGACCGAGAAGGACCATTTTCCTATGCCCTTCATGGATCAGATGTTGGATAGACTTGCCGGAAAGGGATGGTACTGTTTTCTTGATGGTTATTCGGGTTATAATCAAATTTCTATTGCACCATAAGATCAAGAGAAAACCACCTTTACTTGTCCTTATGGGACCTTCGTGTTCAAAAGAATGTCGTTTGGGTTACGTAATGCACCGGCCATATTTCAGAGATGTATGATGTCAATATTCTCCGATATGGTAGAGGACACTATTGAGGTTATTATGGATGATTTTTCAGTGGTTGGTGACTCCTTTGAGCGGTGTTTGAGTCATTTGTCTGAGGTTCTTAAGAGGTGTGAAGACTGCAACCTTGTGCTAAATTAGGAAAAATGTCACTTCATGGTGAAAGAAGGTATTGTATTGGGTCATCGCATTTCAGAGAAGGGTATAAAGGTTGATCGAGCTAAAGTTGAGGTGATAGAGAGACTTCCTCCACCCATCTCTGTAAAAGGTGTGAGAAGTTTTCTTGGGCATGCAGGCTTTTACCGGAGGTTCATAAAGGATTTTTCAAAGATTGCACATCCTTTGTGCAAGTTGCTTGAGAAAGAGTGTAAGTTTTATTTTGATGAATCCTTTCTTAAGGCATTTGGTGAGTTGAAGGAAAAGTTGGTGTCTGCACCTATCATCATTTCTCCGAATTGGAGCAAGCCATTGAGGTGATGTGTGATGCGAGTGGGGTTGCTCTTGGTGTGGTATTGGGACAAAGAAAGGAAAAAATCATTCATCCCATTTACTATGCTAGTAAAGCCCTGAATGAAGCCCAAAAGAACTACACCGTGACTGAACAAGAGCTCCTTGCAGTAGTCTTTGCTTTTGAGAAATTTCGCTCCTATTTGCTTGGCACGAGGGTTATAGTGCATACTGATCATTCTGCTTTGAGCTATTTGATGGCAAATAAGGATGCGAAACCGAGGTTGATTCGTTGGGTATTATTATTACAAGAATTTGACTTTGAGGTGAAAGATATAAAAGGAACCAAAAATCAAGTTGCTGATCACTTGTCCCGATTAGAAGATGAAGCAATGAGGGAGTTAGGTGAAAAGGCTGAAATTAATGATACTTTCCCTGATGAACATGTATTGGCTGCCTCCCAAGACTTAATTCCATGGTTCGCAGATTTTACGAATTATTTGGCTAGTGATATCGTCCCAACGGACTTGTCCTTTCATCAAAGGGAAAAGTTCATGCATGATGTGAAAAAGTTTTTTTGGGGTGAGCCATACTTATATAGGAGTTGTGCCGATGGGCTTATTCGGCGTTGTGTGCTGGAAGTTGAGATGTTGAGTGTTTTGGAGGCATGCCATTCTTCGCCTGTAGGTGGGCATCATAGTGGTATCCGGACTGCTCACAAGATCTTGCAATGTGGCTACTATTGGCCAACCATCCATCAAGATGCTCATGAGTTCGCCAAGGCATGTGATAGATGCCAAAGAGATGGTGGCATTTCGAGAAAGCAAGAGCTCCCTTTAAATCTTATTATTGTGATTGAATTGTTTGATGTGTGGGGCATTGACTTTATGGGCCCTTTTGTGAGTTCTCATGGGATGAAGTACATTCTGGTGGCAGTCGATTATGTGTCTAAATGGGTGGAGGCTATCGCACTTGCGAATAATGAAGGGAAGAGTGTCACCGCGTTCTTGAAAAAGAACATATTTTCCAGATTTGGCACCCCAAGGGCTATTATCAGTGATGGGGGATCCCACTTTTGCAACAAGCTATTTAAGGGATTATTGGAAAAATATGGGGTTCGCCATAATGTGGCCACTCCGTACCATCCTCAAACTAGTGGGCAAATTGAGGTGTCAAACAGGGAGATTAAACAGATTTTGGTGAAAATGGTGAATGCTAGTAGAACGGATTGGTCATGGATGCTTGATGATGCTCTTTGGGCCTACCTGACAGCATACAAGACTCCCATAGGTATGTCCCCATACCAACTTGTATATGGGAAGACTTGTCACTTACCGGTTGAATTAGAGCATAAAGCCATGTGGGCAATGAAAAAGTTGAAAATGGATTGGAATGAGGCTGGGAACAGAGGTTAAACGGGTTGAATGAGCTTGATGAATTTCGCCTAAAATCATATGAAAGTTCAGCCCTCTACAAAGAAAAGATGAAGAAGTACCATGACCAAAAGATTGAGAAGCGTGATTTTGTGGTTGGGGATTTGGTGCTTTTATTCAATTCTAGGTTGCGCTTGTTTTCTGGGAAACTCAAGTCCAAATGGACTGGTCCCTACTTGATCACCCAACTATTCCCTCATGGTGCGGTTGAGTTGGAAAACAAGGAGGGTGTAAGTAGGGGTGGCAAACGGTCGGATTGGATTGGATTTGCAAGGGTTGAATATGGTTTGAGAAAAAATGGGTTGGATCATAATCCATCCAAATATAATATGGTCAAATATGGATTTGGTCAGATATGGTTTGGTCAAAATGGTTCTAACCATTTAACCAAATTTGTTTTTCAAAAATATAAATGTACCCCTCTCCACATACCCCCCCCCCCCCCTCCACCTTACACCAACCTACTCCTAAAAAAAATTATTTTTCAAAAATAAAAAAAAATCTATTTTTCAAAAAAAATAATAAAATTACTCCGCCCCCGGGCAACCCCCTGCCCCCCACCCCACCTTCCACCAATATACCCTATTTTTTTTTCAAAAAGAAAAGTGTATTTGCAAAAAAAAAAAAAAGTTTGACCTCTCCTCCCGGGCATTCTCCGCCCCCCCCCCCAATCCCACCCCACCCCACCACAACTTCCATCAACCTGCCTCTAAATTTTTTTTATTGAGTGAAAGTGAAAATAAGTGATCTAATATGGATCAAATGGATACCCATATTGAACCCATTTTGACCATATTTGAAGAGACTTTTAAAATATCTTGAAGCCCATATTTGACCAATTATAATATGAGCGATCCAATTCATTATATATGGTCAAAATGGGCTCATTTTATTAATATAGGCTGAAATTGCCACCCCTAGGTGTAAGGTTCAAGGTGAACGGACAGCGAATCAAAATTTATCTGGGGCATGCTGAAACGGCGAATGAAGTGATCGAGGCATACTTCTTGATGAAGTGTGAGTAATCAAGAGTCCTCCGTCGTGCCGCGACATTAAATCAAGCGTTGATTGAGAGGCAACCCAATATGTATCCTCTAGCCAACTATAGGTCTTTCGTGATTTTCTAGGAATAGTTGCATTATTTTTGCTTTTATTACTTAATGTCCCGTTTAAATGTTCTTTTATTTTTCTTTAGAAGTGTTGGCTAGAGCGTAGTTTAGGTTCCGTGTCCAAAAAGTGTCAAAAGAAATAATACAAAAAGATTAGCTTAATGGGTGTTAAATGTGCAGGGACCATATCACCAGAAATCTGCAGAAAACTGGTCTGGTGCACCCATCGACGGACCGTCGGTAGGATCTGTCGTGCCCAGGTATGTTCTTTCAATTTTTCTAAGTTAGGGCACTGTCCGACGACCCACTTATGGTCCGTCTACGGGGAATCATCGATCCCTCACCCACCAACCCGACCCGACCCGTCCGGCTATATATTAAAAGATTTTTTAACTTTTCAGTTACCCACCTCTTCACATACCCCATAACCGTTTTCCTTCCCTATTTCCTCTCATTTTCCCCCACTTCCTCACCCATTAACTCTAAATTCCTCATCAGATTCTCACACTTCCCCCAATTCCAAAAGTTCATTTCTCTCCCAAATCTCCCATTTTCTTCAGTCCCTTTGCCGGTCGGTGTTCGTGGTGGTTGTTGCTGCTGTTCAAACTACTAGTGTTCATACTCCTTTTCCTCTACTACAGTTTTCAGGTATGTTTTTCTGATCTGCTCGATTAACTATTGTTAATTTTCCTGATTACCTTTATGTCTATCTGTTTGGGTATTTAATTTTGGACCCCTTTTGCATACTAAAACTTACACCCAAAAGTTCTAAGTCCCTTAGAACACTAAAATTGAAAGGGATGGTGGTGTCTTGTTAAAAATGGTGTGTGTTTGCATGATTGTGTTCCTAATCTAGGGTTTGATAGGCTGTCGAAAATGAATGTTAAAACTAGGAAAATGCATGCCTTACGAATGACGGGATGCTGGGTAAATGTTTGGGAAACTTAGGCTTCTTAGGATACTCCGAATTAGTAAGATGGGGAACCAAATTGGCTGCAAAATTCTGTCCCTGAAGGACAGTACGGACCGTCAGTCCCTCCGTCAACCCCAACTTCCCTTGCTTAATCCAAGTGTCCGTCGACAGAACCCTTTGACGGACCGTCGTCCCTTCGACGGTCCGTCCTGCACAACCGTCAACGCTGTTAGAACCTTTGCTTCTGATTTTCTATAAAAATAATCTAAGTGTCCCTCGATGGACCCCTATGATGGACCGTCATCCCTTCGACGGTCCATCCTGCACAACCGTCGACACTGTCAGAACCTTTGTTTCTGATGTTTTAAAATTTTATTCTAAGTGTCCCTCGACGGACCCCTGTGACGGACCGTCGTCCCTTTGACGGACCCCTGTGATGGACCATCGTCGCTTTGACGGTCCATCCTGCACAACCGTCGACACTGTCAGAACCTTTGCTTCTAATGTTTTACAAAAAAAAATTCTAAGTGTCCCTCGACGGACCCCATGATGGACCGTCGTCTCTGCGATGGACCGTCGATGGGTCCGTTATGCAGTGCTGCACTTCTGTACTGCCATTCCATTCTGTGTTTTACTCTTGTTTTTGATGCTTTTGAATGTGTTACAGGCTTGCAGTGGTACTAATAAACTTCTCTTTGCAGGTACATATGGCACCCAAGCAGGATCGTGTCTACTCGAGAGGGCGTTTTAAGTCTGTCGCCCGTCAAGACGGATGATCATAGGCTCAGACGATGAGCGTGACCCGGAGTACGTGCCACCAGGCACCCTCACTCCTTCCCGTGCTGTCCGCATCACTAGAGCCACGCCCACGAAGATGGCGCCCGGCGGAGTCACTGCCTCCTAGTCTGATTAGAAGCGCATACTGACCGGCACACCTTCTGGGTCGGCTGCACATTCTGAGGGAGCGTCTGGCTCCGAGGAGGCTTTCGGTTCTGAGGAAGCATCCGGCTCTGTGGAGGTTTCCAGGTCTGAGGAGGAGCCTGCCTCGTCTGATGAGGCTGATAGTGCTGAGTCCACTCCAGCACCCCAGACTGGCGTCCCTGCTCTAGTTACGGATCAGCCCAACCAGTGGTGTGTCGAAGGGCAATATCAGGTATATGTTGATGCCAAGGTGCCCAATGACAAGGGGGTCATGACCCGGACCCTGACACTCGAGCGGCGGGTTCTCACGGGGAGTCTTCCCACCATGCCGGTCATTCATGAGTTATTCACCAGACATCGGCTGGAGTGGACGGCTCGAGATGTAGGCCGCAATAGCGAGGAAATGGCCCCAGAGTTCTATGCCTCCTATGTGGCGACTCTCCGATCTCAGCTGGACAGGCGGGCAGCCCCCTCCAAACATGCACCTTTGGAGTACGTCCGAGTCCACGGCAAGTGGGTTGATATTTCCTTGCCGGCCATTCGCAGGTTTCTCTATGGCGCGGATGTTGATGCCACCCGGACCCCCCTCACCGCCGAGTTTGACTATCGGTGGAAGTTGATCAAAGATGGCCGGTTCCAGCGTGAGCCAGATGTGAGAGAGACCACCAAGCGGTGGATTGCACAGAACCTCTCCGTGGATGGTGAGGCTGCCGATTGGGTTCTAGAGCCCAAGGGGAGTATCAAGAAGGCCAACCTCACCTTCCCAACCAAGTTTTTATGGCTATTGGTCCGACTGCCTTTCCCCAACTGCTGATAACATTGTCACTTGGGATCGTGCAGTGCTGATGGCTGCCATGGTTGCGGGGTTCGAGGTGGACTTCGCGTGGCTGTGGCAGGCGGTGATGTATGAGAGAGCCTTTAAGGCCACTACTACTTACCCCTTCCCGTACATGGTTTTTACATTGTGCAGGTCTGCCGAGTGCTCGCGTGGCACATTGATGTGATCAAGAACCCGCCTGGCACAGTGGATATTGGCCTCATTCGGGATGAGGCCAATGAGTTGGCTCCCCACAGAGGGCCCCGTCCAGAGGTGCAGCCGCTTGGTGAGAACCTGGCGGCTATGGTAGAGCAAGACAAGAGGCTATCCGGATACATCTGAGCCTACCGACACCACTCCGGTCGAGTCTATCCCGGATGGTAGCACCGCTCTGAGCTTCTCCCGCTCGACTCCATCTGCTACACTGGTCCAGCTTGCTAAGGTCCAGAAACTAGAGGCCCAAATGGCCACACTTCTGCATCACATCCAGCCTTGGATGTAGAGGAGCATTTAGAGAGGAAGATGGCCCAGCATACTGAGCGGAAGATCATGGAGGTCCATCAACGCTTGGATGCATTTGAGTTGCGGTTCTCGCTCGGCCAGCCCCTACAGAGGATGTGACGACTCTCCAGGCTACTGTGGAGAGTCTGAGAGCAGACTTGGATACCATACTGGAGGCTCGGGTGCCTGAGTCTGAGCCCCCTTCTGCAGATCCTGCTGAGGACACTGTGATGGCTGCCCTGTTCGCCACCACTGATGTGCCACCACCTCCCCCACGAGATCGTACTAAGAGGCATCAAGCTAGATATGAGGATGAGTCTCGGGCACGCAGAAAGGAGCGCCACGAGTTGGAGGCCGCGAGGAGAGCCTCGCTGATTGATGAGGAGGCCCGCCAGTTGAGGGTTCTAGAGGTGGCTGCTGGGGCGTCTAGCTCCAAAATTGTTGAGGCGGAGAGGAGCACTACTGATGGTGTTGTTCTTGCTGAGGACACCACTGAGGGTGTCCCTACTACAAAGGAAGCAGGTTCCGGGAAACCGGACCCGCCAGCTTGGTGATCGCCGGCGCTTTGCGCCTCAGGTTTGCTTCACCTACCACCCTATTTTATATACTTTTATGCATTGGGGACAATTGCATGTCTTTTTGTTGGGGGTGGGGTAAATGGAAAGTGAGTGCTAGGGTGAAGTCGGA
This sequence comes from Solanum sitiens, assembly GCA_016801875.1. NCBI lineage: Eukaryota > Viridiplantae > Streptophyta > Magnoliopsida > Solanales > Solanaceae > Solanum > Solanum sitiens. Next base: position 370,769 of record JABWTJ010000229.1, read on the forward strand.
GTAGCCCAACTCACGATCCTCTCTTGGGGTTTTCTTGCCTGTGTTCTTTTTCCCTAAGAGACTGGTTATTTTATTGTTGAACCGTCGTGTTGGTATCTTTTGTACATAGTATAGAAATGGACTTTGAAGCATGATGGCTAAACAAAATGATATCCTGATTTAAAGAAAATGCTGCATGACTAGGCACAGTAACTGATAAATGTGTGGCTCTAAGCATGACATAGAGATACACCACTGCATGACCCTAAATCTAAAACTCGAACTAGGTTTCTGATAATTTGGTAGAGTAATGAGATGTCAAGTGAGTGTGAGGAAAATTTGAATATTTCCACCATTGGTACTGAGCTAGAACTTGCCTGGTTAGTCCTGCTAAAATTAAGCCGTGATAGACAATTAGGAAAGGATCATAGGCCCTTGTTCAAGATAGCCAATCTTTAGCCTATATAAAAAAAAAACGAATGAAATTAATCCCTTCTTGATCCAAATAATTTGAGCTTAAAATAGACCTTTCTTTTTCACCCCAACTGATCTTTTTTGGGAACAATGTGTTGGCCCTGGTCCCTCCTTGGACATGTGTACTTCAGCTTATGCCAAAAGCATAAGTTGAGGGTGGATAATGCAGAAAATAATCTTGTCGTGGCCCTGACCCAACCTTGGGTATTGTGTACCTTGACTCATAGCAAAGCCATGAGTTGAGGGTGGCTATTATGAGGAATGCTCCGGTAAGTGGGGTTGAAAGAATAAAGAGAGAGAAAGAACAAAAGAAAAGTGACTCAAGAAAAGTTTAAAGCAAAGTGAAAAATTTGAAAATACAAGTAAGAAAAGAAAGGAGTCACTTACACAAAAAGAGAAAGAACGGAGAATAGCAAGGCAAGGAGGGCGGAATAAAATGATGAAAAGGTAGGACGCTTAGCCGTTATGTCAAGGAGGGCAATAAGTCACTAAAATACATCTAAATGTATCCTACCTGACCCCGAGCCTAAGTTACAAGCTAAGAAAGTCCTATCGTGATCCTAAGAGTCTATTATGTTGAACTTAAAGGAGTGAAAATAAGGGCAAGCCTATGGCAATAAGTATAAATGAGGTGTGAAGTTGTTCTGAGAGCGAGTGTTGAAAAATAATCCTTATACTCAAACTGAAATCATTGTGTGAAAAATAAGGATGTTGTTTTGAAGCGAGGACATTAGTTGCAATACCGGAAAATTGGTACCTTGGTGAGAGATCAAAGAGGATAGGTGTCGGTGTGTGGTGAGTCTGTGTCATGGTCTCATCCACATGATCGAGCCTAACAGTGATAGCATGCATAAACATAATAAAAATAATCGGGATTGATAGCCAGATGATTGCGAAAGCTAAAATAAGGGTACTCTTGTACAAAGATTTTGTGGTGAGTCATAGTGGTCGCTTGAGGACAAACAACGAATTTAAGTTGAGGGTGTTGATGTACCGTGGTTTCATGGTACTTTCAATGCTTTTTCCTTAAGTTTAGGGTGTGTCTAAGGCCTTTTTGTATTAGTTTTAATGTATTTTTCTCTTTGTTTGTAGGAAATCTGTCTATAATGAAAACGCGGAAGAATTGTGCTGAAATTGCAAAAGTGACGACCTACGGAGCCATCGACGGTCCATCGACCCCTTGATGGTCCGTAGGTGGCAACCGTCGTATGAAAGAAATGCTGCTAAAGGAAGATCGGGGAATTCTGACCAAGTGTGGGGCTACGGAGATGCTCGACGGACCGTCATCTCCACGACGGACCATCCTGCACATCCGTCATCCTTAACAGAAAGTAGCCCTAGTACCCATCTTGAAAAGATCCTAAGTGTGGAGAAACGGAAGCCATCGACGGACCGTCGTGCACTCAACGGACCGTCATCATTGTCCGTCGATGGTAACAGTGAGTTGGAGAAGAAAGCAGTTGAAAGAGAAGCTAAGTGTGGAACGACGGGGGGCCTCGATAGTCCGTCGTGGCCTCGATGGTCCGTCGTCCCGGTCGTCAACTCAGACGTGTTTTTTGGGCAGATTTTCCTTAAATAGATTTTCCTTTTATTTTAGGACTGCTTTATTATAAATACTTGTAAAAACGTTATTTTTGGGATTAGACTTTTTGGTATTTTTCAGTTTTATTATTCTAGTTGTTGAACTTGTGATTTTGGGAAATTATTCTATTTTTCGGAATCGTTTGTTGCAAGACTTTTGATTAATTCAAGTAATTTTCTGGATTTTCTTCAATCTCATCAAAGTAAGTACATGAATTCTTATCTAATTAACATGAATTGTGTGATTATTAACATGGATAACTAAATCCATAACTAGGGTTGTGGGAACCATGGGTAAATAACAAAGTAAAACTAGCTAAAATAACAATTCTCTAATAGTTTCTTGCATGTATTGATAATTCTTTCGTTTAGAAGTCTTTTTAACGAGTGCACGCGTTAGAATTCGCCTTGTTGATACTTTCTGGACCAAGGAGGTAGTTAATAAGAAAAGAATTATCAACATAGATTTAGTATACACTATCTAATAGGCTAGTGTCGATTGGTGCGAAGTAACAACTAAGCCAAACATCGATTATGATGCTTAATATGAGGTAAAGGTAAGGTTTAGTGAAGCATACACACGTAGCTGGACCAAGGTGCGGAGTGAAATTTCCTAGTTGCTGGACCAAGGAATTAGGGATATATAACTTACCACTTTGCATGCAAGATACTAGGAAAGGATTGTTATTAGCTAGAATTACTGCGTTATGAACCTGTGGGGAACATTTATGCCTAGTTACTCTCATTACTTGATAAAAATCAAATGGGAAAATACATAAAATCACCCCTGAACTTGGCACGAAAACTCGCTTTAGTACTTAAACTATGCGGGTAATTATTTACCCCCTAATATCTTTTAAAGTGAATTAAAATACACCCAAATCGGTGACATGGCAAGTAAAAAAAAAAAGAGGCGCGTAAAGATAAAAAAAATAAGGAAAAAAATAATGAGTGGACCCCAATTTTTTTCATTTTATCCAATAATCTTTTTTTTTCTTCATCTTCTTCATACCCTACCACCCCCAACCTTTAGTACCACCACCCCCACCCCCACCTACCGTCCTTTCATCTTCCTCACACCCAATCCACCCCTCCCATCCTCAACCACCACTTGCACTACCTTTTCTTCTTCTTCGACAGCCCCCACCCCCAACGAACCCCCACTCTTACCCTATTTATTTGTCTTACAATCTCTTCTTCTTTTTCTTTGTTATGATTTTCATATTTTTGTCCTTCTTCAAGACGGATCCATCCACCCTCATTTCCTTTAATTTCTATCAATAAATTCAAAAAATGTGATGAACAAGAAAAAATTGAAAAGTCATCAATTTGTTCTTGCTTCAAATTAATATTAGTCTTTATGTCAAGGTTTTAATGTAATGAACTTGAAGTTATTTTCAATGAAACTCTACAAATTTTCATTTCAAATTAAATTTTTAGTAGTTATTTTTTTTTAATTTTGTGTTTTAAAAATTGAGTGTTCTTGTGAGAATGATTTTGAGATTTTGAATCTCTTTCAATTGATTTTTTTAGATTATTTTTATTATATTAATTCTTATTTTTTTATTTTTTTTACTTTCTAAAATTGTGAGCAAATAAAAAGAACAAAAAAGAATTAAAAATCAAAATTTAAATATGTTGAATGGGATCTGATGTGGCAATGACGTGACGCTGATGTGGCGCTGATAGATCGATGACATGGCGCATGTGAAATGCACTTGCCATTGTGAGACTGGTATTGTTATATTAGGGTGTATTTTAATTCACTTTAAAAGAGATTAGGGGGGTAAATAATTACCCGCATAGTTTAAGTACTAAAGCGAGTTTTCGTGCCAAGTTCAGGGGTGATTTTATGTATTTTCCCAAATCAAATCTTTGAACTTGCCACTTGTTTACTTAGAAATAGTTAATTACATTTGTTACTTAAAACCCCCCATTTTGTTACTCGTTTTCGGAAAGGACTTGACTAAATAGAAGTAATCGTAGGTTAAAGCTAAGTCTAAATCATTTTCCTCGTGGGATCGACCCCAACCTCATAGTTGGGTTCTTTACTTGATACGACCGCTTATACTTCTTTTCGAGAAGTAAATTTGAGCGTATCAAATATTTCTTCCTAAATATTATATGACTAATTATAAGAGTGGTGAAAGTGATCCACTATTTATTTCACTATTATCTTCTTTAACCACCAACTAACTTAATTATATAAACTACCCCACTAATTTTGTAATTTTAATTACGAATAGTCCCAAAATAACCAATTAGAATCTATTCAAAAAATAAAAATAAAAATATTTTATGAAACACAAGACTTTGGCACTCGAAACGACCAAAGGGTCGTTACAATAGATACCAATTTATCTATCGTTCGTCCTCGGACGATCAAAGGAAGGCAAGGTCAAGAAAAGGTACCTGAATCAGTAAATAGGTGGGGATATCTTTCATGCATATCAGTCTCACTCTCCCAAGTGGACTCTTCAAGTGGCTGATTCTTCCATTGAACCTTGATAGATGCAATTTCCTTTGACCTCAACTTGCGGACCTCCCTATCTAGAATAGCTACACGCTCCTCCTCATAAGACAAATTCTCATCAAGCAAAACTGAATCCCAACGAATAATGTAGTTTCCATCACCATGGTATTTTTTTAGCATAGACACATGAAATAGGGTGCACTCCTTACAACCCTGGAGGCAAGACCAATTCATAGGTAACCTCCCCCACGTGATTCAGAACTTCAATTGGACCAATATACCTCGGACTAAGCTTACCTTGCTTACCAAACTGCATCACACCTTTCATGGGTGAGACCTTCAGCAAGACTTGTTCACCCTCCATAAAATCCAAGTCCCTAACCTTTCTATCTGCATACTCTTTATGCCTGCTCTGAGCTGCTAAAAGCTTCTCCTGAATGAATTTCACTTTCTCTAACTATTCCCTCAAAAGATCTGTACCCCAAGGTCTCACCTCAAATGCATCAAACCAACCAAAAGGAGACCTACATCTCCTCCCGTATAATGCCTCAAATGGGGCCATATCAATACTCGAGTGATAGCTATTGTTGTACGAAAATTCTGCTAAGGGTAAGAATTTATCCCAATGACCACCAAAATCTATCACACACGCACGAATCATATCCTCCAGCACTTGAATTGTTCGCTCACTTCCCATCGGTCTGAGGGTGAAATGCAGTACTAAGATCCAGTCTAGTACGTAATTCAGCATGTAAGGTCCTCCAAACTTAGAAGTAAATTGCATACCTCTATCTGATATGATGGAAAGTGGAACTCCATGCAACCGGACAATATGAGAGATATAGATTTTGGCTAACTTCGCTGCATTGTAAGTCATCTTGACCAGAACGAAATGAGCAGACTTAGTTAACCTGTCCACAATAACCCAAATAGAATCAAACTTACCTAATGTCTTTAGAAGACCAACCACGAAATTCATTGCAACTTTTTCCCACTTCCATTCAAGAATGGGCATTCTCTGAAGTGTCCCTCTCGGCCTATGATGTTCATACTTTACCTGCTAACAATTCGGACATTGGGTAACAAAATCAACTATGTCACGTTTCATTCTACTCCACCAATAATGTTGTCTCAAATCACAATACATCTTGGTTGCACCAGGATGGATAGAATACTTTGAACTATGAGCCTCTGCAAGAATAGTGTGAGTCAAATCATCAACACAGGGTACACATACCTTTCCCTTAATTCTCAAGATGCCTTCCTCATCAATCACTGCCTCTGTAGCCTCTCCCCACAATACCATATCTCGAATTTGTCTCAGCTTCTCATCAGCAAACTGACTCCCTTTAATCTTGTCAAGAAAAGAAGATCTTGCCTCTACACGAGCTAAAAATCTTCTCTTCTCAAGTACTTCCAGCCTCATAAAGTCATTAGCCAGAGTATGAACCTCTCTAGCCAATGGGCGTCTAGAAACCTGTAAGTGGGCTAAACTACCCATGCTCCCTGCTTTTCTACTTAAGGCATCTGCCATAACATTAGTTTTTCCAGGGTGATATAAAATAGTAATATCATAGTCTTTCAATAACTCCATCCACCCCCTCTGCCTTAAATTCAAATCTTTCTGAGTAAACACGTATTGTAAACTACGATGATCCGTATAAACTTCACACTTGACCCCATATAGATAATGCCTCCACTGCTTTAATGCAAATATAATTGCAGCCAACTCTAAATCATGGGTTAGATATTTACGTTCATGCACTTTCAATTGCCTTGAAGCATAAGCAGTTACATTTCTCTCCTGCATTAGCACTACACCCAAACCAGAATAAGATGCATCACAATAAACAATAAAATTCTTACCTTGCACTGGCAAGGAAAGAATCGGTGCAGTAGTCAACAAGGTCTTGAGTTTCAGGAAGCTTTCTTCACATTAGTCCGACCATACAAATGGAACATTCTACTTAGTCAAATTGGTCAGCTGGGAAGCAATAGAAGAGAATCCCTTGAAGAATTGGCGGTAGTAGCTAGCTAAACCAACAAATCTCCTTACCTCTGAAACAATAGTAGGTCTTACCCAATTCTTTACTGCTTCAATCTTAGTGGGATCCACCATCACTCCATCCTTAGAAACCACGTGCCCCAAGAAGGACACTGAATCGAGCCAAAACTCACACTTGGAGAATTGGGCATAAAGTCTTTTCTCCCTTAACAACCCCAATACAATCCTCAAATGCTCTTCATGTTCTTTCCTGCTCTTTGAGTATATCAGTATATCATCAATAAATACAATATAAAAGAGATACATATATGGATTAAAAATACCGTTCATAAGGCTCATGAAAGCAGCAGGGGCATTCGTAAGCCCAAAAGACATTACTAAGAATTCATAATGCACATACCTGGTTCTAAAAGCAGTCTTTGGAACATCTGTTGCCCGTATTTTCAATTGATGATAACCGGACCTCAAATCAATTTTAGAGAAGACACAAGTACCTTGTAACTAATCGAACAAATCATCAATGCGAGGAATGGGATACTTGCTCTTAATCGTTACCTTATTCAGCTGCCTGTAGTCTATGCACATCCGAAAACTACCATCTTTCTTCTTCACAAATAAAATAGGAGCACCCTAAGGGGATGCACTCGATCTAATAAAACCTTTACCTAACAAATCCTGAAGTTGGGCCTTTAACTCAGCTGGGGCCATTCTCTAAGGTGGAATGGAAATGTGGCGAGTACCCAGCTCCAGGTCAATAAAAAAATCAATATCTCTATTTGGTGGCATACTAGCCAGGTCTGCAGTAAACACATCCAGAAACTCACGGACTATCGAAAAAGACTCAATCGAAGGAACTTTGGAAGTATCATCCCTGAGATTTGCCAAGAAAGCTAAAAAACCTTTACTCACCAACCTCTTAGCACGAAGAAAAGAGATAATACGAACTGGGGTGGAAATATAGTCACCCTCCCAAAATAGTGAATCTGTCCCAGGCTTGGCCAAGGTCAGAGTCTTAGCATTACAATCTAAGATAAAAAAAAATTTGGAGAAAGCCAAGTCATACCCAGAATTACATCAAAATCAACCATCTCTAGAATAATCAAATCCACATAAGTATTTCTCCCCACAAAAGTCACAAGGTAATACCTATACACCTTCTCAACTATCACAGACTCACCCACAGGAGTAGAGAAACAAATAGGCATGTCAAGTAAATCACAATGTTAATCAAGACCACTAGCGAATGAGGAAGATACATATGAAAATGTGGATCCAGGATCAAACAATGCATAAGCCATGCAATCACAGACCAGAAGAGTACCTGTGATAACATCATCAGATGTCTCTGCCTCTGACCTCCCATGGAAAGCATAACAATGAGCCCTATCACCTGTCTGTCTATTGCCCCTGCCAGGCTGCGCTTCAGTATTTCCAACATGCCCGCCACCCCGGATGAACTGGTGACCACCATTACCTTGGCCACCACATCCTCCAGGATGACAACCTCTACCTTGACCACCTCTACCCCTAAATGTTGGGGAGCCTGACTCTGCTTTGGACAATATTTTCTGATATGTTCGGCCTCTCGGCATCCATAACAAATTCTGGAGTCGAGTGTAGGTCTCTATGAAGATGAAGAAGACTGGAGATAACCCCCAAACTCAAAAAAAGGCTGACTCTGCAACGGACCCTCTGCTAAAGCCTACAATGAAGACTGAATAGGACGGGCTAGATAACCCCCTGAACTCTGCCCTCTGGAGTAAGAACCACTAAACTCACCTCCCTTACGGAACTTCTTAAATGTCGACGCCTTGGTGAAGTCGTCCGGCTTCACCCCCTCTACCTCTATCACAAAATCAACTACTTCCTGAAAGGATTTTGCTACAGCAGCTACTTGTAAGACTGGAATCTGCAAATATGACCTCAATCCTTTCACAAAGAGGTGAATCCGCTCTTGTGGACTTAAGCAAAGCTGAGTGGCATACCTGGATAGTGCATACAATTTGGCCTCATAAGCAACAACAAACATCCTTCCTTTCTCTAGGCTCAAGAACTCATCTCTCCTCTTGTCCCTCAAAGTCCGGGATATACTTCTCCATGAATAAGCTAGAAAATGATGCCTAAGTCATATGTGGTGCCTTTGCTAGTCGACACTTAACATAAGACCGCCACCACATTTTGGCATCCCCTTGAAACTGATATGTCACAAACTCAACACCGAATCGTTCTACTATGTACATCTTATGTAGCAGCTCATGACAATCAACCAGGAAATCATAGGCATCTTCCTATTCAGCACCTTTGAATATTGGAGTTTTCAAATTTAAGAACTTAATAAAAAGGTCATGTTGGTCACCTGTCATTATAGAACCTGTAGTCAATCGAGGAAACGTGCCTATTTCCAAGGATGCATCCACGGGGAGCCACAGCAGCTGCATGTTGTACTCCTTGAACCTGAGGTGCTAGTGCAGAAAACACTTGGGTGTCTGGCCTTGATCAGATAACCCGGTGAGATAATTGAGAACCTGATTAATCATCTCCGGAGTAGGCTGGGGTGGTACTTCCTTCTCATGAATCTGCTCATCTTCCACTTCATCACCCTCTCTCACTAACTCTTCAGGCGGTGGCGGAGTCACCGCTCTATCCCTAGCTAGACCAAGTGATTGTCCTCTGCCTCTAGTGGGCCTTCTCCCGCGACCTCTACCACGGCCTCTCGCCACTGCTCCCCCTCGAGTAGCAGCCCCAATTGTTGGCTCATACGCACTCTGTCTTACTGGTGTTGGCACAGTTGTTGCTCTAGTTCTGACCATCTGCGAAATAGAGTTAAGAAGGTCATATACCAACTTGTATCACCTAGATACCAATTAGATCCAAGTAATAGCACCAAAGAAAGAAAATATGAGTTTTCCTAAAGCATGTAGCCTCTCGAAAAAAGGTAAAGGTGTCCCCATACCGTTTTGCAAGACTCTACTAGACCTGTCCTTGTGTGATGAGATCATCTAACCTAATGCTCTGACACCAAGTTTGTCATGACCCAAATCGATTCGTGAGTGGCACCCACACTTAACCTCTTAGGTGGGCGAACCAAGGGATCCGAATCCTAACATATAGCAATAATTCAACTATGAATAACAAAAATAATGCGGAAGCTTCAAAACTTATGAAAGTATCATTTCCCAAAACCTGAAAGTCATCACATCAAGGACATCTAATCTCCAAATACTAAGTCTAAGAATATCAAATACACCAAACTAAAAAGAATAAAATGGTACGTGTCCGAAAACATAGGACATCATTTCATGACAAAGAGAATCCAACACGAGCTTAAATGAATAGTTCATCCTGGAACTTGATATGCTGGAGACTGGCTAAAGTTGAGGGCAATTTGTAGTCATTGGTACACTCGCTGCACTCCATAAAGGAAAACAAATAAAAACATAAGTAGGGCTCAGTACGGGGCAACATGTACCGAGTAGGTATCATCGGTCAACCCAAAATAGAAACTAATATACAATGAATAATAGTATGAACTCAACTATAGCACTTAATAGGTGATAAGCAACAAACAACATGAACCAGTGTCAACAACACAAAAGTAAGTATGTAATAAGTCAACAATATCACTATCATCATGAGGACTCATGCCTCCAACCAAACCATTTGGGGAATTGAGTTCTTTGAGATTGAGTACATTCCGTTAATTCAATATATTTTTCCTTTAATATTATCGTGTCGGAACGTGACACTCTGATCCAATTATACGGTGTCAGAATATGACACTTTGATCCAAGAATACCGTACCGAAATATGACACTCCAATCTAATTATATAGTGTGGGAATGTGACACTCCGATTCAATTATACTGTTTTGGGACGTGACACTCCGATCCAAGAATATCGTGTTGGAACGTGACACTCCGATCCAATTATACCGTTAATTTATCATTTATTATCACCACTTTTAATTCATTGATAATATTTCATCAAGCCTTCTTTATTCAGGGCATCACTTCGATAAATAAGGTTCAAGAATATAAATTATACGGTCTCAATGTCACGACCCAAAAATGGACGTGATGGCACTCGTCTTATCCCACCAAGACAAGTCATCCAAAAATTCAACAATTACAATAAAATGTGGAAAATTTACTATCAACTTAAATTATACCTCAAAACCTGGTTGTCACGTGTACAAGCCTCTAAAGTATACAATTGAATCAAAAGAAAATATAAGTCTAATATGACATTGTTTCTAGAGTAGAACAAAATCATAAACATGAGTAAGAAGGTAGATGACAAACAACTACCTCACAAATCTCCAAGAAGCCTTGGAAAAGAAGAGAATATATCAGTAAGTTCCGGGATAGTAACCTACAAAAACATTGTAGAAGAAAGGAGTGAGTACTAAACCACACAGTACTCAACAAGTAAAAATCTAAACACAAGCTAAGGGGTTGAAATACGTGTTTACATCCCCACTCTATTAAAATAGGGCGAAACATCGCGGTGACTCAAAAAATAATTAATTGATTTAATTTTAAAAGAGTTTTAAAAATGAACGAGTTTTAAAAAAAGAGTCGCCACCTAATTTTAGGAAAAAACTAGGAAACCATTAAGTGATCTACGAAACCAATTTGATTCTAGATAAGGGGTTCAAATTATTTCGAAGGGAAGGGGTTAGGCACCCTTCGAAATCCACAAGTGTGGGTCCCAACTGAATTCTTTTTTTTTTTCAAATTGAGGAGGAGATAATAATAATAATATACAAGTAATATAAATATGCAATATACACAAGTAATAAAATAAAATAATAACATAAGAAACGGCCTAAGGTTTGCCTAACGTCGATATTTACATAATAATGAATAAAAATATAATTTGAGCTCTTCGAATAGCTTCAATGGAAACAACTCTGTGTACCTGTAAAGACACTTAGTAAAAGTGTTAGTAATAAATAAATATGAATAAAATTGAATATAAGAAATAATAACTAAAAATAAAAACCCGTCTTATTAACATTGGAGGCCTTGGAAATCGACGGTAATTTCTTCATCGGCCATTTTAACAAATTAATAATATAAACTTAATTAAATTTCCGTCTTATAAAATGTGGAAGCCTCTAAACCCGACGGATAGATTTTTCATTGGCCAATTTTAACAAGTAAATAATATAAAGTTAACTAAATTTTCCGTCTTTTAAAATGGAGAGGCCTTCAAAATCGACGGAGAGATTTTTCATTGGCCAATTTTAATTACAACTTAAATAGAACTAACAAAAATGTAAAAAGACAAATATCATTTGAAATTTCACAAGCAATAATGAAGTAATAATAGTCAATGTAAATTTATTAGGAAGCACTTAAATTAACAGAGAATACAATGTTAATAAAAATAGTTTATAACAACACCTACTAACAATAACCAACCAACCAAAATACGCTAAGAACATAATTAGTCATAGTAATTATCCAAAAAAATAAAACTATAATAACAAATCATTAATTAACAAGTAAAATAAAACAAAATGCATATCAGCAAATTATAATCATCGAAAAAAACAAAATCAGTGCAAGAACAAAATAAATCAAGTAAACAAACTATCCAAAAATTAAAAATAAAATAATATAAACAACAATAAAAAGAAGAAAGAAAGCCAGACAGTATTATAAACTATTAAAATAAAATCAAGCACAAAGTCTTTATATAATTTCAAAGTATTGGAAACATTCTAAGAAAGCACTAAAATTAATTTTGAACAGTTTTATACGAAACAACAAACCCAAAAATAATAAAATATAGCTAACAAATCAAAAAGGAAAAAGCTAACTAGGATAATTACTCTACCTGGAAGAAACATCAAATACTTTGCAATCACGTAATAGAGAAGAAATAAAACTTAGAAGGAGGAATAACGATACATAGGTGTTACCGGAGGTTGTTTGTCGGTCGGATCTGCTTGTGGTTTGCCGGTGATGGGCTGGTTGTTGCTCGCTAGTCAAAGCTTGATTGAAAACACCTTAAAAAATGAACAAAATTGTTAAGAGGAAGGGGAAGAGTTGGCTCGATTTGATGGTGGGTCTGGTGAGGTGAAAATGGTGATTTAGTGGTGTCTTCGATTGGAGAAGAGTGAGTGTTGGCTTGGAGCTGTTGGCAGCATCTTCGTGGTATATTTGGATGGGTTTTCGGATCGTTTCTGGTGAGATTTGGGTCTGATTTTCTGGGTCGTTTGGTGGTGGCGTTGGTGAGAAAATGGTTGGAGATAGGGGAGGAGAGAAAGGAGAAGAGAGAGAGGGTGGTAGAGGCGGTTTTGGTTGGCTGGAGAAGAAGGAAAATGGAGAGTGATTTGAGATTGTTTGGGTGGCTGCCAAGGAGAGGGAAGAGAGAAGAGAAGAGGGAGGCGGAGAGAGGGGTGAAGAGAAGAGGTAGAGAGAAGGAAAAAAAGATTAGGGTTGGCATTAATAAGAAAACATAAATGGGCTCAAATGATGGGCTTAGCCTTGTGGCCAAAATTATCTCAATAGAATTCCTAAAAAAAATTTTCTTTTTTTTATATTTGACTAAATTTTAGATTGTGCTAAATTCAACACAAATATTAACAAATGTAACCAATAAAATTAATTTTAAAAATAATATAATGAACGTAACTAATGACTTGTAAAGATGCAATTTTAAAATTAACTAACAAAAAATCCTAAATTTTGATATATAAAGATAGTTATTGATAAACTTATTTAAAACTATAAAAAAAAATTATTCTAAGCTATTAAATAAATAAAACTTCAAAATTATGAATTTTTTAAATGTTAGGCCAAAATTGGGTGTCAACAGCTGTCCCTTTCGTTGTGTATGACTGATGAAAGAAATCGTGGACAACGAAAATTGACAAACCCAATTTTGACCGAACACATGACCTTTGTAGAGAAGTGCGGTAGAAATTAGTGGAAGTCAATTCCGAACTCGCATCTAAAAGGTTCCACGCTTTGTTGCGTCTTTGTTGAAGTAATTCGCACATGTGGCTCCTCTGAGAGTGCATCCTCTAGAATGTTCTAAAAAAAAACAAAGATAAAACTCATTATTATAGGCAAAACTAAAAGAAAAAGGGTATCATCTCTTATGATACGATAAATGGAGATAAATACAGGTCCCTTGGTAGGACAAATGAAGATGATGATCAATCTATAGGATTTGGAATGTATGTCCATCAGTAGGACAAAATGGAAATATCTTTCAACGCAGGTTTCCACCGACTTGAACGTTGAAAAGATATGGTGCACATCTTTCACCTCCGAATAGATGCGTCTTAAATGCAAATATCATTCAACGCAAGTTTTCACCGATTTGAACGTTGAAAAGATATGGTGCACATCCTTCGCCTCCGAATAGATGCGTCTTAAATGCAAATATCTTTCAACGCAAGTTTTCACCGACTTGAACGTTGAAAAGATATGATGCACATCCTTCACCTCCGAATAGATGCGTCTTAAATGCAGATGCAAATGTCTTCTTGCGATGTATGAATATTAACTCTCGATGCATGAATATCGACTCTCGATGCATGAATTTCCTACGGGGCATGAATATCTTCCCGCAATGCATGAATTTTGCGAGGGATGGAATCTTCTCACGGTGCATGAATTTCTGCGAGGTATGAAATCTTCTCGCTATGCATGAATTTCAGCGAGGTATGAAATCTTCTCGCGATGTATGAATATTAACTCTCGATGCATGAATTAACTCGCGATGCATGATCTTCTACGGGGCACGAATATCTTCCCACAATACATAAATTTTGCGAGGGGTGGAATCTTCTCGCGATGCATAAATTTTTGCGAGGAATGAAATCTTCTCGCGATGCGTGAATAATAACTCTCGATGCATGAATATTGACTCGCGATGCATGATTTTTCAATGCATGAATATTGACTCTCAATGCATGATCTTCTGCGGGGCATGAATATTTTCCCGCAATGCATAAATTTTGCGAGGGATGGAATCTTCTCGCGATGCATAAATTTTTGCGAGGAATGAAATCTTCTCGCGATGCGTGAATAATAACTCTCGATGCATGAATATCGACTCTCAATGCATGAATTTCCTACGGGGCATGAATATCTTCCCGCAATGCATGAATTTTGCGAGGGATGGAATCTTCTCGCGGTGCATGAATTTCTGCGAGGTATGAAATCTTCTCGCTATGCATGAATTTCTGCGAGGTATGAAATCTTCTCGCGATGCATGAATATTATCTCTCGATGCATGAATTAACTAGCGATGCATGATCTTCTACGGGGCACGAATATCTTCCCACAATGCATAAATTTTGCGAGGGATGGAATCTTCTCGCGATGCATAAATTTTTTGCGAGGAATGAAATCTTCTCGCGATGCGTGAATAATAAATCTCGATGCATGAATATTGACTCGCGATGTATGATCTTCCACGGGGCACGAATATCTTCCCACAATGCATAAATTTTGCGAGGGATGGAATCTTCTCGCGATGCATAAATTTTTGCGAGGAATGAAATCTTCTCGCGATGCGTGAATAATAACTCTCGATGCATGAATATTGACTCGCGATGCATGATTTTTCAATGCATGAATATTGACTCTCAATGCATGATCTTCTGCGAGGTATGAAATCTTCTCGCGATGCGTGAATAATAACTCTCGATGCATGAATATTAACTCTCGATGCATGAATTAACTCGCGATGCATGAATATTAATTCGCGATGCATGATCTTTCGCAATGCATGAATATTGACTCGCGATGCATGATTTTTGCAATGCATGAATATTGACTCGCGATGCATGATTTTTGTAGTTGCTATCAAGCTTCTCGTAGTACTTGTCAGAATTTTGAGGTCTTCCTCAAAATTCTGTCCCAGTTATAATTTTGGCAAATCTCAAAATGATCTTCAATCTTGACTTGTTGACGATAACACCTCTATTGAGAATTTTTGAGATATTTTCAAAAATTTTATCCCAGTTTTTATTGTAAGGAGAAATAATAATCACACTGGGTATATGACCGAGCCGTTGTGGTGCCTACATATCCTGTTGAGGCAGGAATTAGGTCAAATGTAGTTCCAAACTTGTAGATGATGAATACTGCAAAGAATCTGAAAGAAGATAATCAGTAGAAAATGTACAATATGAACATCATGAAATAGGAAAATAATATTGCATGTGATATCCAAAGCCTAAAAAAAACATGTCACATTTTTGGACGAACAATTCATGCAGTAAAATAGGACTCTCACACATACAAGATTAACCCGATAACACTTTTTACAATGAACAACTCAAAAGGCAAATTTTTTTTAAAAAAAAAATTGAAAGTTTCTTAAAAAGGTTTTAAAATATTAAAGAATGAGTGTTTGCTCACTTTTTCTTTTCTTTTTGAAAAATAAAGAATATGATGAGATAGTCAAACCTTTACTACAATTGGTACCAACAGTTAAGATTGCAGGTAAATCTTTTTTCTTTTTTTTTTTTTTTTTTTTTCTTTTTTTTTTTAAGATTGAATTTTTTTTTTTTTTTTTAAGATTGAATTTAAGGTAATTCCTACAGCTTCAAGTGGTACCTCCAATATACTTAAGGATCAACATGATCTGTTCATCTTGTTTCAAACAAAGGTTTTGAATTGTATCAATCCTCATTTTTCAAGTGCCCTAACGAAAAAGACTTGTCCTATTTCACACGTATTTGAAACATTCGATTTTAGGACATTTTTGAAAGTGCACTCATACTCACAAGAATGTTCAATGCATACAAATGTGATACCATACGCTTGACCCTTATGTAAATCTCCACTAATGTGAGAACATTTGGAATGAGATCATGTAGGGCTTGTCATTGGCTTGTAACGTAGGCTTAGGGATGGGTAGTATATTTATTTGGGATAAAAGTGACTAAATTCCTCCTTGAGCGTCACACAGAATTTGTGCTCTTAATGATTGGTACGCCTTTGGCGTTAGATCCTCTTCATTATTCTCTCACCTCTCAAATTCTTTTGAATTCTCATTTTTTACTCTTTTTCCTTCTTCTTTTTTTTCTCCCTTTGTTTCGACTTTTTTTTTTTGTTCTCATTTTTTGGAGCTTTTCCATTCCTCTTTTTTTTTTTTTTCTCTTTGTTTTGACTTCTTTTGAGTCCTTATTTCTTGGAGCTTTTCTTTTATTTCACTCCTTTCTTATAAAATTTTCTCCTTTTTGTTGGAGTATTTTCCTTTCCATCTTTCATTGACCTTGTAAGGGTATTTTGTCTTTCTTTATTTCTTTCACCTTTCCTTTATATTTTTTTCTCTAGAAGTCTTTTGCTTTCTTGATTTTGGGAGACTTAATATCTTTGCTTTCTAATTTTTAAATATGGATCTTCTCTTATAATTTGCACATTCTTCGTGCACTCAAGAAGGTTGGGCCAAGAGAGGATAGTGCTTGTAAGCACTTAAAAAGGTAGTGGTTAAGATGTGGTTGTCCAAAGAAAGGTTTTAGGCTCAAAGTGGAAAAACTAGGGATTAATGTAATTTGGTAGGCTTTGAAAGGCACAATCGGGTCAAAAAAGGCCTACAATCCTTTCTCAAACCAAACATTACTCAGGATTTCGCCTCGAAAAATATTCAGGTCAAGTTCTAGATCAACAGTGTAACACAATTGAACTTTGATCAAAAGCTCACCACACAATGCACATGAAACATAAGGTTAATTTTATTCTTATCTTGATTGCATGCAAGAGAATTTTCAAGGATCACAAAAGTACATATATGAGGTACCACGAGAATCTATAGTTTACCGCAAAGTCAGTCTTTTCCATCATATCAAATATATTTACATGCTCTTAACTACATAGGTCACGACCGAGCTAAAGACATGACTCTTACAATATGTACAAGTAATTTTATTTTTTGAAAGAATGATTACCGAACCCGAGAAGGGCTGCCTACGTATCTCATTAAGATGAGAATCAGGTGTGCGTAGTTCATGCAGATATGACTTGAAAAATATGCACAAACTATTTTTTTTTAGAAGATAATACCAAACCCAAGAAGGGTTGCCTACGTATCTCATTAAAATGAGAATCAGGTACGCGTAGTTCGTCCAGATATGACTTATAATAATTTAAACATTTAGACAACTCAAAGAAATTCCTAGGTCTAGCAGTCATGAAGTTTTTTTTTTTTTTGGGCACCAATATGTTTTATAGCCTCTTGATCGTCAATATTTATATTGTTTGTTGAATGTAACATACGAAATTCCACAATATTTTTTATGTATACTCTTTTTGGATGTTTTCTTGGAACTGTCTCCTCCCAATTTTCACGAGATCCAGACATTGTTATGACCATCCAGACTGATGTCGGGGACGGTATTCCTATAAAAATATGAGAAATATGTGAGAGCAGGACCATCATGCAAAATAATAATAAAAATAAATGGATGCGACCTCATAGTTAAATACTCCCCTGATTTATCATTCTGACTTGATATTAATGTCTTGTGAAATACAAAGACTCGAATTTCGCTAATCCTCTTGTCTCATTCGACTTCGAACAAATAATAATTTCTGAATCCGGACATAAATTAATTTTTTGCCTTAAAGAAGAATAACTCAAAATGGAAGAGTGTTAGTTCTTGTTCATAATGGATAATGCAAAATATCACAAATAATGAATTAAACACGTAAATACTATTTTAATTAAAGACAAACTGAAATATATCACATAACATACAAATAATAAATACAAGTCTTATATAAATGTGCATCGAGTCTTGTGTCATGCTTAATATAAGATTTTGGCTTCGCTCTACACTAGATGACTAAGAGTGGGCTTTGAATGACTGGGAACCCAAACGGACAACTTAGGCTGGAACTCACGACAACCATTGGACGCATGACGAACCAATAAATTGCTGATTATTCCGAAAAAGGGTGAGTATAAAAAAGTCTGGCTGCGGTTCCGCAAACCATCCTTTAATATACTATACATACATCAGAAATATGCCATGATATACAATGAAAATATACAATAACTAATGAATGAATACTAAGTACAATATGCAAATAATAAACAAAATATATAAGATATAATAAATGACACAACAAAAGAATAATATCCTCAATTTGAAAAAAAAAATAAACACATAATGGTTAGAACCTCTATATATCCCCAGCAGAGTCGCCATTCTGTTTACATCGCCACTCTATTAAAATAGGGCGAAACGTCGTGGTGACTCAAAAAATAATTAATTGATTTAATTTTAAAAGAGTTTTAAAAATGAACGAGTTTTAAAAAAAGAGTCGCCACCTAATTTTAGGAAAAAACTAGGAAACCATTAAGTGATCTACGAAACCAATTTGATTCTAGATAAGGGGTTCAAATTATTTCGAAGGGAAGGGGTTAGGCACCCTTCGAAATCCACAAGTGTGGGTCCGAACTGAATTCATTTTTTTTTTTCAAATTGAGGAGGAGATAATAATAATATACAAGTAATATAAATATGCAATATACACAAGTAATAAAATAAAATAATAACATAAGAAACGGCCTAAGATTTGCCTAACGTCGATATTTACATAATAATGAATAAAAATATAATTTGAGCTCTTCGAATAGCTTCAATGGAAACAACTCTGTGTACCTGTAAAGACACTTAGTAAAAGTGTTAGTAATAAATAAATATGAATAAAATTGAATATAAGAAATAATAACTAAAAATAAAAACCCGTCTTATTAACATTGGAGGCCTTGGAAATCGACGGTAATTTCTTCATCGGCCATTTTAACAAATTAATAATATAAACTTAATTAAATTTCCGTCTTATAAAATGTGGAAGCCTCTAAACCCGACGGATAGATTTTTCATTGGCCAATTTTAACAAGTAAATAATATAAAGTTAATTAAATTTTCCGTCTTTTAAAATGGAGAGGCCTTCAAAATCGACGGAGAGATTTTTCATTGGCCAATTTTAATTACAACTTAAATAGAACTAACAAAAATGTAAAAAGACAAATATCATTTGAAATTTCACAAGCAATAATGAAGTAATAATAGTCAATGTAAATTTATTAGGAAGCACTTAAATTAACAGAGAATACAATGTTAATAAAAATAGTTTATAACAACACCTACTAACAATAACCAACCAACCAAAATACGCTAAGAACATAATTAGTCATAGTAATTATCCAAAAAAATAAAACTATAATAACAAATCATTAATTAACAAGTAAAATAAAACAAAATGCATATCAGCAAATTATAATCATCGAAAAAAACAAAATCAGTGCAAGAACAAAATAAATCAAGTAAACAAACTATCCAAAAATTAAAAATAAAATGATATAAACAACAATAAGAAGAAGAAAGAAAGCCAGACAGTATTATAAACTATTAAAATAAAATCAAGCACAAAGTCTTTATATAATTTCAAAGTATTGGAAACATTCTAAGAAAGCACTAAAATTAATTTTGAACAGTTTTATACGAAACAACAAACCCAAAAATAATAAAATATAGCTAACAAATCAAAAAGGAAAAAGCTAACTAGGATAATTACTCTACCTGGAAGAAACATCAAATACTTTGCAATCACGTAATAGAGAAGAAACAAAACTTAGAAGGAGGAATAACGATACATAGGTGTTACCGGAGGTTGTTTGTCGGTCGGATCTGCTTGTGGTTTGCCGGTGATGGGCTGGTTATTGCTCGCTAGTCAAAGCTTGATTGAAAACACCTTAAAAAATGAACAAAATTGTTAAGAGGAAGGGGAAGAGTTGGCTCGATTTGATGGTGGGTCTGGTGAGGTGAAAATGGTGATTTAGTGGTGTCTTCGATTGGAGAAGAGTGAGTGTTGGCTTGGAGCTGTTGGCAGCATCTTCGTGGTGTATTTGGATGGGTTTTCGGATCGTTTCTGGTGAGATTTGGGTCTGATTTTCTGGGTCGTTTGGTGGTGGCGTTGGTGAGAAAATGGTTGGAGATAGGGGAGGAGAGAAAGGAGAAGAGAGAGAGGGTGGTAGAGGCGGTTTTGGTTGGCTGGAGAAGAAGGAAAATGGAGAGTGATTTGAGATTGTTTGGGTGGCTGCCAAGGAGAGGGAAGAGAGAAGAGAAGAGGGAGGCGGAGAGAGGGGTGAAGAGAAGAGGTAGAGAGAAGGAAAAAAAGATTAGGGTTGGCATTAATAAGAAAACATAAATGGGCTCAAATGATGGGCTTAGCCTTGTAGCCAAAATTATCTCAATAGAATTCCTAAATTTTTTTTTTCTTTTTTTTGTATTTGACTAAATTTTAGATTGTGCTAAATTCAACACAAATATTAACAAATGTAACAAATAAAATTAATTTTAAAAATAATATAATGAACGTAACTAATGACTTGTAAAGATGCAATTTTAAAATTAACTAACAAAAAATCCTAAATTTTGATATATAAAGATAGTTATCGATAAACTTATTTAAAACTATAAAAAAAATTATTCTAAGCTATTAAATAAATAAAACTTCAAAATTACGAATTTTTTAAATGTTAGGCCAAAATTGGGTGTCAACAATACGGGTACTCCTACCACCCCCAACCGAACCTCCACAACTACAATCTGCATAATAATATGTCCAACCTAACAACTCACGGTTTATAGCGCACATAGTTCAACAAGAACACTTAAACAAATTACATATCCTCAACAACAACACTTTGACAAATTACATGTTCTCAACAATAACACTTTAACAAATTACATGTCCTCAACAACAATACTTTAACAAATTACATATCCTCAACAAAGATACTTTAACAAATTACATATCCTCAACAACAAGCTCAGTATTCATTAATCACCGATTCCACAGAAAGGCATTCACAAAATCAGTAAAACACAATATCAAGTTCACTAATGATAAGTATGTGCAATGTCAAGTATAATGATGCATGTCTGACCTAGTGATACACACCCGCTGTCTCTCAGTTCGAGACCCATGGGGGACATATCTATCCATGCATCTGTCGCGGCGCACGACACGAACCTTGATAATAGTAACCATCGCGGTGCGCGATACGTCCCTCGAAATATAGTATCCATCGCGGCGCGCGATACGTTCTTCGAAATGATACATCCTCCTTAAGTTCTCATTCTTTCTCAATGCACATAACACTTGTCACAACCATGTCTTAAAATAATGCAAATGACATGTTCACACAAATAAAGAGGATATGACCATTTTCATAACATTTCACAATGCACAACAACAGAAATAGAATATCACATCAACAATGACTCAACAAGCCTTCAAACCTTATCAACACATCACACATAAACAATTAATCACATTGTCTTTTGTTACCCCTTTTTCATCATTAGAGTTAATAAATGTGAACAAGTCAACCCATCACCAAGTTCCATTACTCCCAAACATATACCACAAGGAAATACACGCATTTCATACACTTAACAAGAGTTTAGAAATCTACTTGTCTGAATCCAGTAAAAATTTATTTCGGGACTTGAGCCTTTCCCATTTGTTGAACTTCCAACTCAAAGCAATCTATTCACATACATAATCACAATAAGCTTTCAAAACTAACCACACCCATATTGCTATACGTCTAGCCTACACCAAAAAAACTCACTTAATTTATTATAAAGCTCCTAATCTTGGTGCCAATTAACATGTCAACTCTTCAATTTTTCTCCAAATTTCAAGTTTAGGATTTAGTTCTAATTCCTCCAATATTATAGATCTAATAATATTCACATAATATCCTCTACCTAATATTTAATTACTTATCTCACTATATCAAAACTTGATTTAATATGCCAACATATAAAAACTATCTCAAAAATCAAAGTAGCATAGGAATGGGACGAATTACGATTAACATAAGTATGCAGAATCTTTTTTTTTCACCAATTGAATTGTGAAGTTTACCTAAAATTAAGCCATCATTCCCAATCATTGATCATCATCACATGACTCCAAATATTACCCAATGATTAACAATAATCATTTTCCAATTATCACATTAGCCATCCAATATTTTTTCCAAGTGCAAAAAGAAACGCTACTACATATATACCAAATTGCTTATTTATATTGCAATTAAAATTCTCTCCTTTCTATTTCAAAACATAACAATAATAATAAACTATTATCTATATATTTTTAGCATGGTTTACTCTTTACCTGGACGAGAATGAAGCGGTGTCGACGCCAGCCGCCACTCACAGGTAGCTTCTGTTTTCCTTTCTATCTTCTTTTCTAAATTAATATAATATATTAAAAGTGATAAAAAAAATTATTAACTTATATTATTAAATAATGGGTCAAAAGGTATAGGATTTTAAATAAATTATGGCTTAGCCCATTAACCACCAACTAATAAAAATTTAATTATTTAATAAATATATGTCAATTAATTAACTATAGTTTAACAAATAGTTTAAAATTGTGAAATATGATTTGCGGGTCATTACATTATCCACCACTAAAAATTATGTTCGTCCTCGAACATAAGGAAGAAGAAGGAAGAATAATCGACGTTACTAAAAGTCTAAGTTATGACCTACCGATTAGTGTTCATCTCTCTTAGTGAGCTCCGCCTTAAGACCATTTCATCAAGATCCACTACTAAGAATTTGAACTTACAAATCAAATTTTGGAAGGTCCTTAAATCAAGAATGATTATCAAGCCATAAACTAACTCATGAACCCAACTAAACTTAAACCCAATGTACCTTAACATAATCATCATGACGAATCTTTTCTCACATCACCAAGATAAACTTCTGAATCAATACTGGCTACAACCAGAAGTGAGCTTGAATCAACCACCACACACCCATAATGCACAAACCATCACAAATCTTATCAAGATTTTCTTTTCACAACATTATATTTTCACAAACTTAAGTTATAAAAATCTGATCTTTCGACATTAAATACTCATCAAGGGTGAATTCAAACTTATCTAACCCAAAGAAGAAAATGACCATGTAAACACTTAACAAGAGATACACTTCAAAATGTAGAACCTCTAACGATTATTTTAGACAATTATAACTCTTCATAGCTCTTATATAATTTCTCATAAGCAAGGTTGTGTGTGTAGAACTACTGGTATACTTCAATTATCCCAAGAAAACACCAAATATGTTATATCTAAAGTAATTAAATCTGTCCAAGTATCTTGTCCTACCAAAAGCACGTCACAGGATCGGTACACCCGATCCACCACTAGGGATGCACCCATAGAAGTGAAAATATGTATGGGCATAGACAACTAATCACACTCCAAATCATATCCATCATGAAGTAGCTGGTCACATAAGAATATACAGAACCAAAGTCAAATAACACTAGATACTTCTTCCATATTTCCATACCAAACTTTTTCATTCATATGACTCCCTTTCTTTGATTTTTAGTCACCTACAATCAATCAGTCTAATACTCATTACAATATAACAAATACTTGATTCATCAAATTCAACATACTTCTCACAATACTCCATTAAAGCCAACACTCTTTATACTAACAAACATCATAATCACATCGACCCTTTACCTTACTCTCAAACTGTCACTACTATAAAAAATTTCTTAGCAAACACATTGTAGCCTTTAAAAATTTCTAACTATGGCTCTCTTTCTTTCCATTTAATCATTTCATAACAAATACGGATCACACCCAAAACTGATAATATTAATTTCAATTCGAAAAGTACTTTCCATTGTGACACGATAATTGAATCACAGCCATGGTAAACAACACGGTATCACTCACATACCAAGTCTCAACTATCCTTCAAACCATCATATACCTCATGCCAACACTTAAGAAATTATTGATCTCTCCAATAATTCGGTATACTATAAGCTCATAACCTTTACTCACTATAAAAGACCTATGTAATGCATCATAACTGCTCATATCGTCCCATCAAGTGTTTCAATCCCTTAAAATACTCATTAACCATGTAGAACTGTAGGTCCACTCTGCCGAATATCCATAAGTTACCTATCTTAATTTGAACAATCTAGCTAGACATAAAAACCTTCCACACCTGATTACTTGTCACCCAATTAAAACTCAATCATTATACAACTTCGATGATAAACCCCTAGCAAGTCAGTACCGAACTAGTTCACATCTCACATTCATATCTTAATTCTCACATTCATATCTATATTCATAGAAAAAAAATTAATAAAATCTTCAACTACAAATCAATGACTTATACAATAGGTCTTATTCCTTCACTTTTATCAAATTCTTCCCATGACATAAAATTCCTAATATATTGAACCTTTTAATACGCCAAACTCTTGTTCCTTTTGTTGACTTACTTACCAGTCTTATCCTTTGACCAACAACTCAATATATTTTTACATTACCCTCCAAACAAAAACATTACATGAAACGCCCCTTAGGTATAACAATCAAAAGTAACCAAATTTACTACTTAAATTATTTTTAAGTCCTTACAAATACTTCATACTCAATGTTATCGATCATTCCTCACCTTACCAATTCATACCTTGACAAAACATATACCATGAACATAAACTCACCATGAAAAACTTAATTTTTTTTTTAATCCACCATGTAACACAATCCGATTATCTACCAACATTAGTTCATATATTGAACATCTTTATGAATTCACGTATCTTAGCTTATCATTGATCACCTCTCCATCGACCTTATCATATCTTTCGCTAAAAATTCTACCATATTCATTATCAAACTCAAAACCACAAAATAACTAATTATCATACTCGAGATGAACGTTCGTTCACTCCTTTCTTAAGATTTATCCAATAGTTTTTAACCAATCTGATGATCTTGTGACATTATATATTACCATAATCAAAGAAAAAATGGGTGAAATCATGTATCTCTAAATCCAATTCTCAACCCATGTGAATATACCTCTTTAGCCCTTGCAATCAAATAAAATATTCTTATTCTCACCTCTTTCCGAAAGCTACACCATATCGGCTAATTTATTTATTATTATTTTTTTCATTATGACTCTAGCTCCTTTAAATTTTATTCGAGCAGTGTTTCAACACCTCCTATAACTTTACTTGCAACCAAGCTACTCACCAAATAATAGCAAACCATAACATTATATACTCGCAAGTTGTCATTATTATACAAAAATCCATTAACAAACTATCTTTGTCATATAGCTCATCCCAATCACAATCCATCACAAACTCTTACTACCATTATGCTCGTTTAGCCCTTGCCATCACTATAAAGTAAACTTTTTCATTGCCGTGACATCTCAAAACCAACTTTACCAATAAAATTCAAAAGACTAACCCAATATCATATGCACTTTTAGTAAGATTTTCAATTACCTTTAGATAAGTATACTCTTTGGGACTTCATTTACTCATAAGCTTGCCATTATGGTATCTATCCATTCCCTTGGACCTTAAGATGAAATTATTGATCCTCATTTAGAATCCTCTGAATATACTTCTCAACTCAACACATTAATATCGTACTGAAGATCCACCACTAAAAGCTTCCTTATAGATTACGCTTAGCTCAAGCATCCGTAGTAACAAACTAGTTGGTTTCTCAAACCTTGAATTCAACACCAAATCTAATTATCTGAGCATGTGAACAACTAATAACTCTTTATGTATTTATTATTCACACTTAACAATCAACATATCCATTTTCATATACCACTAGTACCACATCATGAAAGTCCGTTACAACCACCACTAGAACACATAGTACCTACTGAGAAGATCATATCAAATTAGGTCACACATTTCTACCCATCAAATAGTTGTAAAATATTACCAAATTTGTTATGTATCTAGCTCAAGCTATATGTATTCTTTCATAGGTCAAGTCAATATCAAAAGTAACACGTTTTATAACTCTAACCAAAACCAAGTAAGCATCGATACTATTGTAGTAGTCGTATCATAGTTTTTTTTAATATACAGACAATATATAAAATCGTAATAGAAATTCTAACCTCAATTGGTGCATCATTATTCTCATCATTTTCTAAATAACTCATTCATGTTATAATAACTTTAATAATTGTAGTTTCCCAAGATAAATGTCCATTATCTAGCCATCATTATAATCATTTCACTTCCAATTATCGAAGTAATCAAAATGTTGCCTATACCAGACAAATAGTATTCCCTTTAGGGTAACTAACCAAATATAAATACGTTCATAAGATCCCTCACTGTATTGTTCAACCTCATCATTTGAATATCCTCAACATGAACCATCGAGTCATCACATCACCCAATTCTTTCAAATTGTTGAACATTCTAAACTTAACCACACATCATTTTCATAAAATTACCACTTCCACCTTAATACCAGACCTAACATTCAAATCATATACGATATCAACTACTCACGTGAGGAACCACACACGAGTAATCACTATAACTAAGAGAGAATGAAGTGAAGAGATAAGAATCAAATTAGACCAAGGACGCACGATAGAGATTCAAAAAGTGAAGATTTTTCCTAAAAATCATTATAGTCTCTCGAAGATAATTATAGACGTCTCCGTATCAATCCTCGAGACTCTACTTAGACTCGACTTGTACACACGTGAGACATATGAACCTGGGACTCTGATACCATTTTGTCACGACCCAAAAATGGACGTGATGGCACTCGTCTTATCCCACCAAGACAAGTCAGCCAAAAATTCAACAATTACAATAAAATGCGAAAAATTTACTATCAACTTAAATTATACCCCAAAACCTGGTTGTCACGTGTACAAGCCTCTAAAGTATACAATTGAATCATAAGAAAATATAAGTCTAATATGACATTGTGTCTAGAGTAGAACAAAATCATAAACAGGAGTAAGAAGGTCTGTTGAGATGACAAACAACTAACTCACAAATCTCCAAGAAGCCTCGGAAAAGAAGAGAATATATCAGTAAGTTCCGAGATAGTAACCTACAAAAAGATTGTAGAAGCAAGGGGTGAGTACCAAACCACACGGTACTCAACAAGTAAAAATCTAAACACAAGCTAAGGGGATGAAATACGGGTACTCCTAACATCCCCAACCGAACCTCCACAACTACAATCTGCATAAAAATTTGCCCAACCTAACAACTCACGGCTTACAGCGCACATAGTTCAACAAGAACACTTAAACAAATTACATATCCTCAACAACAACACTTTGACAAATTACATGTTCTCAACAACAATACTTTAACAAATTACATGTCCTCAACAACAATACTTTAACAAATTACATATCCTCAACAAAGATACTTTAACAAATTACATATCCTCAACAACAAGCTCAGTATTCATCAATCACCAATTTCACAGAAAGGCATTCACAAAATCAGTAAAACACAATATCAAGTTCACTAATGATAAGTATGTGCAATGCAATGGAATGCAATGTCAAGTATAATGATGCATGCCTGACCTAGTGATACACACCCGCTGTCTGTCAGTCCGGGACCCATGGGGGACATATCTATCCATGCATCTGTCGCGACGCACGACACGAACCTCGATAACAGTAACCATCGCGGCGCGCGATACGTCCCTCGAAATGGTACATCCTCCTTAAGTTCTCATTCTTTCTCAATGCACATAACACTTGTCACAACCATGTCTTAAAATAATGCAAATGACATGTTCACACAAATAAAGAGGATATGATCATTTTTATAACATTGCACAATGCACAACAACAGAAACAGAATATCACATCAACAATGACTCAACAAGCCTTCAAACCTTTCTCAACACATCACACATAAACAATTAATCACATTGTCTTTTGTTACCCCTTTTTCATCATTAGAGTTAATCAATGTGAACAAGTCAAATCATCACCAAGTCCCATTACTCCCAAACATATACCACAAGGAAATACACGTATTTCATACACTTAACAAGAGTTTAGAAATCTACTTTCCTGAATCCAATAAGAATTTATTCCGGACTTGAGCCTTTCCCATTTGTTGAACTTCCAACTCAAAGCAATCTATTCACATACATAATTACAATAAACTTTCAAAACTAACCACACCCATATTGCTATACGTCTAGCCTAGACCAAAAAAAACTCACTTAATTTATTATAAAGCTCCTAATCTTGGTGTCAATTAACATGTCAATTCTTCAATTTTTCTCCAAATTACAAGTCTAGAATTTAGTTCTAATTCCTCCAATATTATAGATCTAATAATATTCACATAATATCTTCTACCTAATATTTAATTACTTATCTCACTATATCAAAACGTGATTTAATATGCCAACATATAAAAACTATCTCAAAAATAAAGTAGCATAGGAATGGGACGGATTACGAATAACATAAGTATTTTTTTTTTCACCAATTGAAGTGGGAATTTTACCTAAAATTAAGTCATCATTCCCAATCATTGATCATCATCACATGACTCCAAATATTACCCAATGATTAACAATAATCATTTTCCAATTATCACATTAGCCATCCATTTTTTTTCCAAGTGCAAAGAGAAACGCTACTACATATATACCAAATTGCATATTTATAGCAATTAAAATTCTCTCCTTTCTATTTCAAAACATAACAATAATAATAAACTATTATATATATATATTTAGCATGGTTTACTCTTTACCTGGACGAGAATGAAGCGGTGTCGACGCCAGCCGCCACTCACAGGTAGCTTCCGTTTTCCTTTCTATCTTCTTTTCTAAATTAATATAATATATTAAAAGTGAAAAAAAAATTATTAACTTATATTATTAAATAATGGGTCAAAAGGTATAAGGTTTTAAATAAATTATGGCTTAGCCCATTAATCATCAACTAATAAAAATTTAATTATTTAATAAATATCTGTCAATTAATTAACTATAGTTTAACAAATAGTTTAAAATTGTGAAATACGATTTTCGGGTCATTACAGTCAAGATTTCAGACCAATCACAAAACACACAAGCAAGCCACACAACCACACAATCAAGTACATAGAAAACTTCACAATATTATTTAATACATATCAATCGCTATTGAGAGTTTATCTATCAAATAGAAATAAATCATAACCTACCTCCACCGAAGAATCAAAGTCAAGCAACTACTTCTCCAGTGCCTTTCCTTTCCTTATTGCCTCCGAACGTTTTCAATCTATCAAGTATATATGTATAACTTGTAAGTTAATAAATTTATAAACACTCAATTTATTTTATGTTTAGCCTAGACCCAAAAACTCATCTAATTATATAATCAATTTTCTAAAGTTCAAACCTAAAAGTAAGTCTAAATTCCCCCATTTAACATAACTTTAAAGGAATATAAATAATTTGATACACCGAATATTTAATTACCTATTTTTATATATCAAAATATAATTTATAATGCAAGAACAAAATATTAATACTAATGTTTGAAGCCACTGATTGTGAAATCAGTGGCAGCCAACCCACAACTATTCTTCTGCATAAATCTTGCAGATTACAATACCCAGGTTTCATAATGACCTTAATCTTATAAAATATTTTCCAAACCAATATTCCAATCGATTGTCCCAAGTAGGAACAATACTCCCTCTGTTAATAACCACACCTAATCTCTTTTGTAAACCAATATAAAACTATTATATAATATGTATTTGCCCTTTTCCACTCAATAAAATAATCATAATAATAATACTCCTTGGAAACAACTACACATCCAATAAAGCAATTTGCTAGCATTTAATGCATAGCACTATCTTCCAATTTAACATTATAGTAAAAAAAAATAAGAATAATACGACCATGCCCATATATCCAATATTCAAGTGCAGTTTTGATTACCTGATGAGACTTGACTACCACAATTAAGGTTTCGCTTTTACAGAATATTTCTTCCTAAATATTATATGACTAATCATAAGAATGGTGAAAATGATTCACTATTTATTTCACTATTATCTTCTCTAACCATCAATTAACTTAATTATAAAAATTACCCCATTAATTTTATAATTATAATTACGAATAGTCCCAAAATACCCAATTAGAATCTATTCAAAAATAAAAATAAAAATATTTTATGAAACACAAGATTTGGACACTCGAAACGACCAAAAGGGTCGTTACAAGCATACAACACATGCTAAAATTAGTCTAATATCGGACTATCTTTAACTTTGTTAAGAGTGTATCTATTTTCTTTTATATTGTTTTGGCGCTTAAAATAATTAATAAATATGTAATATCACAATAGTTCTACCACTTAGGCATAATTAAACTAATGTGATTTGGTGTAACTATTATGTAGCTTTTTCTCAATTATATTTAATACTTAAGCACAAATTTAATTAATGATTATGCTAAAGTTTAATATCTATAAATAGATATTGTTGGGAAAAAATTTCACTAACAAAAAATAGAAAATACGTATTATTTTTGAAAAAATGACAAATGCATAATATGATATATTTTTTGGACTAAAATTAACCTTTATTTACCTAATTTTGTATAAGATCAAGCACAATTAGAACAAATTAATTGAACTTGCATAGGTCAATTACATTACTTATGAATTCTTGTCGCTTGCGAATTAATTGTAACCCAATTTAATTTTTGTCAGTTGTGATTTAATTGTAACCCATTTTAATTATTCAGATTTCAATAAATTAGTTTTAACATGTATCAATCTATATAAAGGACTTGCATAGTTTGGCTAATTGAAGAGGAGTTAGGCAAAACTAGCAATAGTAACATCAAGTTTTTAGTAATTGTAATGTCTATGACAACCAATCAAGTAGAGGGACTACATGTAGTTGCTTTGAGATCTACATGTATGTTCTTTGAATTAATGTGTGTGTGTGGTTGTGTGTGCTCGTGCATGTGTGTGTAGAGATAGTTTAAAATTTTATGTGTGTGATTATATTGTGTAAGTTGTTGATCATGTACACATAATAAATTCTTTTACAACCATCATTTTTTAATCTTATACAATTTATATTTATTTGTATATTTTATATTTAAAAAATAAATATCATGCGGCTTACCACACATGCTAAAATTAGTCTAAAATTGAACTATTTTTCACTAGTTGAGAGTTTATCTATAAATGAGTTTTAACATTTATCTGTCTATATAAAGGACTTGCATAGTTTGGTAAATTGAAAAGAAAATAGGCAAAACTAGCAATAGTAATATCAAGTTTTTAGCAATTGTAATGTCTATTTCAAACAATCAAGTAGAGGGGATAAATGTAGTTGCTTCCCATCTCCACATGTATCTTTTCTTTGAATTAATGTGTGTGTGCGCGTGCGTGTGTTGTGTGTTCTCGTGCGTGTGTAGAGATAGTTTCAAACTTTATATGTATGATTATTTTGGGTAAGTTGTTGATCATATACACATAATAAATTCTTTACAACCATCCTTTTTTAATCTTATAGAATTTATATTTATTTTTATATTTTAAATTAGAAATAAAAATTACATGGCTTACCATACATGCTAAAATTAGTTAAAATTGGACTATCTTTCATTTGTTACGAGTATACCTATTTTTTAATATTGTTTTGACGTATAAAAATGATTAATAAATAAGTAATATAACCATAGTTATATCACTTAAGCATGATAAAGCTAATGTGATTTGATGTGAACTGTTGTGTAGCTTTTTCTCACTTTAATTTAATACTTAAGCATAAATTTATTTAATGATTAACCTAGAGTCTAATATATTTGAATAGAAGTTGTGGGGGAAAAGTTCACTAATATAAACTCGAAAATGCATACTATTTTTGAAAAAATGATAAATGTATCATATTTTTTTCTTTTTCTTTATGACTAAAATTCATCTTCATTTTTTTTATTTTGTATAAGATAATGCACATTTATAACAAGTATGTTAATCTTGTATCAATTACATCACTTATGAATTTTTATCGCTTGCGAATAATTGTAAATCATTTATTTTTTGTCGCTTGCGATTTAATTATAACCCATTTTAATTATTCATGTTTCAATAAATGAGTTTTAACATGTATCTATCTATATAAAGTACTTGTGTAGTTTGGTTAATTGAAAATGAATTAGGAAAAAATAGCAATAGAAGCATCAAGTTTTTTGATATTGTAATGTCTATGTCAAACAATCAAGTAGAGGAGCTATATGTAGATGCTTCTCTTTCTCCACATGTATCTTATCTTTGAATTAATATGTGCGGGCGTATATGTGTGTGGGCGTGCGGGCGTGTATGCTTGTGTGTGCGTGCGTAGAGATAGTTTCAAACTTTATGTATGTGAATATATTGGGTAAGTTGTTTATCATGTATAGATAATAAATTCTTTTACAATCATCCTTTTTTAATCTTAAACAATTTATATTTATTTGTTTAATTTATCTATTAAAAAAATAATAATCATGCGGCTTACCACACATGCTAAAATTAGTCAAAAGTTGGACTATCTTTCACTTGTTAAGAGTGTACCTATTTTTTATATTATTTTTGCGTTTAAAAATTATTAATAAATATGTAATATAACAATAGTTATATCACTTAAGCATGATAATACTTGTGTGATTTAATGTAACTGTTGTGTAATTTTTTCTCACTTAGATTTAATACTTAAGCATAAATTTAGTTAAAGATTAATATCTATGAATAGATGTTGTGGGAAAAAAATTTTATGACAAGAAATCGAAAATACATATTACTTTTGGAAAAATAATAAATGTATCATATTATTTTTTCTTTTTCTTTTTCACTAAAATATACCTTCGTTTACTTTATTTTATATAATATAATGCGCATTTATAACAAATATATTAAGCTTGTTTCAACTACATCATTTATGAATTCATGTCTTTTGCAGTTTAATTGAAACTTATTTTAATTCTTGTCGCTTGCGATTTAATCATATTTATTTTAACTATTGAAATTTCAGTAAATGAGATTTAACCTGTATCTATCTATATCAAGTACTTACATAGTTTTGTTAATTCAAAAGGAATTAGGCAAACTAGGGACAGAAACATCAAGTTTTTAGCAATTGTAATGTCTATGTTAAACAATCAAGTAGCGGAGCTAAATGTAGATGTTTCATTAAACCACAAGTATCTTATCTTTGAATTAATGTGTTCGTGCGTGCATTTGTGGTTGTGTGTGGTTGTGCGTTTGTGTAGAGATAGTTTCAAACTTTATGTGTGATTATATTGGATAAGTTGTTAATCGTGTATAAATAAGTTCCTTTTCAAACATTCTTTTTCATTTTAATCTTATATAAATTTGTATTTATTTGTATATTTTATATATTAAAAAAATGCAGCTTACCACACATGGTAAAATTTGTCTAATATCGAACTATTTTTAGATTGTTAAGAGTGTATTTATTTTCTTTAATATAGTTTAGGCGCTTAAAAATGATTAATAAATATGTAATATCACAATAGTTCTATCACTTAAGGATAGTAAAATTAATGTGATTTTGTGTAACTATTCTGTAGCTCTTTATCACTTAGATTTAATGCTTAAGCACAAATTTAGATAATGATTAAGCTAGAGTTTAATATCTATGAATAGATGTTCGGAAACAAATTCAATAACATAAAATAAAAAATACATATTATTTTTGAAAAAATGACAAATGTATAATATTATTTCTTTTAACTAAAATTCACCTTTATTTACTTGATTTTGTATAAGATAATGCACATTTAGAACACATAAATTAAACTTGCATTGGTTAATTACATCACTTATGAATTCTTGTCGTTTGCGAATTAATTGTAACCCGTTTTAGTTTTTGTCGCTTGTGATTTTATAGTAATCCATTTTAGTTATTCAGATTTCAATAAATGAGTCTTAACATTTATCAGTCTATATAAAGCACTTGGATAGTTTGATTAATTGAAAAGAAATAAGGCAAAACTAGCAATAGCAACATCAAGTTTTTAGCAATTGTAATGTCTATTTAAAACAATCAAGTAAAGGGGATAAATGTAGTTGCTTCCCAGCTCCACATGTATCTTTTCTTTGAATTAATGTGTGTGTGCGCGTGGGTGTGTTGTGTGTTCTCGTGCGTGCGTAGAGATAGTTTCAAACTTTATGTGTGTGATTATTTTGGGTAAGTTGTTGATCATGTACACATAATAAATTCTTTACAACCATCCTTTTTTAATCTTATAGAATTTATGTTTATTTCAATATTTTATATTTAAAAAATAAAAATTACATGGCTTACCATACATGCGAAAATTAGTTAAAATTGGACTATCTTTCATTTGTTACGAGTATATCTATTTTTTAATATTATTTTGGCGTACAAAAATGATTAATAATTCAGTAATATCACCATAGTTATATCACTTAAGCATGATAAAGCTAATGTGATTTGATGTGAACTGTTGTTGTGTAGCTTTTTCTCACTTTAATTTAATACTTAAGCACAAATTTATTTAATGGTTAACCTAGAGTCTAATTTCTTTGAATAGATGTTGTGGGGAAAAAATTCACTAACATAAAATGAAAAATGCACATTAGTTTTGAAAAAATGATAAATATATACTATTAATTTTTTTCTTTTTCTTTTTGACTAAAATTCATCTGCGTTTGCTTTATTTTGTATAAGATAATGCACATTTATAACAAGTATGTTAATCTTGTATCAATTACATCTCTTATGAATTTTTGTCGCTTGCGATTTAATTGTAACTCATTTAATTCTTGTCGCTTGCGATTTAATTATAATCCATTTTAATTATTCATATTTCAATAAATGAGTTTTAACATTTATCTATCTATATAAAGGACTTGCATAGTTTGGTCAATTGAAAAAGAATTAGAAAAAATAGCAATAGAAGCATCAAGTTTTTCGCAATTATAATGTTTTTGTCAAACAATCAAGTAGAGGGGCTAAATGTAGATGTTTTTCATGCTCCACATGTATCTTATCTTTGAATTAATGTGTGCGGACGTATATGCGTGTGGGCGTGTGTGCTTGTGTGTGCATGCGTAGAGATAGTTTCAAACTTTATGTATGTGAATATATTGGGTAAGTTGTTGATCATGTATAGATAATAAATTCTTTTACAACTATTCTTTTTTAATCTTATACAATTTATATTTATTTGTTTAATTTATATATTAAAAAAATAAATAACATGATGCTTACCACACATGCTAAAATTAGTCAAAAGCTGAACTATCTTTCACTTGTTAAGAGTGTACCTATTTTTTAATATTATTTTGGCGCTTAAAAATTATTAATAAATATATACTATAACAATAGTTATATCACTTAAGCATGATAATACTAATGTGATTTGGTGTAACTGTTGTGTAGTTTTTTCTCACTTAGAGTTAATACTTAAGCATAAATTTAGTTAATGATTAAGCTAGAGATTAAATCTATGAATAGATGTTGTGGGGGAAAAATTTCATGACAAGAAGTCGAAAATACATATTACTTTTCAAAAAATGATAAATGTATAATATTATTTATTCTTTTTCGTTTTGACTAAAATATACCTTCGTTTACTTTATTTTGTATAAGATAATGCAGATTTATAACAAATATATTCAGCTTGTATCAACTACATCAATTATGAATTAATGTCTTTTGCAGTTTAATTGAAACTTATTTTAATTCTTGTCGCTTGCGATTTAATCATACACATTTTAATTATTCAGATTTCAATAAATGAGATTTAACATGTATCTATATAAAGTACTTACATAGTTTGGTTAATTCAAAAGGAATTAGGCAAACTAGGGACAGAAACATCAAGTTTTTAGCAATTGTAATGTCTATGTTAAACAATCAAGTAGCGGAGCTAAATGTAGATGTTTCATTAATCCACAAGTATCTTATCTTTGAATTAATGTGTTCGTGCGTGCATTTGTGGTTGTGTGTGGTTGTGCGTTTGTGTAGAGATAGTTTCAAACTTTATGTGTGTGATTATATTGGATAAGTTGTTAATCGTGTATAAATAAGTTCCTTTTCAAACATTCTTTTTCATTTTAATCTTATATAAATTTGTATTTATTTGTATATTTTATATATTAAAAAAATGCAGCTTACCACACATGGTAAAATTTGTCTAATATCGGACTATCTTTAGATTGTTAAGAGTGTATTTATTTTCTTTAATATAGTTTAGGCGCTTAAAAATGATTAATAAATATGTAATATCACAATAGTTCTATCACTTAAGGATAGTAAAATTAATGTGATTTTGTGTAACTATTCTGTAGCTCTTTATCACTTAGATTTAATGCTTAAGCACAAATTTAGATAATGATTAAGCTAGAGTTTAATATCTATGAATAGATGTTCGGAAACAAATTCAATAACATAAAATAAAAAATACGTATTATTTTTGAAAAAATGACAAATGTATAATATTATTTCTTTTAACTAAAATTCACCTTTATTTACTTGATTTTGTATAAGATAATGCACATTTAGAACACATAAATTAAACTTGCATTGGTTAATTACATCACTTACGAATTCTTGTCGTTTGCGAATTAATTGTAACCCGTTTTAGTTTTTGTCGCTTGTGATTTTATAGTAATCCATTTTAGTTATTCAGATTTCAATAAATGAGTCTTAACATTTATCAGTCTATATAAAGGACTTGGATAGTTTGATTAATTGAAAAGAAATAAGGCAAAACTAGCAATAGCAACATCAAGTTTTTAGCAATTGTAATGTCTATTTAAAACAATCAAGTAAAGGGGATAAATGTAGTTGCTTCCCAGCTCCACATGTATCTTTTCTTTGA
The DNA here is from genome assembly GCA_016801875.1 of Solanum sitiens. Classification (NCBI taxonomy): domain Eukaryota; kingdom Viridiplantae; phylum Streptophyta; class Magnoliopsida; order Solanales; family Solanaceae; genus Solanum; species Solanum sitiens. Next base: position 408,046 of record JABWTJ010000229.1, read on the forward strand.
ATTAATGTGTGTGTGCGCGTGGGTGTGTTGTGTGTTCTCGTGCGTGCGTAGAGATAGTTTCAAACTTTATGTGTGTGATTATTTTGGGTAAGTTGTTGATCATGTACACATAATAAATTCTTTACAACCATCCTTTTTTAATCTTATAGAATTTATGTTTATTTCAATATTTTATATTTAAAAAATAAAAATTACATGGCTTACCATACATGCGAAAATTAGTTAAAATTGGACTATCTTTCATTTGTTACGAGTATATCTATTTTTTAATATTATTTTGGCGTACAAAAATGATTAATAATTCAGTAATATCACCATAGTTATATCACTTAAGCATGATAAAGCTAATGTGATTTGATATGAACTGTTGTGTAGCTTTTTCTCACTTTAATTTAATACTTAAGCACAAATTTATTTAATGATTAACCCAGAGTCTAATATCTTTGAATAGATATTGTGGGGAAAAAATTCACTAACATAAAATCAATAATGCATATTATTTTTGAAAAATGATAAATGTATAATATTAATTTTTTTCTTTTTATTTTTGACGAAAACTTCATTTGCTTTATTTTGTAAAAGATAATGCACATTTATAACAAGTATGTTAATCTTGTATCAATTACATCACTTATAAATTTTTGTCGCTTGCGATTTAATTGTAACCCATTTTAATTATTCATGTTTCAATTAATAAGTTTTAACATGTATCTATCTATATAAAGGACTTGCATATTTTGTTTAATGAAAAAGAATTAGAAAAAAATAGAAATAGAAACATCAAGTTTTTTGCAATTGTAATGTTTTTGTCGAACAATCAAGTAGAGGGGCTAAATGTAGATGTGTCTCTTGCCCCACAAGCATCTTATCTTTGAATTAATGTGTGTGGGCGTATATGCGTGTGGGCGTATATGCGTGTGGGCTTGTGTGCTTGTGTGTGCGTGCGTAGAGATAGTTTTAAACTTTATGTATGTGAATATATTGGGTAAGTTGTTTATCACGTATAGATAATAAATTCTATTACAACCATCCTTTTTTAATCTTATACAATTTATATTTATTTGTTTAATTTATATATTAAAAAAATAAAAATCATGCGGCTTACCACACATGCTAACATTAGTCAAAAGTTGGACTATCTTTCACTTGTTAAGAGTGTACCTACTTTTTTATATTATTTTGGCGCTTAAAAATTATTAATTATGTAATAGAACAATAGTTAAATCACTTAAGCATGATAATACTAATGTGATTTGGTGTAACTGTTGTGTAGTTTTTTCTCACTCAAATTTAATCTTAAGCATAAATTTAATTAATGATTAAGATAGAGATTAATATCTACGAATAGATGTTGTGGGGGGAAAATTTCATGACAAAAAATCGAAAATACATATTACTTTTCGAAAAATGATAAATGTATAAGATTATTTTTTCTTGTTCTTTTTGACTAAAATATACCTTCGTTTACTTTATTTTGTATAAGATAATGCTCATTTATAACAAATATATTAAGCTTGTATCAACTACATCAATTATGAATTCATGTCTTTTGCAGTTTAATTGAAACTTATTTTAATTCTTGTCGCTTGCGATTTAATCATACTCATTTTAATTATTCAGATTTCAATAAATGAGATTTAACATGTATCTATATAAAGTACTTACATAGTTTGTTTAATTAAAAAGGAATTAGGCAAAACTAGGGACAGAAACATCAAGATTTTAGCAATTGTAATGTCTATGTTAAACAATCAAGTAGCGGAGCTAAATGTAGATGTTTCATTACTCCACAAGTATCTTATCTTTGAATTAATGTGTTCGTGCGTGCATTTGTGGTTGTGTGTGATTGTGCGTTTGTGTAGAGATAGTTTCAAACTTAATGTGTGTGATTATATTGGATAAGTTGTTAATCGTGTATAAATAAGTTCCTTTTCAAACATTCTTTTTCATTTTAATCTTATATGAATTTGTATTTATTTGTATATTTTATATATTAAAAAAATGCAGCTTACCACACATGGTAAAATTTGTCTAATGTCGGACTATCTTTAGATTGTTAAGAGTGTATTTATTTTCTTTTATATAGTTTTGGCGCTTAAAAATGATTAATAAATATGTAATATCACAATAGTTCTATCACTTAAGCATAGTAAAATTAATGTGATTTGGTGTAACTATTGTGTAGCTTTTTATCACTTAGATTTAATGCTTAAGCACAAATTTAATTAATGATTAAGCTAGAGTTTAATATCTAAAAATAGATGTTGTTGGAAAAAAAATCACGAACATAAAATAAAAAATACGTATTATTTTTGAAAAAATGATAAATGAATAATATGATTTCTTTTGACTAAAATTCACATTTATTTACTTGATTTTGTATAAGATAATGTACATTTAGAACACATAAATTAAACTTGCATTAGTTAATTACATCACTTCTGAATTTTTTTCGCTTGCGAATTAATTATAACCCATTTTAATTTTTGTCGATTGTGATTTTATTGTAACCCATTTTAATTATTCAGATTTCAATAAATGAGTTTTAACATTTATCGGTCTATATAAAGGACTTGCATAGTTTGGTTAATCGAAAAGAAATTACGCAAAACTAGCAATAGCAACATAAAGTTATTAGCAATTCTAATGTCTATTTCAAATCATCAAGTAGAGGGGATAAATGTAGTTGCTTCCCAGCTCCACATGTATCTTTTCTTTAAATTAATGTGTGTGTGTGCGTGCGTGTGTTGTGTGTTCTCGTGCGTGTGTAGAGATAGTTTCAAACTTTTTATGTGTGATTATTTTGGGTAAGTTGTTGATCATGTACACATAATAAATTCTTTACAACTATCTTTTTTTAATCTTATAGAATTTATATTTAGTTCTATATTTAATATTAAAAAAATAAAAATTACATGACTTACCATACATGCTAAAATTAGTCAAAATTGGACTATCTTTCATTTGTTATGAGTATATCTATTTTTTAATATTGTTTTGGCGTATAAAAATGATTAATAAATAAGTAATATCACCATATTATATCACTTAAGCATGATAAAGCTAATGTGATTTTGATGTGAACTGTTGTATAGCTTTTTCTCACTTTAATTTAATACATAAGCACAAATTTATTTAATGATTAACCTAAAGTCTAATATCTTTGAATTGATGTTGTGTGGAAAAAATTCACCAACATAAAATCGAAAATGCATATTATTTTTGAAAAAATGATAAATATATAATATTATTTTTTTTCTTTTTCTTTTTGACGAAAATTCATCTTCGTTTGCTTTATTTTGTATAAGATAATGCACATTTATAACAAGTATGTTAATCTTGTATCAATTACATCACCTATGCATTTTTATCGCTTGCGATTTAATTGTAACACATTTAATTCTTGTCGCTTGCGATTTAATTATAACTCATTTTAATTATTCATGTTTCAATAAATGAGTTTTAACATGTATCTATCTATATAAAGGACTTAAATAGTTCGGTTAATTGAAAAAGAATCAGGATAAAATAGCAATAGAAACATCAAGTTTTTCGCAATTGTTATGTCTTTGTGAAACAATCAAGTAGAGGGGCTAAATATAGATGTTTCCCTTGCTCCACATGTATCTTATCTTTGAATTAATGTGTGCGGGCGTATAAGCGTGTGGGCGTGTGGGCTTGTGTGTGCGTGCGTAGAGATAGTTTCAAACTTTATGTGTGTGATTATTTTGGGTAAGTTGTTGATCATGTACACATAATAAATTCTTTCCAGCCTTCCTTTTTTAATCTAATAGAATTTATATATATTTCTATATTTTATATTAAAAAAATAAAATTACATGGCTTATCATACATGCTAAAATTAATCAAAATTGGACTATCTTTCATTTGTTACGGGTATATCTATTTTTTAATATTGTTTTGGCGTATAAAATTGATTAATAAATAAGTAATATCACCATAGTTATATCACTTGAGCATGATAAAGCTAATGTGATTTGATGTGAACTGTTGTGTAGCTTTTTCTCATTTTAATTTAATACTTAAGCACATATTTATTTAATGATTAACCTAGAGTCTAATATCTTTGAATAGATGTTGTGGGGAAAATATTCACTAACATAAAATCAAAAATGCATATTATTTTTAAAAAAATGATAAATGTAAAATATTAATTTTTTTCTTTTTCTTTTTGACTAAAATTCATATTCGTTTGCTTTATTTTGTATAAGATAATGCACATTTATAACAAGTATGTTAATCTTGTATCAATTACATCACTTATGATTTTTTGTCGCTTGCGATTTAATTGTAACTTATTTAATTCTTGTCGCTTGCGATTTAATTATAACCCATTTTAATTATTCATGTTTCAATAATTGAGTTTTAACATGTATCTATCTATATAAAGGACTTGCATAATTTGGTTAATTGAAAAAGAATTAGGAAAAAATAGCAATAGAAGCATCAAGTTTTTCGCAATTGTAATGTCTTTGTCAAACAATCAAGTAGAGGGGCTAAATGTAGATGTTTTCCTTGCTCCACATGTATCTTATCTTTAAAGTAATGTGTGTGGGCGTTAGGGGTGGCAAGGGGACGGGGACGGGGACTGGGGGACGGGACGAAGGGGGACGGGACGGGACAGGGGGCGGGGAGGGGGGATTTGGACCGCGACCGGGATTGGGGGGACCGGGATTGGGGGTACAAAAATAGGTCCCATCCCGTCCCACTATATATACGGGATGGGATGGGATTTGGGGGGTACGGGACGGGACGGGGGATTTTTTTTGTTTTTAAATACTTATATATTTATATTGAAATTATACGTCTTTAGCTAATAAATTTTAAATTTAACTTTTAATTTTCAAATATCAAAATAAATTTTCAAATTTAAAGTTTCAATTTTCAAATTTCAAGATTCATGTTTCAAATTTCAAGTTTCAACTTTAAAGTTTTAAATTTCAAATTTGAGAAGTTTAAATTTGTATTTTAAATATTTTAAAGTAATGTAAATTGTAAACTTGAAATTTGAAATGTCAAGTTACAAGTTTTAAATTAAGTATTTTAAAGTTAGTTTAGTACTTTAGTTAGTTTAGTACTTTACTATATATTTAATTGTATATATTAAAATTAAAATGCAAAACAATAATTGTATAAAAAAAACTTGAATAAAAGTTAAAACCTTCAAATTTATTCAATAGAACTTAGAAGTTACAATTAACAAATATTAGTGGAGTAACTAATCTACGCAGCCACCTTCTAGGAAGGGTTCTGTTTCAATAAGTTCTCATACGCAAAACTAATATTTGTTACAGATATTAGATGAGTAACTAATTTTACGCAGCCACCTTTTAGGAAGGGTTCTGTTTCAATTAGTTCTCGAATGTAATCTAAACATATCTGTTTTCTCCTTTAAAATTTAATTCTAATTGTCGCATCATATCGATGGTGATATCCTCCGGTGTTGGCAAACTTGCTAGAAATTCTTGTGCCTCTAATTCATCATCACTGCATTCAATTTGTGTTTTGATCCAACTTGCATGTTTTTTACTTAACTTTGGCAAATTATTATTCCTCCTTTCGGCATTGGACCAGTCTCTAAATAAAACTGTTGTTTCCAAACTGTCTTCCGCCAATGAATGTCTATGATCACCAATTTGAAACCTTGCCGCACTGAAAGCAGCCTCTGATGCAACTGATGAAGCTTGAATAGCTAGAACATCACGAACCATTTTGCTCAAAGTTGGAAATGCATCGCTTCGCCTACTCCACCATCCTAATAAATCTTTATTGCCATCTTTGATTTCCAATGCTTCTAAAGATTGATTAAGATATTCTTCAAAATCATCACGGTTAATAGAATTAAGACTAAGAATACCTCGCATATAACTTGAAATTGGAAGTGACAAATCAATCTCAACATTAGAAGTTTGACCAACTTCTCCTTGATAATTTTTCGTAGTTTTATATTTTTCATACGATAGTTTTGCTTCTACTTTTATGCTAGACTTACACGTTTGACAATTTGGAATTTCTTCCGGTAAAATTTCTAAAATTTCATAAAAAGTGTCAACAAGGCCTTGCACACCTTGTAATTTATAAGCAGGATGAAGTAAAGTAGCCGTTCAAAATACTTGAGGAATAGGAAAAAAATATTTTTAAAATTTTTCAATCATACCTTCAATTGCAACTCTAAATTTATCTATTTTTTTATATTTACAAAATTGAATTGTAAGAACACAAATATTTATTAATACGGATGAAATAGTAGGATAATAAATTCCAGAAAACATGGTAGTAGCATCATAAAAAAGTCTTAAAAATTGTAATAGTTCTTTAGTTTTTTCCCAATCTTCATCACAAATTCTATCTAATGGTTCAGCATTATGAGCATTAAACACCATTTGTATGGGTCTTCTATATTCGTAAGCAACCGAAAGTATTTCGTAAAGAGAATTCCACCTTGTTTTAATATGTTTTTGAATTTTTCTAGGTGACAATTCACATAGTAAACAATGCTCATTAAATTCCCTAATTCTAGCAGCATTGTTTGTATGAAAAATCTAGGCAACGGCATATTCAATTTTTACGCTACCACAATCAAATAATGAAATACCATCTTGTACAACTAAATTTAATATATGTGCAACACATCTAACATGAAAAGCATTATTGTCAATTGGACATAATCTAACTTTTAATAAGTTAGCAGCGTTTGTATTATTAGATACATTATCTAATGCGATAGACATTATTTTATCAATAATCATGTAATAATCTAAAACACTTAAAATATTTGAAGCTAAATATGCACCAGTTTTTCTCTCTATACATAGTTTATAACTTATAATTCTTTTTTGTAAATTTCAATTATGATCAATCCAATGTGCAGTAATAGTTGAATAATCATTTCCATTAACACTACGATCCATGTCCGAAGTTATAGACACTCTACTATCTAATATGCTAAATATACAACGAAGAAATTGACAATGTTTACCTTGAAATTCAAAAACATCAGATTTAACAGTATTTCTTGAAAAACCTCTATAATCTGGATTATAAGTTTGTTGTATATATTCAATAAAACCGGGATTTGAAGGAAAACTATAAGGCAAACCACAAACAGAAACCATTTTAGCTAAATTTTCGTGATCTAATTCCTTATTATATTTACGTTGTGTTATTGGACCAGCGGGGTTAAAAGGATCTAATGTTCCTTGAACCATGTTAGAAGCCCCTACCGATGCATTACTGGTAATATCAAATTCATTAATTGGAATTTCTTTTTTTCTATTGGCTAATGCTTTAGCTTCTTTATATTGAATCGGCACACAAGATAACAAATGTCTATTTAATCCCCCCGTTCCACCTTGACCCCCACCTTGTTTATGTTTAAAAGGTTGCTTACACTTATTACAAATAGCAACACTATTTTCTTTATCGAAAGTCATAAATTGCCACACAATAGAAGTTTTAGGGAGTTGATACTTCACCTTCTCCCTTGTGGGAGGTATAAGGGGTGGATGTCCAAAATTTTGCTCCGGTAAATTGATAGTCTCATTTAGAACTTCTGTCACCGGACTAGTAGGTGTTTCTTCTAACTCCTCCTCTCCCAAATCAGCTTCTACTTCTTCACCTGAATTTTCATCAACATTAGGATTAATATTATCATAACGTCGTTCTAAACTTTCGTGATCGAGTTGAACATTTGAATCAATATCATAAGGAGTATCATCAACATAAGTAGAATCATTTATGTTAAATCTAACTCTACTAGTTGATTTAGATGAAGTACCACCACTTTTACTACTCTTTTTTTCTTTACTATTTTTTTATCAAAATTAAATAATTTAAAAAGTCTACTTTCTTCGTTATCTTGTGCTTTCTCTTTTCCTTTATCGCTATTTTTTTTGCTAGAACTCATACTTAATTATATATAAAGTGTAATATAAAAAGAATAATAACACAAAAATAAAGACGAAAAATAAAATATATAAATGTTATGAAACGAATGTACCAAACGTCTGTGTTAATAGCAGACGTTAAATCGATTGTTGAAGCTTGTGATTTGTTGTAACTTGTAATTTGAAACTCAACCAATACTTGATAACAAATATGAGATAATATAATTATATATATTGACATAATATGAAAATTGAAATATATGGATTATAATAATATGAGAATTAAAATGGAATAGAAATTAAGATTGACACTTGAGAGTTGAGAGTTGAGAGTTGAGAGGATATAGAAAAATAGATGAGAGAAATTAGAATAGATGATTTTGTAAGAAATTGTAGGAAATAGGGGTATTTATAATATTAAAAATAGGTTAAAGTGTAATTATTATAACTTGAGGGTTTAAATAAAAATTTTAAAAGTAGGGGGTGGTAGGGGGGGTTTGGGAACACAAAAAGTGGCAAAAATCCATTGGGGGGCCCACTAGCCATTTCCCCAATGGATGAAAAACGGTAATTTTTTGAAAATTTAAAAAAAAAAAAAAAGGGGGGGGGGATCCCGCTAACCGGCCGGTTCAACCGGGCCGGGTTGACCGGGACTCAGGGGTGAACCGGCCCCTGACCGGTCCCCTCATCCCCCACCCCTTAAACCCCTTAAACAGAAGGGGATGGGCCGGGCGGGACGCGGGTCGGGTCGGGACGCGGGCCAGGGCGGGACATCCCGGTCCCCGTGCCACCCCTAGTGGACGTATATGCGTGTGGGCGTGTGGACGTGTGTGTGCGTGCGTAGAGATAGTTTCAAACTTTATGTGTGTGATTATTTTGGGTAAGTTGTTGATCATGTACACATAATAAATTCTTTACAACCATCCTTTTTTAATCTTATAGAATTTATATTTATTTCTATATTTTATATTAAAAAAATAAAAATTACATAGTTTACCATACATGCTAAAATTAGTCAAAATTGGACTATCTTTCATTTGTTACGAGTATATCTATTTTTTAATATTGTTTTGGCGTATAAAAATGATTAATAAATAAGTAATATCACCATAGTTATATCACTTAAGCATGATAAAGCTAATGTGATTTGATGTGAATTGTTGTGTAGCTTTTTCTCACTTTAATTTAATACTTAAGCACAAATTTATTTAATGATTAACCCAGAGTCTAATATCTTTGAATAAATATTGTGGGGAAAAAATTCACTAACATAAAATAAAAAATGCATATTATTTTTGAAAAATGATAAATGTATAATATTATTTTTTTTCTTTTTCTTTTTGACGAAAATTCATTTTCGTTTGCTTTATTTTGTAAAAGATAATGTACATTTATAACGAGTATGTTAATCTTGTATCAATTAGATCACTTATGAATTTTTGTCGCTTGCGATTTAATTGTAACTCATTTAATTCTTGTCGCTTGCGATTTAATTATAACCCATTTTAATTATTCATGTTTCAATTAATGAGTTTTAACATGTATCTATCTATATAAAGGACTTGCATATTTTGTTTAATTGAAAAAGAATTAGGAAAAAATAGAAATAGAAACATCAAGTTTTTCGCAATTGTAATGTTTTTGTCAAACAATCAAGTAGAGGGGCTAAATGTAGATGTTTCTATTGATCCACATGCATCTTATCTTTGAATTAATGTGTGTGGGCGTATATGCGCGTGGGCGTGTGGGCGTATGTGCTTGTGTGTGCGTGCGTAGAGATAGTTTTAAACTTTATGTATGTGAATATATTGGGTAAGTTGTGTATCATGTATAGATAATAAATTCTTTTACAACCATCCTTTTTTAATCTTATACAATTTATATTTATTTGTTTAATTTATATATTAAAAAAATAAAAATCATGCGGCTTACCACACATGCTAAAATTAGTCAAAAGTTGGACTATCTTTCACTTGTTAAGAGTGTACCTACTTTTTTATATTATTTTGGCGCTTAAAAATTATTAATAAATATGTGATATAACAATAGTTATATCACTTAATCATGATAATACTAATGTGATTTGGTGTAACTGTTGTGTAGTTTTTTCTCACTTAGATTTAATACTTAAGCATAAATTTAGTTAATGATTCAGATAGAGATTAATATCTATGAATAGATGTTGTGGGGAAAAAATTTCATAACAAGAAATCGAAAATACATATTACTTTTTGAGAAATGATAAATGTATAATATTATTTTTTCTTGTTCTTTTTTACTAAAATATACCTTCGCTTACTTTATTTTGCATAAGATAATGCGCATTTATAACAAATATATTAAGCTTGTATCAACTACATCAATTATGAATTAATGTCTTTTGCAGTTTAATTGAAACTTATTTTAATTCTTGTTGCTTGCGATTTAATCATACTCATTTTAATTATTCAAATTTCGATAAATGAGATTTAACATGTATCTATATACAATACTTACATAGTTTGGCTAATTAAAAGAAATTAGGCAAAACTATCGACAAAAACATCAAGGTTTTAGCAATTGTAATGTCTATGTCAAACAATCAAGTAGCAGGACTAAATGTAGATGTTTCATTGCTCCACAAATATCTTATCTTTGAATTAATGTGTTCGTGCGTGCTTGTGTGGTTGTGTGTGCTTGTGCGTGTGTGTGTAGAGATAGTTTCAAACTTTATGTGTGTGATTATATTGGATAAGTTGTTAATCGTTTATAAATAAATTTCTTTTCAACCATTCTTTTTTAAACTTATATGAATTTGTATTTATTTGTATATTTTATATATTAAAAAAATGCAGCTTACCACACATGGTAAAAATTGTCTAATGTCGGACTATCTTTAGATTGTTAAGAGTGTATTTATTTTCTTTTATAGTGTTTTGGCGCTTAAAAATGATTAATAAATATGTAATATCACAATAGTTTTATCACTTAAGCATAGTAAAATTAATGTGATTTGGTATAACTATTGTGTAGCTTTTTATCACTTAGATTTAATGCTTAAGCACAAATTTAGTTAATGATTAAGCTAGTGTTTAATATCTATGAATAGATGTTGTTGGAAAAACAATTCACGAACATGAAACAAAAAATACGTATTATTTTTGAAAAAATGATAAATGTATAATATGATTTTTTTTTTACTAAAATTCACCTTTATTTACTTGATTTTGTATAAGATAATGTACATTTAAAACACATAATTAAACTTGCATTAGTTAATTACATCACTTCTGAATTCTTGTCGCTTGCGAATTAATTGTAACTCATTTTAATTTTTGTCGCTTGTGATTTTATTGTAACCCTTTTTAATTAGTCAGATTTCAATAAATGAGTTTAAACATTTATCGGTCTATATAAAGGACTTGCATAGTTTGGTTAATCAAAAAGAAATTAGGCAAAACTAGCAATAGCAACATCAAGTTTTTAGCAATTCTAATGTCTATTTCAAACCATCTAGTAGAGGGGATAGATGTAGTCGCTTCCCAGCTCCACATGTATCTTTTCTTTAAATTAATGTGTGTGTGCGCGTGCGTGTGTTGTGTGTTCTCGTGCATGTATAGAGATAGTTTCAAACTTTATATGTGTGATTATTTTGGGTAAGTTATTGATCATGTACACATAATAAATTCTTTACAACTATCCTTTTTTAATCTTATAGAATTTGTATTTATTTCTACATTTAATATTTAAAAAAAAATAAAAATTACATGACTTACCATACATGCTAAAATTAGTCAAAATTAGACTATCTTTCGTTTGTTACGAGTATTTCTATTTTTAAATATTGTTTTGGCGTATAAAAAAGATTAATAAATAAGTAATATCACCATAGTTATATCACTTAAGCATGATAAAGCTAATGTGATTTGATGTGAACTGTTGTGTAGCTTTTTCTCACTTTAATTTAATACTTAAGCACAAATTTATTTAATGATTAACTTAGAGTCTAATATCTTTGAATTGATGTTGTGTGAAAAAAATTCACCAACATAAAATAGAAATGCATATTATTTTTGAAAAAATGATAAATGTATAATATTACTTTTTTTCTTTTTCTTTTTGACGAAAATTCATCTTCGTTTGCTTTATTTTGTATAAGATAATGCACATTTATAACAAATATGTTAATCTTGTATCAATTACATCACTTATGAATTTTTATCGCTTGCGATTTAATTGTAACTCATTTAATTCTTGTCGCTTGCAATTTATCATGTTTCAATTAATTTTTTTTAACATGTATCTATCTATATAAAGGACTTGCATATTTTGTTTAATTGAAAAAGAATTAGAAAAAAATAGAAATAGAAACATCAAGTTTTTCGCAATTGTAATATTTTTGTCAAACAATCAAGTAGAGGGGCTAAATTTAGATGTTTCTCTTGATCCACATGCATATTACCTTTGAATTAATGTGTGTGGGCGTATATGTGTGTGGCCGTGTGGGCGTGTGTGCTTGTGTGTGCGTACGTAGAGATAGTTTTAAACTTTATGTATGTGAATATATTGGGTAAGTTGTTTATCATGTATAGATAATAAATTTTTTTACAACCATCCTTTTTTAATCTTATACAATTTATATTTATTTATTTAATTTATATATTATAAAAATAAAAATCATGCGGCTTACCACACATGCTAAAATTAGTCAAAAGTTGGACTATCTTTCACTTGTTAAGAGTGTACCTACTTTTTTATATTATTTTGGCGCTTAAAAATTATTAATAAATATGTAATATAACAATAGTTATATCACTTAAGCATGATAATACTAAGGTGATTTGGTGTAACTGTTGTGTAGTTTTTCTCACTTAGATTTAATACTTAAGCATAAATTTAGTTAATGATTCAGATATAGATTAATATCTATGAATAGATGTTGTGGGGAAAAAATTTCATGACAAGAAATCGAAAATACATATTACTTTTCGAAAAATGATAAATGTATAATATTATTTTTTCTTGTTCTTTTTTACTAAAATATACCTTCGTTTACTTTATTTTGTATAAGATAATGCAGATTTATAACAAATATATTAAGCTTGTATCAACTACATCAATTATGAATTCATGTCTTTTGCAGTTTAATTGAAACTTATTTTAATTCTTGTTGCTTGCGATTTAATCATACTCATTTTAGTTATTCAGATTTCAAAAAATGAGATTTAACATGTATCTATATAAAGTACTTACATAGTTTGGTTAATTAAAAAGGAATTAGGCAAAACTAGCAACAGAAACATCAAGTTTTTAGCAATTGTAATGTCTATGTCAAACAATCAAGTAGCGGGACTAAATGTAGATGTTTCATTGCTCCACAAGTATCTTATCTTTGAATTAATGTGTTCGTGCGTGCATGTGTGGTTGTGTGTGCTTGTGCGTGTGCATATAGAGATAGTTTTAAACTTTATGTGTGTGATTATATTGGATAAGTTGTTAATCGTTTATAAATAAATTTCTTTTCAACCATTCTTTTTTAATCTTATATGAATTTGTATTTATTTGTATATTTTATATATTAAAAAAATGCAGCTTACCACACATGGTAAAATTTGTCTAATGTCGGACTATCTTTAGATTGTTAAGAGTGTATTTATTTTCTTTTATAGTGTTTTGGCGCTTAAAATAATTAATAAATATGTAATATCACAATAGTTCTATCACTTAAGCATAGTAAAATTAATGTGATTTGGTGTAACTATTGTGTAGCTTTTTATCACTTAGATTTAATGCTTAAGCACAAATTTAGTTAATGATTAAGCTAGAGTTTAATATCTATGAATAGATGTTGTTGGAAAAAAAATTCACGAACATAAAATAAAAAATACGTATTATTTTTGAAAATATGACAAATGTATAATATGATTACTTTTGACTAAAATTCACTTTTATTTACTTGATTTTGTATAAGATAATGCACATTTAGAAGACATAAATTAAACTTGCATTGGTCAATTACATCAATTATAAATTTTTGTCGCTTGCGAATTAATTGTAACCCATTTTAATTTTTGTCGCTTGTGATTTTATTGTAACCCATTTTAATTATTCAGATTTCAATAAATGAGTTTTAACATTTATCAGTCTATATAAAGGACTTGCATAGTTTGGTTAATTGAAAGGAAATTAGGCAAAACTAGTAATAGCAACATCAAGTTTTTAGCAATAATAATGTCTATTTCAAACAATCAAGTAGAGGGAATAAATGAAGTTGCTTCCCAGCTTCACATGTATCTTTTCTTTGAATTGATGTGTGTGCGCGCGTGCCTGTGTTGTGTGTTCTCGTGCGTGTGTAGAAATAGTTTCAAACTTTATATGTGTGATTATTTTGGGTAAGTTGTTGATCATGTACACATAATAAATTCTTTACAACCATCCTTAATCTTATAGAATTTATATTTATTTCTATATTTTATATTAAAAAATAAAAATTACATTGCTTACCATACATGCTAAAATTTGTCAAAATTGAACTATCTTTCATTTGTTACGAGTATATCTAAATTTTAATATTATTTTGGCGTATAAAAATGATTAATAAATAAGTAATATCACCATAGTTATATCACTTAAGCATGATAAAGCTAATGTGATTTGATGTGAACTGTTGTGTAGCTTTTTCTCACTTTAATTTAATACTTAAGCACAAATTTATTTAATGATTAACCCAGAGTCTAATATCTTTGAATAGACTATGTGGTGAAAAAATTCGCTAGCATAAAATCAAAAATGCATATTATTTTTGAAAAAATGATAAATGTATGATATTATTTTTTTTCTTTTTCTTTTTGACGAAAATCCATCTTCGTTTGCTTTATTTTGTATAAGATAATGCACATTTTTAACAAGTATGTTAATCTTGTATCAATTACATCACTTATGAATTTTTGTCGCTTGCGATTTAATTGTAACTCATTTAATTCTTGTCGCTTGCGATTTAATTATAACCCATTTTAATTATTCATGTTTCAATAAATGAGTTTTAACATGTATCTATCTATATAAAGGACTTGCATAGTTTGGTTAATTGAAAAAGATTTAGGAAAAAATAGCAATAGAAACATCAAATTTTTCGCAATTGTAATGTCTTTGTCAAACAATCAAATAGAGGGGCTAAATGTAGATGTTTACCTTGCTCCACATGTATCTTATGTTCGAATTAATGTGTACGGACATATATGCGTGTGGGCGTGTGTGCTTGTGTGTGCGTGCGTAGAGATAGTTTCAAACTTTATGTGTGCGATTATTTTGGGTAAGTTATTGATCATGTACACATAATAAATTCTTTACAACCATCCTTTTTTAATTTTATAGAATTTATATTTATTTCTATATTTTATATTAAAAAAATAAAAATTACATGGCTTACCATACATGATAAAATTAGTCAAAATTGGACTATCTTTCATTTGTTACGAGTATATCTATTTTTTGATATTGTTTTGGCGTATAAAAATGATTAATATATAAGTAATATCACCATTGTTATATCACTTAAGCATGATAAAGCTAATGTGATTTGATGTGAACTGTTGTGTAGCTTTTTCTGTAACGATCCTTTTGGTCGTTTCGAGTGCTAAAACCTTGTGTTTTATAAAATATTTTTGAGATAGATTCTAATGAATATTTTGGACCATTAATAATTACAATTATAGAATTAATGGGGTAGTTTTAATAATTTATTTAGTTGGTGATTAAAGAAAATAACATTTAAATTAATAGTGGGCCAATTTTACTATTTTTATAATTAGTCTTATATAATAATTAGGGAGTAAATACTTTGTAGAGGAATAAGGGTTTGGGTGAGAAAGAGGACGTCAACATCATCACCGCATAAACTCAAGGAGAATATCGTGTCTTCAGGTAAATCACTCACGGATCTTAGATCTTATATTACATTGTGGGTTGTTTAATCCTAGTTATTATTTTATTAATAGTGAAAAAGGAGGTAGAAAATGGAACTGAAAAAGTTAAAAACGCGGACTTGGGGGAATATGAGATTGTTTTGGGATAATATTTTAATGGGGTATAATTTTGTTGATAGTTGGGAGGGAATTATGAATCATTATGACATTATGATTAGAAGGAGAATTCATTAAAGGTGGGAATAATGTTGGCATAGGGTTATGATTTGTATGTTACGGTCATAGTTAGAGTTATTAGACCATTTATTTTATTTGGTTTTCAGTTATGGGGAGTTTTTTTTGAATTATTATTTTATAAATCATGTTTTGATATATTTATTTTTAATTAAGAATTACAAGTATAGATATCATATGATTAAGTTGACAGGGTATTGAGAGCGAATTAGAAGTTCAGTGAATTGCAGTTAATTGACTTTTGATTTTGGGTGAGGGTATTAATTATTTTAGTATTATTTCATGGTGCATTGGTAGTTGAAAGATATGATGTATATAAACGGTATGTGAAAAGCAAATTGACAGAATGGTTCATAGGTCTTTGATAGTGGAAATTATTTAATTAGTTAATAATTAGGTGGTGATGAAGATCTAAATTGCTTCAGTTCGTCATCTAAGTATTCTTATAAAATTTTGACTATCGCATATATATTCAAAGTACCGTGTGTGTGGGTTGCAATTTCGTTGTAAGATATAATATTATAAATTAATTTTTGATATATTGAGATAGGTAATTAAATATTACGTGTATCGAATTATTTGAATTTCATTAAGATTATGTTAAATTGAGGAATAAGATTTATCCTTAGGCTTGAAAATTAAGAAATTAATTATTGAATTGAGCGAGTTTTGGGTCTAAGCTAGACATATAGTAGCATGGGTGCCTAGAGAATCATTGACTTACAAATTATGCATGCTTGATAGATTGAAAACGTTCAGAGGGATTGAGGAAAGGAAAATCATTGGACAAGTAGCTTGCCTGACTTTGGTTCTTCGGTGAAGGTAGGTTATGGTTTATGCTATTTGATAGTAAACTCTTAATAGTGATTGACATGCATTGAATGATATTGTGAAGTTTTCTATGTACTTGATTGTGTGGTTGTGTGGCTTGGTTGTGTGTTTGTGATTGGTCTGAAATCCCGAGACCGTGGAATGTATAATCTTAAACCATCTCTATCGAAGTAATGCCTTGAATAAAGAAGGATAGATGAAAAATTATTAACGAATGAAAAAGTTGTGATATTAAATGATAAATTAATGATATTATTGGATCGGAGTGTCACGTTTCGACACGGTATTCTTGAATCGGAGTGTCACATCCGACACGGTATTTTTGGATCGGAGTGTCACGTTCCGACATGGTATTCTTGGATCAGAGTGTCACGTTCCGACACGGTAATATTAAGGGAAAAACATGTTAAATTAATGGAAGATACTCAATCTCAAAGAACTCAACTCCCAAAATGGTTTGGTTTGGAGGCATGAGTCCTCCTGTGTGATCTTGATACCGTTGACTTAATACGTGCTTACTTTAATGTTGTTGACACTTGTTCATGTTGTTTGTTGCTTATCACATGTTAAGTGCTATAGTTGAGTTCATACTATTATTCTTTGTACATTAGTTACTATTTTGGGTTGACCGATGATACTTACTCAGTACATGTTGCCTCGTACTAAGCCCTACTTGTTTTCTTCTTTGTTTTCCTTTTATGAAATGCAGCGAGTGTACCTATGACTTCTGATTTCCCTCAGCTCTAGCCAGTCTCCCGCATATCAAGTTCCAGGGTGAGCTATCCATTCAAGCTCGTTTTGGATTCTCTCGGTCATGACATGATGTCCTATACTTTCGAACACATACCATTTTATTCTTTTATTTTGGTGTATTTGATATTCTTAGACTTAGTATTGAAGATTAGATGTCCTTGATGTGATGACTTTCAGGTTTTGGGAAATGATATTTAGTAACATTTGAGTTTCCGCGTTATGCTTGTATTTTGTAAGTTAGGTTAAATTGGTTGGTTCGCCCACTTAAGAGGTTAAGTGTGGGTGCCACTCACGACTCATTTTGGGTCGTGACATTTTCTCACTTTAATTTAATACTTAAGCACAAATTTATTTAATGGTTAACCTAGAGTCTAATATCTTTGAATAGATGTTGTGGGGAAAAAATTCACTAACATAAAATCGAAAATGTGTTGTAAAACTAAAGCAAAATAAGACAAGAAATATAGAAGATGAAAGCAATTGAAATAGGAAGACAAGAGATAGACATTTTTCTTATTATTCCAAGTCTTCAATTTTATACAATATGAACCTTTTTGTCTCTATTTATAGTGTAACATAGAGGCATTTAAAATGTTAGTCATAAACATGACATTAACATGAATATAATGGGGAGATTATGAAAGTGAAAGGTTACAATAGTAATGGTTATAAAGTTGGAGGTTATGGAGGTTATTTTTATCTTCATAATGGAGAAGGTTATGTTGTAACTATTTGGTATAGTGGACATCCACATTTTATTGTTTTATAACACTCCCCTTGGATGTCCTTAGATAGTATGCCTCATTAAAGCCTTACTAGAAAAAAAAACCTGTGGAAAAAAATCCGAGTGAAGGAAAAAGAGTACACATATCTTTTAATACGCTTTGAATGTTGCCTCGTTAAAAACCTTACCAGGAAAATCCAATTGGGACAAAACCATGGTTAAGAAAAAGAGTACAACGCGTATTTTTCTCCCCCTGATAAAAACTTTACTTGATATCTTGAAAACAGTGCATTCCAGTCTTGCATCACAAATTCTCAAATATTGATGTTGGCAATCTTTAGTGAATAAGTTTACAAGATTATTACTTGAATGAGTCTTTGAACATCAATCTCACCATTTTGTTGAAGATCACGTGTGAAAAATACTTTTGGTGAAATATGTTTTTTCCTATCTCATTTGATTATTTCCTCCCTTTAATATTATTTTCGTATATAATGGCTGGAATATCCTTTGCCAAAGGAAAATCACATATTGGTTGAATATGACGGATCATGATTCCAACCAAATACACTCCCGACTTACTTCATAGATCAATATTATTTCTGCATGATTTGAAGAAGTGGTTACCAATGTTTGATTCTTTGAACGCCAAGATATTGTTGTACCTTCATATGTAAATAAATAATCCATTCGATCGAGCTTTATGCGGGGATCAAATAAATATTCTGCATCTACATAATTAAATCATTTCTAACTCGGAGATTTATCCTTTCAATTTTATTGAAGCTCATGTTTTCTTCTCAAAGAAAATCACATATCTTCTATGCGTTGAGTCACTTGTTTTGTAGTTTCTTGTCATAAGTTAAATGATACTATGATTTCACATAACTTTCGTTATGTATATCAAATAATCTTCTAGCATTTGCATGACCAATAATATGTAAGTGCACCAATTGCACTGATACATGACATTTTGAATCATTTTCATGAGATTAAAAAGATTCTTTTTCTGTGTCAAGCAATCTCAAAACCATTGGGTACTCAATGGAATTGCTTTAACACCTTTTAAATCCTTCAAAAATTTTCATTTAATCTTCATCGTCAAGTTAGACATAATAATCATTCATTATGCATATTCAAGTATTTCATCTATTGCCAGACTGAAACACGTCTTATTGCATCCACCACCAGAGAATATATCTCTATTTAATAATGTCAGAATTTTTGCGAAAACCCTTTATGCCCCAAGGCACAAACCGTATTTTATATCTTTCGGTTATACTTTCACACAATGATCATTTGTACCCCACTGACATATATTTTGATCTATGAACTACAAGTTCAAAAACATCACTTTTCTAAGTGAAACAAAATGTACTTGAATAGTGCATTTTATTTGGCTAATCATTTATCTGTACACACTATATGACAGATTCAAATTTATAATCCTCGTAACCATTTATAGCATTAAGTGCTACTAAATATCAAATATACCGTCGATGATCATTTTGATATCGATTCCAATATGACATAACTTATCGAGATCTCTTTTATTTTCGTCATTTTCAGATACCTGAACCTTTGCCAAGGTTTTATAAAATGTTATGTCATAGTGCTTTCAAAGCACTTACCTCATTATCAATGACCATTTTGATAATTTGCTCCTCTCCTTCCTCAAGGAGTTTGCATTTGGAATCGATTGGTCTATCACGATTTTGGCGTACCTAGACTCTGTCCATCAATGACTATTTATTGGAGCATTTGCAGCTTAATTAAAATATTGGGTCAGCAAATACATCTGGCAAATTACTTGCAACATTTTGCAAATGAATTATCTCTTGAACTTCAAGTTCATATATGTTTTTTAACGAGGATCTAGATAATTCACCCTACACATAACTTTCAGCTGCTACACATATCTCCCCCTAATGTTAGGAAATCTAACACTCACCCTCAACCTCAATTGGGGATCTATCTTTGTGCACGGTGGAGCAATAAAATCGTATGTGCACACGTCAAACTTTTAGATGGAAATTATTTGGTTCCTGATCCTGAATCAATTGTGTAGGGAGAACCTTGTTGGCTTGATGCATACATGTTAAATAAACTCATCTCATACCAAATTTTATTTGAGAGATTTGTTCTCATAATCAATGGTCTAGCTATAATTGGAGGTATACAATTTCTGCTAAACCAACCGGCATTATCCACATGATTTTATAGTTTGGAACTGTTCTCTTAATTTTATAATTCGAGCAAACAACCTTACAAAAATCAATTTGTAAGTTGATACAAATGCACATGTGACCATACCATAGATGCATCCATTAAATCACAATAGTAAACGGTCCACATGGCAGGTGAACGGGCCCATATTCACCTTTTATATGTTCCAAATAATTTCAGGGGACACAATCCCACCCTTAGCTGGTACAATGATTATTTTATCATGAGAACAAACTACAAAAGAGAATTCTCGAAGAATCTTTTATTTCTTCAACATATAGCCATGTGAATTCTCAATTTCTTTAGCATCACATTTGAATCGGAATGGCCAATCGATTGTGCCAACTGATATTTATTTTAGTAAACTTCTAATTTACTTTTGCATGTGATTCCATCAGCATGCTCATATTTGTATACAATAAACAAGAGAAAGACGAGTAACCTTTTATGTAAATATTCATAACCCGCTTTGATTGTAGTAATCTGATGATATTTCATCTTTCAATAATTTACAGTCTCAATATAATAATTATTTTTAATTCCTCTAAAAATTAAAAAGTTTCTTTTGAGACTTACTACAACCTTAATATTGTGAACAATTTCATTCCTCCGGATAGTAACAAATTAGCCCTTTCAGAACTCTCAATTAATTTTGTGTACTACCACAAATTTCACAACGTCATTCTTATGGTGACCATCTCCTTAAAGAGAAAATTATTATTATTGTCATGGTTAAAATTATTACATTCAAGACTTATTTCTTGATAACCAATGACAAATTTATGTTGCCACACAACAACATTTATTTTGATCATGGCCACAACCTTTACAGAAAAGATTTATTTCTTTCTTTTGCCCTCTAATAATTCATAATAAAACATACCACATATTTGTGTAGTACTAAAGTATATATATGACCAAAATGATCATTTATGTCAAAATATTTTCTTTCAATCTCTCAAACCTCCTGTAAAGGTGAGATGTGACATTCATCCAACAATATATGAACATGTTCTTATCCATACGAACCCAAATCACATTTTCTTCAAGAAATGAACCATAACCATTTGTACATGTTCCATAAGTTTTTATTAGAAACTCATTGTCATGTTTTAGCATTATGTAACTCACCTCAACATCACTTTAAGAGATCAAATGTACCAAATGTACTATCACTTTGTATTCTTTTATTTTGATGGAGGATTTAAAAAATTTTCAAATTGGGTTGCACCAACTCATTATGTGTCACGACCCAAAATTCACAAGTCGTGATGGCACCTATGTTCCCAACCAAAAGGTAAGCCAACCCAATATATTAACCAAACTTAACCAACAAATGAGAAGAAAAAAAAAGAAGACAAACACTCAGCAAGAATCTCAAACATTGAGTTCCTTATAAGTACGAAATGCGGAAGCTAAAAGAAATACCACCCCAAGAATTGGTGTCTTAAGTACAAGAGCTTCTAAATTACGATGCAAGTCTGGAACTAAAATGACAAATCTAACACAAGGGATATCCTGTCTGAATACTAAATAACAGAATAAATAAAAGATAGAGGGAGGTGTGGGCCACGGAACAGCCAAGCAGCTCACCACAACTCCAAGACACTCCAAGCTCGGACTCAATTTGCTCCACGAGATGTGCTCCTACTCGGAATCGAATCTGCACCATAAAGAGTGCAACAAGTGTAGTATGAGTACGAAACCATGTGTACCCAGTATATCTCATTGACCGACAACGAAGAAGTAGTGACGGGAGTTTATATAAGAAAAATTAATTCTTTAATTATACAAGGCTATAACCAGTCAAGTTTCATCAAATAGAGGTAATCAAACATTAAGTAATTTCCAACCATTAAATAAAACACATAATCCTCAAGAATGAAGGATGTGATGAAATGCAATGCAATATGATACCATGAAATGATATGTCTCAGAATACCCAGTACTCTCTCAATCGTATATACATGATACTCCTCGGAAATACATCGAGAGTTCATGACCCATGGGGGACTCGCGAGGTCCATATACCGACACGGACGATCTCCACGTGTCTGTGCGGACGATCTCAACGCACAATCATAAAATAAATAATTTCCGCACGGACGGTCTCCACGTGCCCAAATTACAATCTTAACATCTCACCATCCCCAGCACGGACGATCTCCACGTGCCCAACTTATACTCAATCTCATGTCAATGCATGTACACAATATTATTTCAAATAAGGGGATGATGATGCACCTCAATCAATCAAGTATCAACATAATACATAATCACCTAAGTTATCACAACTATACGGGTGTAATAAAGAAAATACAATCACACAAGGAATTCAAGTCAATAATATATCAGCTAATGCCCATATGCTTTGGCATTCTCAAACTACAATTCACATTCTATAGCAGTAACTTTCCCTTTTATAACACCGGTACTCGTACCAATGCCCGTCACGCCATTGATACGAGACCCCCATCTTCCGCCCTTAGCCCTTTGTCTATTTCATTTTTTTTTTATCTTTAATTAGGAAAACGTCCTTCAACAAGTTTAAAATTCTTAACATACCTTAAATGCCGAACCTCGTGCCAAAAAATCTTCAAGATTTTTCCTTTTCTTTCCGCAAAGTTTCAAAACGTTTCCAATCTAACAATTGTACAATATTTATAAGCAAATCAATCCGTAGACACCCATATGTTATATGTCTATCCAAACTCAAAACCCACCAAACTTAAAATTCTATTTCATATATTAAACTCCCACCATAAAGTAATAATTGTTAGAAAATTCCAAAAAAAAAAATTAAGCAAATCATTCACACCCAAGCTTAACAACTGGAAGTACCCGGGATTCAATTTATTTGTTTATTTTTTTTTCCTCTGCAGTTACCTTTGTCTTCCGAAGATCAACTCCTTTTTTTTTTCTAATGACAATTTTATCATGTTTGCATTGCCCTTCAAATTTTTCTACCTAACCCATAAATTTACGAAACCCAATTATTTCTATGCAACCATAATTTATTTATTTTTTTTAAAAATACATATATAATAAAACAAAATAAAAAGTAACCCTTCCATTAATGTTCACCATCAGAATGATGGATCATTAATGGCCATAAATGCACCTTAGGGTGATACAACTAATAACAATAATATAAAAAAACTTCGTTCCATAAAACAATTTAAACGAATATCAATTGTTTTTCCCACTTTGATACTAACTATTCACATAATAATATAAAAATAACAACAATCCCAACTACTCTGACAACATACCTTATGTAGAATAGAAAAGGATGAAAATTTCTTTGCTTTCACGAGCGATGGTTATGGTTTTCCCTCTCGTTCGTCACCTACGATAAATTTTCTGCCTCCACCTCTTTCTTTTCTAAATCAGAGTTTTATTTTTATTTTTTAAACGTGACAACCCCACTAACCTATTATCCCCTATGTGACTTAAGGGTATAAAATATCAGATAATAAAATAGTTGACCCATTTACCCCCAAATTAAATAATAGTAATTAAATAAATAGTTTAAAATTCCATTTAAATTTTTACGGAAGAGTCAAAATAGTTCTAATTCTCAAAACGACCTAGCGGGTCGTTACATTATGCCCAATAACTTTCATACCACTTTGATAACAAAAATTTACCTTCACACTTGAAGGACCATCTTAAGAACCAAAATGTTCTTCCTTTTAATTACCACAATTGACCATTAACATTTTACCACACTCATATTCATATATTTAACCACTTGTCATTTTCAGACATATTATATCCTGCTACCACATTCACATAAAAGAATGGAGCAAATCAATTGGACAAATTTCATGACTTTTATCAAGAGCATATCAATTTGCTCAATCATTGTACATCGTCTTTATATAATGTTGGGACTTGAACCCAACGTCTTATCCATAAAAAGGCATTTTATGTCATTATTTGTTGGGACCCAACCCAACATTTTATAAACATGATGCACCGTGACTCTCACCCGATGTATTACCCTCTTGGTGCGATAGGACTTGAATCATTCGTCTTACCCTCAATCAATGACATGATAAGTCAAATATAATAGGATTCACCATTGAACCTTAAAAAAATATATCGTCACTTGTGGTTAACATGCACAAATAAATATAGAACTAAACAAACACAATAAAAATACTCTCAACAAAGTATGTATCAATATCTTAAACTTGTCAAAATAGAGAGTTACATATAACATTATATTATATTATGTTTGGTGCATAATTATTAAGGTAGTGAATTACCATTATAAATCAAAGAATCAATTGCACACTAAAAAAATAATAATTCCAATTACACTAAATTAAAACTGCTCACTACCACCATTTTTCAATTTCCATGTGAACTCAAAATATTTCATACGCAAAACAAAATAATTTAAAAGCTTATGTAATAACCAAAACAGTGAGTATAATCATAAATAAAATATAAAACAAGTTTCACATACAAAAGAAAGTATATAGAGTCATAGGTGAAAAAAAATGCACATTAACAATAATATGAATCATTCACCATGTTCACAAGTAAAATATAAAATAGATTCCACAATAACTTACCTTGTTCCCGAGAGAAAATAAACACAATTATTTTACCTTCTTTAGTTTACTTTGCTTCAATCTTTCAGTGGTAGAACATTCGTGCTGATAACGTGTTGTAAAACTAAAGCAAAATAAGACAAGAAATATAAAAGATGAAAGCAATAGAAATAGGAAGACAAGAGATAAAGCTTTTCTTATTATTCCAAGTCTTCAATTGTATACAATATGAACTCTTATGTCTCTATTTATAGTGTAACATAGAGGCATGCAAAAGTTTAGTCATAAACATGACATTAAGATGAATATAATGGGGAGGTTATGAAAGCGAAATGTTACAACAGTAATGGTTATAAAGTTGGAGGTTATGGAAGTTATTTTTATCTTCATAATGGAGAAGGTTATTTTGTAATTATTTGGTGTATTGGACATCCACATTTTATTGTTTTATAACAAAATGCATATTATTTTTGAAAAAATGATAAATGTAAAAGATTAATTTTTTTCTTTTTCTTTTTGGCTAAAATTCATCTTCGTTTGCTTTATTTTGTATAAGATAATGCACATTTATAACAAGTATGTTAATCTTGTATCTATTACATCACTTATGAATTTTTATTGCTTGCGATTTAATTGTAACTCATTTAATTCTTGTCGCTTGCGATTTAATTATAACCCATTTTAATTATTCATGTTTCAATTAATGAGTTTTAACATGTATCTATCTATATAAAGTACTTGCATATTTTGTTTAATTGAAAAAGATTAGGAAAAAATAGAAATAGAAACGTTAAGTTTTTCGCAATTGTAATGTTTTTGTCAAACAATCAAGTAGAGGGGCTAAATGTAGATGTTTCTCTTGCTCCACATGCATCTTATCTTTGAATTAATGTGTGTGGGCGTATATGCGTGTGGGCGTGTGTGCTTGTGTGTGCGTGCGTAGAGATAGTTTCAAACTTTATGTATGTGAATATATTGAGTAAGTTGTTTATCATGTATAGATAATAAATTCTTTTACAACCATCCTTTTTTAATCTTATACAATTTATATTTATTTGTTTAATTTATATATTAAAAAAATAAAAATCATGCGGCTTACCACACATGTTAAAATTAGTCAAAAGTTGGACTATCTTTCACTTGTTAAGAGTGTACCTACTTTTTTATATTATTTTGGCGCTTAAAAATTATTAATTATGTAATATAACAATAGTTATATCACTTAAGCATGATAATACTAATGTGATTTGGTGTAACTGTTGTGTAATTTTTTCTCACTTAGATTTAATACTTAAGCGTAAATTTAGTTAATGATTAAGATAGAGATTAATATCTATGAATAGATGTTGTGGGGAAAAAAATCATGAAAAGAAAGCGAAAATGAATATTACTTTTGGAAAAAATGATAAATGAATAATATTATTTTTTCTTTTTCTTTTTGACTAAAATATACCTCGTTTACTTTATTTTGTATAAGATAATGCACATTTATAACAAATGTATTAAGCTTGTATCAACTACATCAATTATGAACTCATGTCTTCTGCAGTTTAATTGAAACTTATTTTAATTCTTGTCGCCTGCGATTTAATCATGCTCATTTTAATAATTCAGATTTCAATAAATGAGATTTAACATGTATCTATCTATAGAAAGGACTCACATAGTTGGTTAATTAAAAAGGAAGTAGGACAAACTAGCGACAGAAACATCAAGTTTTTAGCAATTGTAATTTCTATGTCATACAATCAAGTAGCGGGGCTAAATGTAGATGATTCATTGCTCCACAAGTATCTTATCTTTGAATTATGTGTTCGTGCGTGCATGTGTGGTTGTGTGTGCTTGTGTGTGTGTGTAGAGATAGTTTCAAACTTTATGTGTGTGATTATATTGGATAAGTTGTTAATCGTGTATAAATAAATTGCTTTTCAATTATTCTTTTTTAATTATATAAATTTGTATTTATTTGTATATTTTATATATTAAAAAAATGCAGCTTACCACACTTGGTAAAATTTGTCTAATGTCGGACTATCTTTAGATTGTTAAGAGTGTATTTATTTTCTTTTATAGTGTTTTCTATCACTTAAGCATAGTAAAATTAATGTGATTTGGTGTAACTATTGTGTAGCTTTTTATCACTTAGATTTAATGCTTAAGCACAAATTTAGTTAATGATTAAGCTAGAGTTTAATATCTATGAATAGATGTTGTTGGAAAAAAAATTCACGTACATAAAATAAAAAATACGTATTATTTTTGAAAAAATGATAAATGTATAATATGATTTCTTCTGACTAAAATTCACCTTTCTTCACTTGATTTTGTATAAGATAATGTACTTTTAGAACACATAAATTAAACTTGCATTTGTTAATTATATCGCTTCTGAATTCTTGTCGCTTGCGAATTAATTGTAACCCATTTTAATTTTTGTCGCTTGTGATTTTATTGTAACCCATTTTAATTATTCAGATTTCAATTAATGAGTTTTAACAGTTATCGGTCTATATAAAGGACTTGCATAGTTTGGTTAATCGAAAAGAAATTAGGCAAAACTAGCAATAGCAACATCAAGTTTTTAGCAATTCTAATGTCTATTTCAAACCATCTAGTAGAGGGGATAAATGTAGTTGCTTCCCAGATCCACATGTATCTTTTCTTTGAATTAATGCGTGTGTGCGCATGCGTGTGTTGTATGCTCTCGTGCGTGTGTAGAGATAGTTTCAAACTTTATATGTGTGATTATTTTGGGTAAGTTGTTGATCATGTACACATAATAAATTCTTTACAACTATCCTTTTTTAATCTTATAGAATTTTTATTTATTTCTATATTTAATATTAAAAAAATAAAAATTACATGACTTACCATACATGCTAAAATTAGTCAAATTGGACTATCTTTCATTTGTTACGAGTATATCTATTTTTTAATATTATTTTGGCGTATAAAAATAATTAATAAATAAGTAATATCACCATAGTTATATCACTTAAGCATGATAAAGCTAATGTGATTTGATGTGAACTGTTGTGTAGCTTTTTCTCACTTTAATTTAATACTTAAGCAAAAATTTATTTAATGATTAACCTAGAGTCTAATATCTTTGAATTGATGTTGTGGGGAAAAAATTCACTAACATAAAATCGAAAATGCATACTATTTTTGAAAAAATGATAAATGTATAATATTATTTTTTTTCTTTTTCTTTTTGACAAAAATTCATCTTCGTTTGCTTTATTTTGTATAAGATAATGCACATTTATAACAAGTATCTTAATATAGTATCAATTACATCACTTATGAATTTTTGTCGCTTGCGATTTAATTGTAACTCATTTAATTCTTGTCGCTTGCGATTTAATTATAACCCATTTTAATTATTCATGTTTCAATTAATGAGTTTTAACATGTATCTATCTATATAAAGTACTTGCATATTTTGTTTAATTGAAAAAGATTAGGAAAAAATAGAAATAGAAACATCAAGTTTTGCGCAATTGTAATGTTTTTGTCAAACAATCAAGTAGAGGGGCTAAATGTAGGTGTTTCTCTTGCTCCACATGCATCTTATCTTTGAATTAATGTGAGTGGGCGTATATGCGTGTGGGCGTGTGGGCGTGTGGGCTTGTGTGTGCGTGTGTAGAGATAGTTTCAAACTTTATGTATGTGAATATATTGAGTAAGTTGTTTATCATGTATAGATAATAAATTCTTTTACAACCATCCTTTTTTAATCTTATACAATTTATATTTATTTGTTTAATTTGTATATTAAAAAAATAAAAATCATGTGGGTTATCACACATGCTAAAATTAGTCAAAAATTGGACTATCTTTCACTTGTTAAGAGTGTACCTATTTTTTATATTATTTTGACGCTTAAAAATTATTAATTATGTAAAATAACAATAGTTATATCAGTTAAGCATGATAATACTAATGTGATTTGGTGTAACTGTTGTGTAATTTTTTCTCACTTAGATTTAATTCTTAAGTATAAATTTAGTTAATGATTAAGATAGAAATTAATATCTATGAATAGATGCTGTGGGGAAAAAAATTCATGATAAGAAATCGAAAATACATATTACTTTTAAAAAAATGATAAATGTATAATATTATTTTTTCTTGTTCTTTTTGACTAAAATATACTTTCGTTTACTTTATTTTGTATAAGATAATGCGCATTTATAACACATATATTAAGCTTGTATCAACTACATCATTTATGAATTCATGTCTTTTGCAGTTTAATTGAAACTTATTTTAATTCTTGTCGTTTGCGATTTAATCATACTCATTTTAATTATTCAGATTTCAATAAATGAGATTTAACATGTATCTATTTAAAGTACTTACATAGTTTGGTTAATTAATAAAGCGACAGTAACATTAAGTATTTAGCAATTGTAATGTCTATGTCAAACAATTAAGTAACGGGACTAAATATAGATGTTTCATTGCTCCACAAGTATCTTATGTTTGACTTAATGTGTTCGTGCGTGCATGTGTGGTTGTGTGTGCTTGTGCATGTGTGTGTAGTGTCACGACTGGAATCTAGACCCCAGACGAGACCGGCGTCGTTGACCTCTCAGAGGTCGCAAACAAGCCTACTTACGTCATACTTACTTTACATAGGTTAATTTTAGTGAAAAATTTAAAACTTTTTGTTCTTTAAACATGCTTGCCAAACATTCTTAAAATTTTATAATCGTTCATCATCAACCATGTAACATTAAAGAGATAAACAACTGAAAGAAATAGTTCATAAGTCTTAATTGTATAATTGCCAAAATGGCCGAAATACAAAGTCTGAATAAAGAGCAGGAAAGAAATGCTAGTGGAACATGCTCCACTAGCTCAACTCTAAAACTACGCTAGAATATAAAACAGTAGTATCCTCGAAAGCATGAGGACCTACCAAACTCCGGATGAATGCTGACGTCCGGATAGCTGCAACAATGATCCTGCAACTCTATCGACCACTTGTGCATGCACCTAAAATAGTATAGATGTATAGGGTTAGTACACACTTGTACTAAGTACGGGTATATGCAAGAACACACCAAGGATATGCATGAGAAAGAATAGCTCTTTCCTAACGACATGATTTTTGGAAGTCAAGTCAGTAGACTTGCCAAATTGAGATTAGGAAAGTTAGTGAACTTTCCAAATTGAGTTAGGAAGGGTCATGCCATGAGAGTAACATACATCATTATAAATATCGTATCGCACACAGCACACAGCACACAATATCTTCATATAGCACATATCATAGCACACAACATGTAACACATAGCTTCTTTCATATTATTCATTCATTTGCCATGAGACCTTGGAATCATGGACTTGACATTATGACTTTCCAAAATGATGGCTCAACATATGGGACCTCAACTAGGGAGTCTTCATTAGCAAACACAGAGTCTGCTTCATTAATTCATACGTACTTCATTTTATTTCATTCATAGGCCAATGTGAACACCAGTTATACCTAGGGTGTAGTTTAAGACTTTCATCGGGTGTGCTGTGCAATGATCAAGACTAACTTAGTATTATTACTTGAGTCTAGCTCACCTCTTGATTATCCTATCCTAACACCTTTGGTACCATTCATTTCATTATGCTTTTCATTCATTGGGAACTTTAACTTTAACCGACATAGATCATGTGAGCATCATGAAATCCAGTGTCTCCCCCACACCGAAAAGAGGTGGAATCACCGGCCAAAGTGATCCAAATAACATGCTAGCGTACATGAGAATTTAACCCCGCCAGATCCCTATATTGGCAGTATAGGTTCAAAGACTAGGAGATGTATGGAGACCCATACCCGGCAAGCCGGACAGTCTTATCTCATGAGAGTTACGTGAACCTTCGCCCTTCCCGAAAGAAGGCATCACCGCTCATAGCTAGTCTATCAGTGCTCAGTATAAAGTTCCATTTCATTCATCTCATACGTCATGGAAGCTGGCTTCTAGTATGAGAACATTATAGCTCGTTAGATGATTTCTCATCTCATAATTAGTATTAAGTGTGTTAAGCTCAATACTTTCATTAGAGTGTTCATAGAGACTGGTCTCTTTATTATCTTACACTCTCATAGGTGAGTACGTTTTAATAACATTTACTTAGACTCATTTGAGATTGCTCTCATCATTTACATTAGCCTCACATCATGTTGTCACCACATTCTTCATCATTAGCACCTTTACTTTTCATAGTTACTCACCTCTTATTACGTGAATGTTCATTTCATCATATGCCAATGCACTTGGCCTTTAGAGTGTATCTTACACTCATACTTAACCCTTCTAGGGTTCGTCATTTCATTACATACATCTTAGGTTCACTTACTTTTGAACGTATGTTAGACTTATGTGTCTATACATACAAGCCATGGGCTTCATTCATAATTCGTTAAGTGATTCTTACTTTCCTAAAATTATGTAGTACAATACTTATGTATCTTGTATATATGCCAAGATCTTAATTATTTTTTTTGATCTAAGTAGATGACATTATTTTTGGATAATTTACTCACGTATGACTTATGCATCAATACGGAATTTTGGGCAAGGAAACCCAAATCTTGAATCACTTGGATATCATCTATATTTTTATTTTAATTTTATTTCTAATATTCATAACATTAAACTTTAAATTAAATCTCAACATTTGTAGTAAAGGATAAATTTTCTAGTTTAATTTCCCTCTTAATTAATCAAAGGGTTGAGGGTTCAAGCCCCCACAACCTCTTAAATTTTTAATTTAATAAAAGTTCAATACAATGGGGAGGTTGTGGGTTCGAACCCCCACAACCCCCCTTATTTTTGCCTCAATTTCGCTGAGGGGGCTGTGAGGTGGTGGGTTCGAACCCCCACAGCCCCTCTATTTTTTTTTTTTTTAATGGAACCTTCATTCGCGCCTAATGGGAGGTCGTGGGTTCGAATCCCACGCCTCCCCTTAATTCTTCTTCTATTTTCGCGAGGGCAGGGGCTGGTCGCGAGTTCGAACCCCCCCCCCCCCCTTTTATTTTTCTTTCATTTTGCGAAGGTGGGGCTGGTCGCGAGTTCGATCCCCCGCCCCCCCATATTTTTTTTTCCTTCGCGAACTGCAGTGATCAACGGGTCGCGAGTTCGTCCCCGCCCCCCCTTTATTTTTTTCGTTTCTTTTCTTGCGAAGACAGGGGCTGGGTCGCGAGTTCGATTCCCCCAGCCCCCATTTTGTTTTCTTCTTCTCGCAACTGCTGTGAATAAAGAAGGAGGTCACAGGTTAGAAACCTGATGGCCTCACTTCTTTAAAATATGTGAAATATCCAGATTTCTGGAAATTTTTCTCATTATTTTTCATCCACTTTTAGTCACATCTTTCATGAGTTTACTTAGCTAAAAGAGTGTTATTCCACCCAACATTTTTCATTATAATATACACCACATTACACACACATTACATACATAAAATGCACCACATAAACTCATGTATAATCGACCCAAAATAGTGGCTAAAGCCACTGCCACGATGCGCACACACACACACATTTTTTTTGTCGTACTTCGAATATCGTTTCGAAATTTCCCTCACATAAAACATGTTCGCATTTAATATAAACACGTAAATCATACCTAAATATAGCAGCACAACATACCCATCCTATGAAATCGTTTGGGATCTAAGGACAAGGACATACGAAAAGGAACAACCTTAGTTTTCAAGAGTTTAAGAAGCGTTCGAAAGAAAGTACTCTTGGAGAAAGAATTCCATGAGAGAAACCCATACCTTTTGACGTTGTTCAAGCTTGAAGCTGCTGCCCAAAAACTCCTCCAAACCACGCCAAATTTACTTCAACGCACACCCTACTCGATGAACCTCTCTTAGCCTTGTCGTTTTGATTCCTTTGTCTTTACTTTAAAAAAATTCTTGTGAGTTCTTCAAGTGTGAAGAACTCTTGATGTATTTTCTGCTTTTCTTGTTGTTCTTGGCAGAACTAACGTGATAAAGAGATTAAGAACGTGAGAGAGTTGAGAAACGTGAGGGAGAGAGTTGGTTTAGGATTAGGAGACTAAATTTAAGACTTAGTCAAAAGTTAGGATTTTAATTAACTAAAAATAAATAAATAAATAAAATCTGATTTTCATTTTTATTAATCAGATTAATAATGATCAATTAATTAAATTAATTTATCAACCTTAAATCTTGACACCCTAAGTCTTGATCCTATTCATTTTAGGGTTGTTACATTACCCCCCCCCCCCTTAGGAACATTCGTCCCCGAATGACACTACCACTTCACATTGTAATTCCCGTCAGATCATAACAAAATCACTATACATAGTCAATCAATAGCAGCAAAATACGGAGATATAAGAAAACATAGGTTTAAGAGTAGGAAGTCTAACCTCAAGAGCTGAAAAGGTGAGGGTAGCGGGCTCTCATGTCGGCCTCAGCCTCCCACGTAGCACCCTCAACAAGATGATTTCTCCACAATACTTTCACTGTGGCAATTTCCTTGTTCCTCAGCCGCTTGACCTGTCTGTCTAAGATCTCAACAGGTACCTCCTCATAAGACAAGTCCTCACCAACCCCCAAACCTTCAACAGGTAAGATTGATGCTGGATCACCTAAGCACTTCTTCAACATAGAGACATGAAAGACTGGATGAACAGAAGCTAGCTCTGCAGGCAATGCTAACTCATAGGCCACCTCACCCACACGCTGTAGGATCTCATATGGCCCAATATACCTCGGACTCAGCTTCCCTTTTCTACCAAATCTCATTACCCCTTTCATAGGCGATATTTTCAAGTAAACCTGGTCACCAACATCAAACTCTAAGGGCCGTTTTCTGTTATCAGCATATGACTTATGCCGACTGTAAGCAGTAGTCAACCTGTCCCTAATCACCCTGACCTTCTCTAAGGCCTCATGAATGATCTCCGGACCTAAAATGGATGACTCTCCAACCTCGAACCACCCAACCGGGGATCTACACCTCCTACCATACAGTGCCTCGAACGGTGCCATCCCAATGCTGGAGTGATAGCTATTATTATACGAAAACTCTATCAAAGGCAGATGGTCATCCCAATTACCTCTGAAGTCGATCACACATGCTCTCAACATATCCTCCAATGTCTGTATGGTGCGCTCTGCCTGCCCATCTGTCTGAGGGTGAAAGGCAGTGCTAAGCTTCACCTGCGTGCCCAAGCTCTTCTGGAAAGATCTCCAGAAATGAGAAGTAAACTGAGCTCCTCTGTCTGAAATAATAGACAAGGGAATCCCATGCCATCTCACAATCTCATCGATGTAGAGTCTCGCATAATCCTCAGCTCTGTAAGTAGACTTCAGAGGAATAAAGTGGGCAGACTTAGTCAATCTGTCCACAATAACCCATATGGAGTCATGCTGCCTCCTAGTCCTTGGACGCCCAACCACGAAGTCCATATTAATGGCCTCCCATTTCCAAGTTGGAACCTCAATAATCTGAGTCAGACCACCAGGCTTAAGATGCTCTGCCTTAACCTGCTGACAATTAGGACACTTGGCCACATATTCTGCAATGTCCTTCTTCATGCCATCCCACCAATAAATCTGCTTAAGATCATGATACATCTTGGTAGAACCTGGATGTATGGAATATTTGGAACCATGGGCCTCTGCAACAATCCTGGTCCGCAAATCATCTACATCTGGCACACACAGCCTGTACTGATACCTAAGTATGCCATCACCTCCCAAAGCGAAAGACTCATTCATCTTCGTCAGCACCGAGTCTTTCAGCTCCATCAACACAGGATCTAGATGCTGACCCTGCTTGACTTCAACTACCAAGGATGATTCAGAACTAGGATGAACTGAAACATCCCCACTAGTGGAGTCAACCAAATGCACACCCAGTCTGGCCAGTCTGTGTACATCTTTCACTAGCTCCTTCTTCTCATCCTCAACGTGGGCTGTACTTCCCATGCTCATCCTGCTCAAAGCATCGGCTACGACATTAGCCTTACCTGGATGGTAGTGCACATTCATGTCATAATCTTTCAACAGCTCCAACCATCTCCGCTGACATAGATTCAACTCCCTCTGTGTGAACACGTACTGGAGACTCTTATGATCTGTGAACACATCCACATGCACTCCATACAGATAATGCCTCCACAGCTTCAGTGCAAACACCACAGGTGCCAACTCCAGGTCATGAGTGGGATAATTCTTCTCATGAACCTTGAGCTGTCTGGACGCATAGGCTATCACCTTACCAACCTGCATAAGAACACAACCCAAACCAACCCTAGATGCATCACAATAAACAGTGTAATTCTCACCACACTTAGGCAAAGTAAGCACCGGGGCTGAAGTGAGTCTGTCCTTGAGCTCCTGGAAACTCTTCTCACAAGTCTTCATCCATTCAAACTTGGCTTTCTTCTTAGTCAAAGCTGTCAATGGGGCAGCAATGGAAGAAAAGCCCTCCACAAACCTGCGGTAGTAACCAGCCAATCCCAAAAAGCTACGGATGTCAGTGGGAGTAAGAGGCTTTGGCCAGTTCTTCACAGCCTCAGTCTTCCTGGGATCCACCGCCACGCCCTGATCGGACACATGACCCAGGAAGGTCACTGATCTCAGCCAGAATTCACATTTGCTGAATTTGGCATACAACTGATGCTGTCTAAGTACCTGCAAGGTTAGTCTCAAATGTTGTTCATGCTCTTCCTTGGTCTTAGAGTAGATGAGAATGTCATCAATGAATACTATGACGAAAGAGTCAAGGTATTCACGGAAGACCCTGTTCATGAGATTCATAAATGCAGCAGGTGCATTCGTGAGACCAAATGAGATGACTAGAAACTCATAGTGACCATAGCGGGTACGAAAGGCTGTTTTTGGGATATCTCCATCCCTAACCCTAAGCTGATGATACCCTGAGCGAAGATCAATCTTAGAGAAGAAACTAGACCCTTGGAGATGGTCGAACAAATCATCTATTCTGGGGAGTGGATACTTATTCTTTATAGTGACTTTGTTGAGATGCCGATAATCGATACACATTCTAAGGGTCCCATCTTTCTTTTTTACAAACAACACTGGAGCGCCCCAAGGGGATATGCTCAGCTGAATGAAACCCTTATCAGTGAGATCTTTTAACTGCAGCTTCAACTTTTTGAGTTCAGCTGGAGCCATTCTGTAAGGAGGAATTGAGATTGGTTTAGTATCGGGTTCTAAATCGATACCAAAGTCAATCTCTCGAAGGGGAGGGACTCTAGGCAAATCATCAGGAAACACATCTAAGAACTCATTCACTACAGGTACTGAGTTTATGGAAGGAATTTCATGATCTAAATCATTAACACTCACAAGATGACACAATAATCCCTTGGACATCATTTTATTGGCCTCAAGGTTAGAAATCAAGGGGTTAGGACGACTCAAATTGTACCCCTCCCAGACTAACTCTTCTTCATTAGGAAAGCGAAATCTCACCACTCTACTACGATAGTCCAATCAAGCATAACAACTGTGAAGCCAATCCATGCCAAGAATAACATCAAAATCATGCATGGGTAACTCAACCAGGTTTGCACACATAGTTTTACCACTCACAACTATTGGGCAATCCTTGTATACTCTATCAGTTCTTACATTCTCTCCTAAAGGTGTACTAACCACTATAGGATCATGTAGAACTTCAGGCAATATCTCAAAAGTAAGAGCAAGCAGAGGAGTTACAAAGGAAAGTGTAGACCCTGGATCAAGTAAAGCATAAACAGAAGTTGAGAACACTTGCAGCATACCTGTGACCACATCAGCGGACTTCTCCTGCTCCTCCCTGCCCTTCAGGGCATAGAACCTGTTCCTCTTAGGAGGCTCGGCTGCTGCTGCACCCTGTGGATTAGGCCTAGGCTGAGCATTACCTCCAGCCTGACCTCTGTTCTGTGGACAGTCTTTGACCATATGTCCACTCTTACCACAACCGAAGCAGGCATTAATGCCCTGTCTGCACTCTCCACTGTGAGCCCGGCCACACTTAGCACAATTCTTCTTAGGACGCTGCATCTCACCTCCATTTCCCTTCTTGGGCTCAGGTCTGCCTCCTGTAGTTGTAGCACTTCTCTGGGGATTAAAATTCCCAGAACTCTGTTGCCTTTTTTTGAACCTTGGCTGCTCACGGAAGCCAAAGTTGTTCATGTGGCCTCCATGACTGGGTCCTGCCTGATCTTGAGGCCTAGGCCTCCTAGCATCACAATCACCACTCTTTCTGCGGCCGTCCTCTACCTGCTGGACATGCACCATCAACCTGGAAAGATCCATATTATCATGGAGCATCGCAGATCGACACTCCTCCTCTAGGTCCCCATTGATTCTTGTGAGGAACCTGCTAATCTCATTCCTGTTGAAACAAGGGAAGTAGCATACCTGGATGATTTCAACAAAGTTCAGTATTCTCCTCATTCTTGATATTAAATACTAGGGAAAATAACATACCTTGACTTAGAAACTACTCAATGTGGTTGAT
The DNA here is from genome assembly GCA_016801875.1 of Solanum sitiens. Lineage (NCBI taxonomy): Eukaryota > Viridiplantae > Streptophyta > Magnoliopsida > Solanales > Solanaceae > Solanum > Solanum sitiens. The sequence goes on from JABWTJ010000229.1 coordinate 445,707, forward strand.
GTGAACTCAATATTCTCGGAATATAACCTAGTGCTCTGATACCAACTTTGTCACGACTGGAATCTAGACCCCAGACGAGACCGGCGTCGTTGACCTCTCAGAGGTCGCAAACAAGCCTACTTACGTCATACTTACTTTACATAGGTTAATTTTAGTGGAAAATTTAAAACTTTTTGTTCTTTAAACATGCTTGCCAAACATTCTTAAAATTTTATAATCGTTCATCATCAACCATCTAACATTAAAGAGATAAACAACTGAAAGAAATAGTTCATAAGTCTTAATTGTATAATTGCCAAAATGGCCGAAATACAAAGTCTGAATAACGAGCAGGAAAGAAACGCTAGTGGAACATGCTCCACTAGCTCAACTCTAAACTACGCTAGAATATAAAACAGTAGTATCCTCGAAAGCATGAGGACCTACCAAACTCCGGATGAATGCTGACGTCCGGATAGCTGCAACAATGATCCTGCAACTCTATCGACCACCTGTGCCTGCACCTAAAATAGTATAGATGTATAGGGTTAGTACACACTTGTACTAAGTACGGGTATATGCAAGCACACACCAAGGATATGCATGAGAAAGAATAGCTTTTTCCTAACGACATGATTTTTGGAAGTCAAGTCAGTAGACTTGCCAAATTGAGATTAGGAAAGTTAGCGAACTTTCCAAATTGAGTTAGGAAGGGTCATGCCATGAGAGTAACATACATCATTATAAATATCGTATCACACACAGCACACAATATCTTCATATAGCACATATCATAGCACACAAACATGTAACACATAGCTTCTTTCATATTATTCATTCATTTGCCATGAGACCTTGGAATCATGGACTTGACATTATGACTTTCCAAAATGAGGGCTCAACATATGGGACCTCAACTAGGGAGTCTTCATTAGCAAACACAGAGTCTGCTTCATTAATTCATACGTACTTCATTTTATTTCATTCATAGGCCAATGTGAACACCAGTTATACCTAGGGTGTAGTTTAAGACTTTCATCGGGTGTGCTGTGCAATGATCAAGAATAACTTAGTATTATTACTTGAGTCTAGCTCACCTCTTGATTATCCTATCCTAACGCCTTTGGTACCATTCATTTCATTATGCTTTTCATTCACTGGGAACTTTAACTTTAACCGACATAGATCATGTGAGCATCATGAAATCCAGTGTCTCCCCCACACCGAAAAGAGGTGGAATCACCGGCCAAAGTGATCCAAATAACATGCTAGCATACATGGGAATTTAACCCCGCCAGATCCCTATATTGGCAGTATAGGTTCAAAGACTAGGAGATGTATGGAGACCCATACCCGACAAGCCGGAGAGTCTCATCTCATGAGAGTTACGTGAACCTTCGCCCTTCCCGAAAGAAGGCATCACCGCTCATAGCTAGTCTATCGGTGCTCAGTGTAAAGTTCCATTTCATTCATCTCATACGTCATGGAAGTTGGCTTCTAGTATGAGGACATTATAGCTCATTAGATGATTTCTCATATCATAATTAGTATTAAGTGTGTTAAGCTCAATACTTTCATTAGAGTGTTCACAGAGACTGGTATCTTCATTATCTTACACTCTCATAGGTGAGTACATTTTAATAACATTTACTTAGACTCATTTGAGATTGCTCTCATCATTTACATTAGCCTCACATCATGTTGTCACCACATTCTTCATCATTAGCACCTTTACTTTTCATAGTTACTCACCTCTTATTACGTGAATGTTCATTTCATCATATGCCAATGCACTTGGCCTTTTAGTGTATCTTAAACTCATACTTAATCCTTCTAGGGTTCGTCATTTCATTACATACATCTTAGGTTCACTTACTTTTGAACGTATGTTAGACTTATGTGTCTATACATACAAGCCATGGGCTTCATTCATAATTCGTTAAGTGATTCTTACTTTCCTAAAATTATGTAGTACAATACTTATATATCTTGTATATATGCCAAGATCTTTATTATTATTATTTTTGATCTAAGTAGATGGCATTATTTTTGGATAATTTACTCACGTATGACTTATGCATCAATACGGAATTTTGGGCAAGGAAACCCAAATCTTGAATCACTTGGATATCATCTATATTTTTATTTTAATTTTATTTCTAATATTCATAACATTAAACTTTAAATTAAATCTCAACATTTGTAGTAAAGGATAAATTTTCTAGTTTAATTTCCCTCTTAATTAATCAAAGGGTTGAGGGTTCAAGCCTCCACAACCTCTTAAATTTTTAATTTAATAAAAGTTCAATACAATGGGGAGGTTGTGGGTTCGAACCCCCACAACCCCCCTTATTTTTGCCTCAATTTCGCTGAGGGGGCTGTGAGGTGGTGGATTCGAACCCCCACATCCCCTCTATTTTTTTTTTCTTTTAATGGAACCTTCATTCGTGCCTAATGGGAGGTCGTGGGTTCGAATCCCACGCCTCCCCTTAATTCTTCTTCTATTTTCGCGAGGGCAGGGGCTGGTCGCGAGTTCGAACCCCCAGCCCCCCCCTTTTATTTTTCTTTCATTTTCGCGAAGGTGGGGCTGGTCGCGAGTTCGACTCCCCCAGGCCCCCTCTTATTTTTTTTTCCTTTCGCGAACTGCAGTGATCAAACGGGTCGCGAGTTCGATTCCCCGCCCCCCTTATTTTTTTCGTTTCTTTTCTTGCGAAGACAGGGGCTGGGTCGCGAGTTCGATTCCCCCAGCCCCCGTTTTGTTTTCTTCTTCTCGCGACTGCTGTGAATAAAGAAGGAGGTCACAGGTTAGAAACCTGATGGCCTCACTTCTTTAAAATGTGTGAAATTTCCAGATTTCTGGAAATTTTTCTCATTATTTTTCATCCACTTTTAGTCACATCTTTCATGAGTTAACTTAGCTAAAAGAGTGTTATTCCACCCAACATTTTTCATTATAATACACACCACATTACACACACATTACATACATAAAATGCACCACATAAACTCATGTATAATCGACCCAAAATAGTGGCTAAAGCCACTGCCACGATGCGCACACACACACACATTTTTTTTTGTCGCACTTCGAATATCGTTTCGAAATTTCCCTCACATAAAACATGTTCTCAATTAATATAAATACGTAAATCATACCTAAATCTAGCAGCACAACATACCCATCCTATGAAATCGTTTGGGAGCTAAGGACAAGGACATACGAAGGGGAACAACCTTAGTTTTCAAGAGTTTAAGAAGCGTTCGAAAGAAAGTACTCTTGGAGAAAGAATTCCATGAGAGAAACCCATACCTTTTGACGTTGTTCAAGCTTGAAGCTGCTGCCCGGAAACTCCTCCAAACCACGCCAAATTTACTTCAACGCACACCCTACTCGATGAACCTCTCTTAGCCTTGTCGTTTTGATTCCTTTGTCTTTACTTAAAAAAATTCTAGTGAGTTCTTCAAGTGTGAAGAACTCTTGATGTATTTTCTGCTTTTCTTGTTGTTCTTGGCAGAACTAACGTGAGAAAGAGATTGAGAACATGAGAGAGTTGAGAAACGTGAGGGAGAGAGTTGGTTTAGGATTAGGAGACTAAATTTAAGACTTAGTCAAAAGTTAGGATTTTAATTAACTAAAAATAAATAAATAAAAAAAATCTGATTTTCCTTTTTATTAATCAGATTAATAATGATCAATTAATTAAATTAATTTATCAACATTAAATCTTGACACCCTAAGTCTTGATCATATTCATTTTAGGGTTGTTACATGTAGAGATAGTTTCAAACTTTATCTGTGTGATTATATTGAATAAGTTCTTAATCGTGTATAAATAAATTTCTTTTCAACCATTCTTTTTTAATCTTATATGAATTTGTATTTATTTGTAAATTTTATATATTAAAAAAATGCAGCTTACGACACATGGTAAAATTTGTCTAATGTCGGACTATCTTTAGATTGTTAAGAGTGTATTTATTTTCTTTTATAGTGTTTTGGCGCTTAAAAAAGATTAATAAATATGTAATATCACAATAGTTCTATCACTTAAGCATAGTAAAATTAATGTGATTTGGTGTAACTATTGTGTAGCTTTTTATCACTTAGATTTAATGCTTAAGCACAAATTTAGTTAATGATTAAGCTAGAGTTTAATATCTATGAATAGATGTTGTTGGAAAAAAAAAATTCACGTACATAAAATAAAAAATACGTATTATTTTTAAAAACATGATAAATGTATAATATGATTTCTTTTAACTAAAATTCACCTTTATTCACTTGATTTTGTATAAGATAATGTACATTTAGAACACATAAATTAAACTTGCATTGGTTAATTATATCATTTCTGAATTCTTGTCGCTTGCGAATTAATTATAACCCATTTTAATTTTTGTCGCTTGTGTTTTTACAGTAACCCATTTTAATTATTCAGATTTCAATAAATGAGTTATAACATTTATCGATCTATATAAAGGACTTGCATAGTTTGGTTAATCGAAAAGAAATTAGGCAAAACTAGCAATAGCAACATCAAGTTTTTAGCAATTGTAATGTCTATTTAAAACAATCAAGTAGAGGGGATAAATATAGTTGCTTCCCAGCTCCACATGTATCTTTTTTTTGAATTAATGTGTGTGTGTGCGTGCGTGTGTTGTGAGTTCTCGTGCGTGTGTAGAGATATTTTCAAACTTTATCTGTGTGATTATTTTGGGTAAGTTGTTGATCATGTACACATAATAAATTCTTTACAACCATCCTTTTTTAATCTTATAGAATTTATATTTATGTCTATATTTAATATTAAAACAATAAAAATTACATGTCTTACCATACATGCTAAAATTAATCAAAATTGGACTATCTTTCATTTGTTACGAGTATATCTATTTTTTAATATTGTTTTGGCGTATAAAAATGATTAATAAATAAGTATTATCACCATGGTTATATTACTTAAGCATGATAAAGCTAATGTGATTTGATGCGAACTGTTGTGTAGCTTTTTCTCACTTTAATTTAATACTTAAGCACAAATTTATTTAATTATTAACCTAAAGTCTAATATCTTTGAATTGATGTTGTGGGGAAAAAATTCACTAACATAAAATCGAAAATGCATATTATTTTTGAAAAAATGATAAATGTATAATATTATTTTTTTTCTTTTTCTTTTTGACGAAAATTCATCTTCGTTTGCTTTATTTTGTATAAGATAATGCACATTTATAACAAGTATGTTAATCTTGTATCAATTACATCACTTATGAATTTTTGTCGCTTGCGATTTAATTGTAACTCATTTAATTCTAGTCGCTTGCGATTTAATTATAACCCATTTTAATTATTCATGTTTCAATAAATGAGTTTTAACATGTATCTATCTATATAAAGGTCTTGCATAGTTTGGTTAATTGAAAAAGAATTAGGAAAAAATAGCAATAGGAACATCAAGTTTTTCGCAATCGTAATGTCTTTGTCAAACAATCAAGTAGAGGGGCTAAATGTAGATGTTTCCCTTGCTCCACATGTATCTTATCTTTGAATTAATGTGTGCGGGCATATATGCGTGTGGGCGTGTGTGCTTGTGTGTGCATGCGTAGAGATAGTTTTAAACTTTATGTGTGTGATTATTTTGGGTAAGTTGTTGATCATGTACACATAATAAATTCTTTACAACCATCCTTTTTTAATCTTATAGAATATATATTTATTTCTATATTTTATATTAAGAAAATAAAAATTACATGGCTTACCATACATGATAAAATTAGTCAAAATTGGACTATCTTTCATTTATTACGAGTATATCTATTTTTTAATATTGTTTTGGCGTATAAAAATGATTAATAAATAAGTAATATCACCATAGTTATATCACTTAAGCATGATAAAGCTAATGTGATTTGATGTGAACTGTTGTGTAGCTTTTTCTCACTTTAATTTAATACTTAAGCACAAATTTATTTAATGATTAACCTAGAGTCTAATATCTTTGAATAGATGTTGTGGAAACAAAATTCACTAACATAAAATCAAAAATGCATATTATTTTTGAAAAAAAATGATAAATGTAAAATATTAATTTTTTTCTTTTTTTTTTGACAAAAAATCATCTTCGTTTGCTTTATTTTGTATAAGATAATGCACATTTATAAAAAGTATGTTAATCTTGTATCTATTACATCACTTATGAATTTTTGTCGGTGATGATTTAATTATAACTCATTTAATTTTTATCGCTTGCGATTTAATTATAACCCATTTTAATTATTCATATTTCAATAAATGAGTTTTAACATGTATTTATCTATATAAAGGACTTCCATAGTTTTGTGAATTGAAAAAGAATTAGGAAAAAATAGCAATAGAAACATCAAGTTTTTCGCAATTGTAATGTCTTTGTCAAACAATCAAGTAGAGGGGCTAAAGTAGATGTTTCTCTTGCTCCACATGTATCTTATCTTTGAATTAATGTGTGCGGGCGTATATGAGTGTGGGCGTGTGGGCGTGTGTGCTTGTGTGTGCGTGCGTAGAGATAGTTCAAACTTTATGTATGTGAATATATTGGGTAAGTTGTTGATAATAGTATAGATAATAAATTACTTTACAACTATTCTTTTTTAATCTTATATAATTTATATTTATTTGTTTAATTTATATATTAAAAAAATAAAAATCATGCGGCTTACTACACGTGGTAAAATTAGTCAAAAATTGGACTATCTTTCACTTGTTAAGAGTGTACCTATTTTTCTATATTATTTTTGCGCTTAAAAATTATTAATAAATATGTAATATAACAATAGTTATATCACTTAAGCATGATAATACTAATGTGATTTGGTGTAACTGTTGTGTAGTTTTTTCTTACTTAGATTTAATACTTAAGCATAAATTTAGTTAATGATTAAGCTCGAGATTTATATCTTTGAATAGATGTTGTGGGGAAAAAAATTCATGACAAGAAATCGAAAATAAATATTACTTTTGGAAAAAATGATAAATGTATAATATTATTTTTTTCTTTTTCTTTTTGACTAAAATATACCTTCGTTTACTTTATTTTGTATAAGATAATGCACATTTATAACAAATGTATTAAGCTTGTATCAACTACATCAATTATGAATTCATGTCTTTTGCAGTTTAATTGAAACTTATTTTGATTCTTGTCGCTTGCAATTTAATCATACTCATTTTAATTATTCAGATTTCAATAAATGAGATTTAACATGTATCTATCTATAGAAAGGACTCACATAGTTGGTTAATTAAAAAGGAATTAGGATAAACTAGCGACAGAAACATCAAGTTTTGAGCAATTGTAATGTCTATGTCAAACAATCAAGTAGCGGTGCTAAATGTAGATGATTCATTGCTCCACAAGTATCTTATCTTTGAATTATGTGTTCGTGCGTGCATGTGTGGTTGTGTGTGCTTGTGTGTGTGTGTAGCGATAGTTTCAAACTTTATGTGTGTGATTATATTGGATAAGTTGTTAATCGTGTATAAATAAATTGCTTTTCAACCATTCTTTTTTAATCTTATATAATTTGTATTTATTTGTATATTTTCTATATTAAAAAAAATGCAGCTTACCACACATGGTAAAATTTGTCTAATATCGGACTATCTTTAGATTGTTAAGAGTGTATTTATTTTCTTTTATAGTCTTTTGGCGCTTAAAAATGATTAATATGTAGTATCACAATAGTTCTATCACTTAAGCATAGTAAAATTAATGCGATTTGGTGTAACTATTGTGTAGCTTTTTATCACTTAGATTTAATGCTTAAGCATAAATTTAGTTAATGATTAAGCTAGAGTTTAATATCTATGAATAGATGTTGTTGGAAAAAAATTCACAAACATAAAATAAAAAATACGTATTATTTTTTAAAAAATGACAAATGTATAATATGATTTCTTTTGACTAATTTATTTACTTGATTTTGTATAAGATAATCCACATTTAGAACACATAAATTAAACTTACATTGGTCAATTACATCACTTATGAATTCTTGTCGCTTGCGAATTAATTGTAAATCCATTTTAATTTTTGTCGCTTGTGATTTTATTGTAACCCATCTTAATTATTCAGATTTCAATAAATGAGTTTTAACATTTATCAGTCTATATAAATGACTTGCATAGTTTGGTTATTGAAAAGAAATTAGGCAAAATTAGCTATAGCAACATCAAGGTTTTAGCAATTGTAATGTCTATTTCAAACAATCAAGTAGAGGGGATAAATGTAGTTGCTTCCCAGCTCCACATGTATCTTTTCTTTGAATTAATGTGTGTGTGCGTGTGCGTGTGTAGAGATAGTTTCAAACTTTATATGTGTGATCATTTTGGGTAAGTTGTTTGTCATGATCCAAAATGGGTATGGTGAAACTCGTCTTATCCCACCAAGACAAGTCAACTAACCCAATAATTTTGATAAAATATTGAAATAAAACCAAAGTATGATAACAATTACTAATACGAAAACAATTCAACTTAATTCAATCCCAAAAACCTGGTTGTCACGTGCACAAGCCTCTAATGTAAATACTAGAATTGAAATAAAAATACGATTCTAAAATGAAGTTGTCTTTCAAGTAAAAAAAGTCATAAACTGGAGTAGGAATGTTCGCTGAGATGACAAAAAGCTACTTCACAATCCTCCACAAGATGCCTCGGAAACGAAGAGAATGGGAGGTAGTTGTTTGTCATCTCAGCGAACTTTCCTACTCCAGTTTGTGACTTTGTTTTTACTTGAAAGACAACTTTATTTTAGACTCGTATTTTTATTTCAATTCTAGTATTTACATTAGAGGCTTGTGCACGTGACAACCAGGTTTTGGGGATTGAATTAAGTTGAATTGTGTTTGTATTAGTAATTGTTATCATACTTTGGTTTTATTTCCGCATTTTATCAAAATTATTGGGTTAGGTTGACTTGTATTGGTGGATAAGACGAGTGTCATAACACCCATTTTGGGTCATGACAAAATGGTATCAGAGCCCAGGTTCATAGGTCTCACGTGTATTCAAGCCGAGTCTACGTAGAGTCTCAAAGATCAGTACAGTGACGTCTGTACTTATCTCTAAGAGGCTATAAAGACTATTAGGAAACTTCCTTTTATTCATTCTTTCTCATCGTGCGTGGTTACCTTCTTTAGTACTGAGTTATTGTATACTCTTTTGACAGATGACGAGGACTAGAGCTAATATTACTGGTGGTAGAGGGGAGGCACTTCTCGAGGCAGTTGTTGAGGCCCCAGCTAGGGGTAGGGGTAGATCTAGAGCTAGAGGTCATGCTCGTGGTACAACACTAGCCAGAGGTCGTGTCTGTGGAGCAGCACCAGTGAGAGGTCGTGCTAGAGAGGTCTCTCCAGAGCCTCAGATTGATGACAGAGAGGGCCAGGTTCCTCTAGGGCCTGCAGTTACACCTTTGCTTCAGGATACATTATTGAGGGTGTTAAGTGTGCTGGAAGGCTTTACTCAAGGTGGTGGTGCGACCGCCACACCACATGACCCTCATACTAAAGAGGGGGCTCAGACACAAGAGCAAAATCAAGCTCCAGTTGTTCAGGATGTGATGGGGCAGCTACCAGTAGATCCCGCGGTTAAGAATGATGTTACACCAAAAATTGGGGGTCAAGTTGCACCGGTGGTTGTTCTGACAGAGGATGAGCAGCGTAGGTATGAGAGATTTCGAAAGATGGACCCACCTCAGTTTCAGGGTGGGAAGAGTGAGGAGCTCATGAGTTTCTGACTACTTGTTGAGAGTTGCTAGAGGTGGTTGGGTTAGCTGAGCCACATGGGGTTCGATATGCTACACTCCAGCTTCGTGGGCCAGCGAGAGAGTGGTGGAGGACTTATTCGGGGGCTTTTCTAGTTGGATCTCCTCCGGTGACTTTGGGAGAAGTTTTCTAATGCATTCCATGATCGTTTTATCCCTTGGAGCGTGAGAGAGGAGAGTCGCTTGAGGTTTGAGAATCTGAGACAGGATGGTTTATCGGTTACAGAGTACGAGGTACATTTTTTCCAGTTGTCTAGGCATGCGTTGGCCGTTATTCCAGATGAGACAGAGAGGATCCGCAGATTTGTGAGGGGATTGACTTTCTCTATCAGGTCAACTGTGTTTCGGGCATCTACAGAGGGGTCTTCATTCCAGTCCATTGTGAACGCCGCCAAAGAGGCGGAATTGATGGAGAGAGAGGAGTTTGGGGACCCAAAAAGGGTTGGTACATCAGGTCAGTTTCATGGTGCCTCATCTGGAGGTAGGGTATCACAAAGAGGGAGTGGTTCCTTTCAGCAGCGGGGACCCATTGATGCATTTATGCCGATATTCGAGGGTGGTCAGACATCTAGGGGTTCTTATAGCCCGGGTCAGGGCTCGTACGGTTCACAGCAGCGACCTACAGGACGAGGCAATTATAGTGGGTTTTCAGGGTCCACACAGCAGTTCCCAGGACAAAGATTTTGCTTTACTTGTGGAGATCCTGATCACCTGATGTGACAGTGTACTTCTCAGAGGGGTTGTGGTGGGCCCCAACCTAGCTCTTCATTTCAGACTAGGCCACCGATACCGCAGGGTAGAGGCCGTGGCAGAGTTCAGTCAGGTAGAGGCAGTGGATTTTCTAGTAGAGGTGTTGCAGCTCAGCAGAGTGGGGGTAGAGGTACTAGCCAGGCTGGAGGTGGAGAGGGGACACTGTTATTCTTTCCCAGGGAGACTTGAGGCAGAGACCTCTAATGCTGTTATTACATGTATCATCCCCGTATGCCATCGACTTGCGTCTGTGTTGTTTGATCCAGGGTCTACATTCTCTTATGTGTCTACCTATTTTGCTGTTGAATTTGATATGATATGTGATAGCATGACTGTACCTATTCGTGTTCGTACACCCGTGGGCGAGCCCTTAGTGGTGGATCGAGTGTATCGATCATGTCTTGTTTCTTTGGCTGGGTATGACACTTGGGTAGACTTAATCATTCTGGGAATGGTAGACTTTGATGTTATCTTGGGTATGAATTGGCTTTCTCTTTATCATGTTGTCCTTGATTGTAATGCTAAGACTGTGACTTTAGCGATGCCTGGTGTTCCGAGGGTTGAGTGGAAGGGTGTTAGTAGTTCTTATCCTAGCAAGGTCATCTCTTTTATCGGTTGCTCAGAGATTGGTGGAGAGAGGGTGTTTGTCTTACTTAGCTTTTATTCGGGATACTAGTGTTTAACCACCTCCCCTGGACTCTGTTCCCGTGGTTCAGGAGTTTCCCGATGTATTTCCTTCTGATCTTCCAGGTGTTCCTCCCGATAGGGATATTGATTTTTCTATTGATTTGGAGCCGGGCACTAAGCCTATTTCTATCCCTCCATACCGTATGGCTCCAGCAGAGTTGAAAGAGTTGAAGGATCAGTTGCAGGATTTATTGAGTAAGGGTTTTATTCGCCCTAGTGTGTCACCTTGGGGTGCCCCTGTATTGTTTGTGAAGAAGAAGGATGGGACTATGAGGATGTGTATTGATTACAGACAGTTGAACAAGGTAACAGTGAAGAATAAGTATTCTCTTCCGCGTATTGATGACTTATTTGATCAACTAGAGGGAGCATCATTGTTCTCTAAGATTGATTTGAGGTCCGGGTATCATCAGTTGAAGATTAGGGCATCAGATATTCCTAAGACAACTTTTTGGACTCGATATGGGCATTATGAGTTCCTAGTGATGTCTTTCGGATTGACTAATGCCCCTGCAGCATTCATGGAGTAGATGAATGGGTGTTTCGACCATACCTTGATTCTTTTGTGATTGTTTTCATTGATGACATCTTGGTTTACTCCAAGACTGAGGAGGACCATGTCCGACACTTGAGGATTGTACTTCAGAGGTTGAGAGAAGAGAAGTTGTATGCCAAGTTCTCAAAGTGTAAGTTCTGGCTTACCTCTGTGGCATTCTTGGGACACGTGGTGTCCAATGAGGGTATTAGAGTAGATCCGGCCAAGATTGAGGCTGTTAGAGGCTGGAAGCGACCTACTTCACCTACTGAGATTAGGAGTTTTGTGGGATTGACAGGTTATTATCGACGATTTGTTCAGAGTTTCTCTACTATTGCAGCTCCATTGACTAGATTGACTCGACAAGATGTGGGTTTTCAGTGGTCTGATGAGTGTGAGGAGAGCTTTCAAAAGCTTAAGACTTTGTTAACTTCGGCTCCTGTGTTGACTCTACCTAAGGAGGGTGTAGACTTTACTGTGTATTATGATGCTTCGGGAGTTGGATTGGGTGGTGTGTTGATGCACAAGGGGAAAGTGATTGCTTATGCTTCTAGGCAGTTGAAGTCCCATGAGAAGAACTACCCTACTCATGATTTGGAGTTGGCAGCTGTGGTATTTGTACTTAAGTTATGGCGTCATTATTTGTATGGGGTGCATTGTGAGATATTCGCTGATCATCGGAGTCTTCAATACATCTTTAGTCAGAGGGATTTGAATTTGAAGAAGCGGAGATGGCTTGAGTTGCTGAAGGACTATGATGTGACCATTTTGTATCACCCGGGGAAGGCCAATGTTGTGGCCGATGCTCTAAGTAAGAAGACTCCTAGCATGGGGAGTCTTGCAGCGCTTAGTATTGAGGAGAGACCATTGGCTAGATATGTTCAAATGTTAGCTAACAGTCTTGTCCGTTTGCAGGTTTCGGAGGAGAATGATGGGATGATTGCTTTTATTGAGGCTTGATCTTCTTTAGTCGAGCAGATCCGTGCGCACCAGTTTGATTATGAGAAGTTAAGTCTCATTCAAGACAAAGTATTGAGAGGGGAAGCCAAGGAGGCTGTCCTTGATTCTGATGGTGTCTTGAGGATTGGAGGCAGGATTTGTGTGCCCAAGACGGGCGAGTTTATTAGATTGATTCTTGAGGAGGCCCATTGTTCTCGATATTCCATCCATCCGGGAGCAGCGAAGATGTATCATGATCTGATCAGCATTACTGGTGGTATGGGATGAAGAGGGATATTTCAGACTTTGTTTCAAGGTGTTTGACTTGCCAGCAGGTCAAGTGTGAGTACCAGAGACCCGATGGTGTATCTCAAAGGATGTCTATTCCTACTTGGAAGTGGGAGCGAATTACTATGGACTTTGTTGTGGGTTTGCCTACCACAGTGGGTGGTTATGACTCTATTTGGGTTGTTGTTGACAGGCTGACCAAGTTTGCCCACTTCATTTCCGTTCCGGTGAAGTATACAACAGAGAAGTTAGCCGAGCTATATATCAGTCAGATTGTGCGACTACATGGGGTTCCTATTTCTATTATATCAGATCGAGGTTCACTATTTACTTCTCACTTCTGGAAGGCATTACAGCATGGTCTGGGTACTCAATTAGATATAAGTACAACTTTTCACCCTCAGACAGATGGTCAGTCCGAGCGGACGATTCAGGTGTTGGAGGACATGCTCCGGGCGTGTGTGATCGATTTTGATGCTAGATGGGATCGACATTTACCCTTAGCAGAGTTTGCCTACAATAACAGTTATCACTTTAGTATCCAAATGGACCCATTTGAGGCTTTGTATGGCAGACGGTGTAGATCTCCGATTGGCTGGTTTGACTCGGCGGAGATAGACTCTTTGGATACAGACTTGCTTAGAGATGCTATGGAGCAAGTCCGTATGATTCAGTATAGACTCTTAACGGCCCAGAGTCGACAAAAGAGTTATGCAGACCGGAGAGTTAGAGCCTTAGTATTTATGGAGGGTGATCATGTGTGGCTCCGAGTATCACCCATGAAGGGTGTAATGAGGTTCGGAAAGAAGGGCAAGCTTAGCCCTAGATTCATTGGACCTTTTGAGATTTTGAGCCGAGTGAGAGAGGTGGCCTATAAGTTGGCCTTGCCACCTAGTTTAACGGCAGTTCATCCTGTTTTTCATGTCTCTATGCTTCGGAAGTATATTCCGAATGAATCTCATGTGCTTTCACTTGACTCTGTGGAGTTGGGTCCAGACTTGACATTTGAGGAGGAGCCTATAACTATTTTGGATAGGCAGGCTCGAAAGCTTAGGACCAAGGAGATTGCTTCAGTGAAGGTGCAGTGGAAGCACCGATCAGTGGGAGAGGCAACTTGGCCGAGTCTGACATGCGTGTCAGATATCCTCAACTTTTTTAAGTTTCAGGTACTTTCTTTTACTTTATGTTCAAGGACGAACATGGTTTTTAGTGGTGGATAATGTAATTACCCGGGAGGTCATTTTTAGAAAATTTGAATTAGTTGTTCAACTGGAGTTAATTAATTGAGAAATAATTGTAGATAATTGAATTAATCGATAGTTAGTGGGATAAATTGATCATTTATTTAAGAGCCTATATTATTTGACCCATATATAATAAAAGAAGTGAGTAAAAATTTATCACATTTAGTACTTAATTAATTCAGAAAAGGAAAAAAAAAGGAGAAAGAGGGAACGGACGAGGGTTTCGACTGCTTCAGGTAAACTGCGCCTGCATTAAATACTCTTGTGCAAATGTTTTCATTAATTTCTATATGCATACATGCACATAACAATATTATATGAATGAAAAAAAAGATTTGGAACAAGGAATTTGCCACGACCCAAAAATGGATGTGATGACACTCGTCTTATCCCACCAAGACAAGCCAGCCTAAAGCACAACTAATACAATAAAATACGGAAAATTGACTACAACTTAAATTGTACCCCAAAACCTGGTTGTCACGTGTACAAGCCTCTAAAGTATTACAATTGAATTAAAGGAAAATGTAAGTCTCATATGACATTGTTTCTAGAGTAGAACAAAATCATAAACATGAGTAAGAAGGTCTGCTGAGATGACAAACAGCTACCTCACAAATCTCCAAGAAGCCTCGAAAAAGAAGAGAATATATCACAAAGGTCCGGGCTAATAACCTACAAAAAATTGTAGAAGCAAGAGGTGAGTACCAAACCACACGGTACTCAACAAGTAAACCTCTAAACACAAGCTAAGGGGATGAAATACGGGTACTCCTACCACCCCAACCGAACCTCCAAAACTACAACCTGCATAAAAATTAGTCCAACCTAACAGCTCACAGTTTACATAGCACATAGCTCAACGACAACACCTAGACAAGTTACATATCCTCAACAACAACACTTTGGCAAATTACCTATCCTCAACAACAATACTTTAACAAATTACATATCCTCAACAACAACACTTTAACAAATTATATATCCTCAACAAGCTTAGTATTCATCAATCACAAGTTTCACAGAAAGGCATTCACAAGATCAGCAAAACACAATATCAAGTTCACTAATGATAAGCATGTGCAATGCAATGGAATGCAATGTCAAGTATAATGATGCATGTCTGACCTAGTGATACACACCCGCTCTCTCTCAGTCCGGGACCCATGGGGGACATATCTGTCCATGCATCTGTTGCGGCGCATGACACGAACCTCGATAATAGTAACCATCGCGGCGCGCGATACGTCCCTCGAAATATAGTATCCATTGCGGCGCGCGATACGTCCCTCGAAATGGTACATCCTCTTTAAGTTTTCATTCTTTCTCAATGCACATAACACTTGTCACAACCATCTCTTAAAATAATGCAAATGACGTGTTCACACAAATAAAGAGGGTATGACCATTTTCATAACATTGCACAATTCACAACAACATCAACCATGATTCAACAAGTCTTTCAAACCATTCTTCATTATCAACACATCACACACAAGCAATTATTCACATTACCTTTTATTACCCTTTGTTTTCATCATTAGAATTAATCAATGTGGATAAGTCAACCCATCACCAAGTCTCATTATTCCCACACATATACCACAAGGAAATACACGCATTTCATACACTTACAAGAGTTTAGAAATCCACTTGCCTCAAATAGTTGAACAATCACTTCGAGACTTGAGTCTTCCCCTTTCATTGGCTCCAAATGAATACAATCTATCCAAACAAGCGATCACAATAAGATTTTAAAATTAACAACACCCACATTATTATGTGTTTAACCTTGACCTAAAAATTCACCCAAGTTTAAAATCAAGTTCCTAAATCTTGATGTCAATTAACATTTCAATTATCATATTTTCCAAGTTTCAAGTCTAGGGTTAAGTCTTAATTTCTCTAAATAATAAAATTGTATTTAAAAACTCTAAACCTAAATCCCAATTTATCAAAAATGTTATGATAATTATACGGGAGGTTTGTCACCAGAAGCTGGACATGAAAATAAGTTAGGCACTAAATGATTAATGTCAACCTATTAAAGAATCATAAATCGTTAATATTATACACATTCTATCCTTATTACACAATGGTAAAATATTATAACATTATTATTATTTTACTATAAAAGACATATATCAGTTCATACTTACTTGAATAGGATAAATATAATCAAAGTCAACCGTGATAATGAGAAGTTCTCAATTTTAGTTCACCCTCGTTCTAATAGAAAGATTATAATATTGGGAATATATATACACTCAAATTAATTACCTGAAGCTACAAGAGAGTGGCGGCATGAATGTGAAATAATACTACTGCTACAGCTTCCGTGTGCCGATTTCAGGTTATTTTGAGTTTTTGACTCAAACGTAATAATCTCCATTTATTATGAATTTATATTTTTACATGACCAAGTGGTTTAGGGTATTGAATATTATGGACTTGATCTATTAATCACTTACTAAAATTAACTATTTAAAATTTACTCGTTAATTAAATACTTGAAGTTCAAAGTATAATTTAAAATTCTTATTTAAATTTATGGAAAGGGTCTTTTATGAAAAAAGAGATGATTAGTTCTCAAAATGACATGATAGGTCATTACATTATCCACCACTAAAAACCATGTTCGTCCTCGAACATAAAGAAAAATAAATTTAAATACTAACAGATACCAAGAACTTGAGGTATGACTTTCAGAGTCGTGTTCCTCTCTCCAAGTGAACTCATCTTTATGACCATTTTATCAAGTTTAACTACCAAGAACTGAAATTCTCAATCAAACTTTGGACGATCTATAAATTAAGAGTGATTACCAAGTCTCAAACTAACTCATGAACTCAATCTAATTGAAACCCATTGGACCATAACACAACCATCATGAAGAATCTTTTCTCACATAACCAAGATAACATTCTGAATCGATACCAGCTACAAGCCTACAACCAGAAGTAAACTTCAATCAATTACCACGCACTCATAATGCTCACCATCACGGATCTTATCAAGATTTTCTTTTCACAACACATTTTTTTTTCACGAGTTTAAGTTACAAAAATCTTATCTTTAGACATTGGGTACTCATCAAAGGAGAATCAAGCTTATCTAACTCAAAGAATAATAAGATCATGTAAACACCCAACAAGTTGTACACTCTAGGATGCAAAACCTTTTACAACAATATCAGATAACTGTAGCAATCCACGGAAGCTCTTCTATAAATTCTCATAAGCAAGGTAGTGCATGTAGAATCACTAGTATTCTTTAACTCACCAAATCTTCCATAACTCCAATGAACAAGTCTAACCAAGGATGCCCTCATATCAGGAGAAAAATCACAAGATGGGTACACACGATCCATCACTAGGAATTCAGCCATAGAAGCAAAAATACACACAAACGTAGAAAGTGAATCATACTCTAAACCATGTGAAGAATGAAGTAATTGGTCACATAATAATATACAAAATCAAGGTCGAATAACATCATATACTCCTTCCATAGGGCCCATGTAAATAAAATTTCATTTATAGGACTCCATCTCGCGATTTTCAGCCACTCACTATCAACCAAGTCTGATCACCATCACAACATTACAAATACTTGATTCCTCAAACCCCACATACTTCTCACAGTATTCCATTGAAGCTAAAACTCTTCATACCAACAAATATCATAACTACACCAATCATTTACCTTACTCTCAAACTGTCACTAGTATCAATGTCTTCTTCGAAAACACATTGTAGCCTCTAAAAATTTCAATATATGGCTCTCTCTCGTTTCATTTAAACATCATGACAGATATGAGTCACACCCAAGACTTATATCACTAATTTCAATTCTAAAAATACTTTTCCATCGAGATAACAATATTGAATCACACACAATGTCAATTCACGTACTTTTCAAATATCAAATTTCCACTAATATTCAAAACTTAAAATATTCATGGTCACTCCAATAATTTGAATACCAACACTTAAAAAATTCATGTTCACTCCAATAATTCGAATACCATAAGCTCATAACCTCTACTCATTATCAAATGCCTATGTAACACATCATAACAATCAGCATCGTCCCATCAACAAAGTAGTTTTGATCCTCTCAAATCCTCATTAATTATGTAAAAATGTAGATCCACACCGTTGAACATTAATAAATTACCTATCATAATTTGAACAATTTAGCTCCATGAACACATAATCTTATACCCCTCACTGTTTTACACCCAAATCAAAATTCTAAATTCATAAAAATTACTGATAAATTCTTGGTAAGTCTATACCGAACGAAATTCACATTCATAGTCATATTAGATCTCACATATGAAAATTCACACATACTTCAACTTCGAACCACGAGTCTATATGAGAGGTCTTATTCCTTCACTTCTCTTAAATTCTTCGTGTTACACAAAATTCTGACTATCTTGAACTCTTCAATACACCAACTCTAGTTCCTTTGGTTGACTCGCTTACCAATATTATCCTTTGACCAACAACCCATGATATTTTTACCTTATCCTTTAAATCGAAACATTACGTGAAATCCCCCCTTATGTATAACAATCAAAAGTAATCAAGTTTACTACTCAAATAATGCACAAGTCCTTCCAAATGCTTCATACTCAATGAGATTGATCATTTCTTAGCTTACCAATTTATACCTTGACAAAACACACTACCATAAACCTAAAATCGCAATGAAAAACTTTAATTTATTGCAACCGTGTAACAAAATTCCATTGTATATCAACATTAGTTTATACCTTGAATTTTTTTTTTATAAATTCACGTATCTAAGCTTATAATTGATAGCCTCTTCATTGACCTTTTCATATCTTTCGCTAAATATTCAACTGTACGCATTATCAAACTCAAAAACCCAAAAAAATTATCATCACACTCGAGCTGAGCATTTGTACACTACTTTTTCATATTTTATTCAATATTTTTTTAACCAATATGATGAACACATGACACTATAACCATGACCAGAACAAAATGAATGAAACCACATGTCTCTGAACTCAATTCACAATCCTTTTTAAGATACCTCCTTATCCTTGCAATCAAAGTAAAAATCATTATTCTCTCCTCATTCCAAAGGATACACTACATCCTACTAATTCTTTTCATTTATGACTTTAGTTCCTTTCAATTCTATTTGAACAGTGCTTCAACACCTCATATAACTTTCCTTGCAATCAAGATACTCATCAAATAGTGTCAAACCTCAGCCTTAAATACTCACAAGTCATCATTACAATATAAAATTCGTTTAACCAACAAGTCTTATTACGTACTTTCATCTCAATCACAATCTATCACGAACTCTTATTACCATCATGCTCAGCTAGCTCTTGTCTTCACCACAAAGTACATCTTTTCATAAATGTGACACCTTAAATTCAGTTATACCAACCAATATCAAAGGACTAACTCAACCTTATATGTCTTTTCTTACTAAAATCTTCAACTATCTTCACACAAGTATACTCTTTAAGACTTTCTTTACCCATTAGTCTGTCATTCTGGTATCTATACATTTCCTTGGACCTTAAAATGGAATCACCAATCCTTTATTTAGAACGCTCGAAAAATGCTTCTCAACTTAAACATATCAATATTGTACCAAGGATCCATCACTAAAGGCGTCCTTATAAATAATGCTTAACTCATTCATCCGTACTAACAAGCTAGTTGGTTTTTCAAATATGAATTCAACACCAAATTTTATTATATGAGCATGTAATACAATATATAACTCCTTAAGTAGTTACTATTTGCACTTAACAATTAACATATCCGTTTTCATATACCACTAGTACCACATCGTGAAATTTCGTTACATCCACCACTAAAACACATCATACCTACCGAGAAGATCATATCCAAATTCGAATAACTGTAAAATATCACCAAATTAGTTATGTATTTATCCCTAGCTATATGTATCCTTTCGTAGGTCAGGTCAATATCAAAAATAACACACTTCATAACTCTAACCAAGTAAGAATAGGTACCATTATAGTATTCGTATTATGACCCTTTTTGTTATACACTCACTCTACGAAAGATTTCAACTTCGATTGGCGCAATATCATTTGCTAAGGAACCCATATATGTTAAGGAAACTATACCAACTTGACTTTCCAAGTTACATTGTTCATTATCTAGCCAACCTTTTAATCATTTCACTTTCAATAATTGTCAAATCATTCCACTTCCAATTGTTAAACCACTCAAAATATCATATATACAACACAAGTACTATTTACTTTACTAGGGCAACTAACCTTACACTACCCCTTCAAGTTATTGAAAATTATGAATCTAATAACACTATCTTTTCATAAGTTTATTACTTTCACCTTAGTATTAGGTCTAACATTCGAGCCATACATGACATACCAACTACTCAAATAAGGAATCACTCACGAAACATCACGATAAGTCAGAGAGTAGATGGAGTAAAGCGATAAGAAACAAAACTGAATCAAGCAATCACGATAGGGATAAAAAATAAAGACTTTTCCTAAGAGTCACTATAGCCTCCCGAAGATAAGTACAGACGTCTCCATACCGATCCTCGAGACTCTGCTTAGACTCGACTTGTACACACGTGAGACCTATGAATCTGGGGCTCTGATACCATGTTATCACGACCCAAAAATGGACGTGATGACACTCGTCTTATCCCACCAAGACAAGTCAGCCTAAAGCACAACTAATACAATAAAATGCGGAAAATTGACTACAACTTAAATTGTACCCCAAAACCTGGTTGTCACGTGTACAAGCCTCTAAAGTATTACAATTGAATTAAAAGAAAATATAAGTCTCATATGACATTATTTCTAGAGTAGAACAAAATCATAAACATGAGTAAGAAGGTCTGCTGAGATGACAAACAGCTACCTCACAAATCTCCAAGAAGCCTCGGAAAAGAAGAGAATATATCACAAAGGTCCGGGCTAATAACCTACAAAAGATTGTAGAAGCAAGGGGTGAGTACCAAACCACATGGTACTCAACAAGTAAACCACTAAACACAAGCTAAGGGGATGAAATACGGGTACTCCTACCACCCCAACCGAACCTCCAAAACTACAACCTGCACAAAAATTAGTCCAACCTAACAGCTCACAGTTTACATAGCACATAGCTCAACGACGACACCTAGACAAGTTACATATCCTCAACAACAACACTTTGGCAAATTACCTATCCTCAACAACAATACTTTGACAAATTACATATCCTCAACAACAACACTTTAACAAATTATATATCCTCAACAACAAGCTCAGTATTCATCAATCACAAGTTCCACAGAAAGGCATTCACAAGATCAGCAAAACACAATATCAAGTTCACTAATGATAAGCATGTGCAATGCAATGGAATGCAATGTCAAGTATAATGATGCATGTCTGACCAAGTGATACACACCCGCTGTCTCTCAGTCCGGGACCCATGGGGGACATATCTGTCCATGCATCTGTCGCGGAGCACGACACGAACCTCGATAATAGTAACCATCGCGGCGAGCGACGTCCTTCAAAATATAGTATCCATCGCGGCGCGCGATACGTCCCTCGAAATGGTACATCCTCTTTAAGTTTTTATTCTTTCTCAATGCACATAACACTTGTCATAACCATGTCTTAAAATAATGCAAATGACATGTTCACACAAATAAAGAGGGTATGACCATTTTTATAACATTGCACAATTCACAACAACATCAACAATGATTCAACAAGTCTTTCAAACCATTCTTCATTATCAACATATCACACACAAGCAATTATTCACATTACCTTTTATTACCCTTTGTTTTCATCATTAGAATTAATCAATGTGGACAAGTCAATCCATCACCAAGTCCCATTACTCCCACACATATACCACAAGGAAATACACGCATTTCATACACTTAAGAAGAGTGTAGAAATCCACTTGCCTCAAATAGTTGAACAATCACTTCGAGACTTGAGTCTTCCCCTTTCATTGGCTCCAAATGAATACAATCTATCCAAACACGTGATCACAATAAGATTTTAAAATTAACAACACCCACATTATTATGTGTTTAACCTTGACCTAAAAATTCACCCAACTTTAAAATCAAGTTCCTAAATCTTGATGTCAATTAACATTTCCATTATCATATTTTCCAAGTTTCAAGTCTAGGGTTAAGTCTTAATTTCTCTAAATAACAAAATTATATTTAAAAACTCTAAACCTAAATCCCAATTTATCAAAAATGTTATGATAATTATACGGGAGGTTTGTCACCAGAAGCTGGACATGAAAATAAGTTAGGCACTAAATGATTAATGTCAACCTATTCAAGAATCATAAATCGTTAATATTTATACACATTCTATCCTTATTACACAATGGTAAAATATTATAACATTATTATTATTTTACTATAAAAGACATATATCAGTTCATACTTATTTGAATAGGATAAATATAATCAAAGTCAACCGTCAAAGTCAACCGTGATAATGAGAAGTTCTCAACTTTAGTTCACCCTCGTTCTAATAGAAAGATTATAATATTGGGAATATATATATACACTCAAATTAATTACCTGAAGCTACAAGAATCTCCATTAGAGTGGCGGCATGAATGTGAAATAATACTACTGCTATAGCTTTCGTGCGCCGCTTTCAGGTTATTTTGAGGTTTTGACTCAAACGTAATAATTTCCATTTATTATGAATTTATATTTTTACATGACCAAGTGCTTTAGAGTATTGAATATTATGGACTTGATCTATTAATCACTTACTAAAATTAACTATTTAAAATTTACTCGTTAATTAAATACTTAAAACTCAAAATATAATTTAAAATTCTTATTTAAATTTACGAAAAGAATTTTTTATGAAAAAAAAGATGACTAATTTTCAAAATGACATTACAGGTCATTACAGAATTGACAGTGGCATACGTATTGAAGTTGGGTGGGAATATTGTTGATTTATATTGTCTAATCATTGTCCAATGATGACCTAATCATTGGAAAATGATGGCCTAATCATTGGACATGATTGCGGAGTGAATAATTTGGTGAATTAATGGTTACAGTTAAACATTAGAATATGTTAATATGCAAATTGTTGTGAGGCACATCTGACATTAGTGGATTGTCTAGTTATCACATTATAATTCAAGTTTTGATATATTAAGATGTGATATTGAATATTTGATATAGTATATTATATAAGAAGTCTCAGGGTGATGGTGTTTGAATAAATTATGACCTAACCTTAGACTTGAAATTTAGAAAGTATGAGATTTGACCTATTGGTTGGAACCAAGATTTAGGAATTTAATTATAAATTTGGGTGAATTTTTTTTAGATCAAGGTTAAACACATAAAAATGTGAGTGTTGTTAGTTCCGAAACCTTATTGTGAATATATATATTTGAATAGATTGCATCGATTTGGGAGCTCAACGGAAAGGGAAAGCTCAAGTCGCAGAGTGATTATTCGAGTGGCTAAGGCAAGTGGATTTCTAAACCCTTGTTAAGCGTATGAAATTCGTGTATTTCCTTGTGTGATATTTGAGAATGAATTGGAGGCTTATTGCTTATCTCTTGATGTTGTATTATGGTTATTTTCTCATTATTTGTTTAAACATGCTTGCATTGCATCTGAAACATGGTTGTGATAAGAGTTATGTGATAAGAGGATATACCATTTCGAGGATTGTATCGCGCGCCGTGATGGATATTATATTATGAGGGACGTATCACGCGCCGCGACAGTTACTATTATCGAGGGTCGTGTCGTGCGCCGCAATTGATGCATGGACAGATATGTCCCCCATGAGTCCCAGACTGAGAGACAACGGGTGTGTATCATTACGGAAGACATGCATCACTATACTTGACATTTCATCTCATGGCATTACACATTTTTTTTATTGATGAACTTAAATACGTATTTTGCTGATCTTTTGAGTGTTTTTCTGTGAAACTTGTGACTGTTGAATATTGAGTTGTTATTGAGAATATGTAAACTGATAGAGTGTAGGTGTTGAGTTGTGTGCTTAGCAAACTGTAAATTGTTAGGCTGTAGGGTGGAGGTTCAGATAGGTGTAAAGAGTACCCGTATTTTGTTCACTTAACTTGTGTTTAGAGGTTTGCCTGTTGGGTACCGCGTGGTTTGGTACTCACCCCTTGCTTCTACAAATTTTTGTAGGTTACGAGCCCGGATCTTCGTGATACCTCCCATTCTCTTCGTTTCCGAGGCATCTTGTGGAGGATTGTGAGGTAGCTGTTTGTCATCTCAGCGAACTTTTCTACTCCTGTTTATGACTTTGTTTTTACTTGAAAGACAACTTTATTTTAAACTCGTATTTTTATTTCAATTCTATGTAAATATTTACATTATCGACTTGTGCACGTGAACACCAGGTTTTGGGATTGAATTAAGTTGAATTGTTTTTGTATTAGTAATTGTTATCATACTTTGGTTTTATTTCCACATTTTATCAAAATTATTGGGTTAGGTTGACTTGTCTTGGTGGGAAAAGACGAGTGCCATCACACACATTTTGGGTTGTGACATTGTTGATCATGTACACATAATAAATTCTTTACAACCATCCTTTTTTAATCTTATAGAATTTATATTTATTTTTATATTTTATATTAAAAAAAAATACATGGCTTACCATGCATGCTAAAATTAGTCAAAATTGGATTATCTTTCATTTGTTACGAGTATATATATTTTTTAATATTGTTTTGGCGTATAAAAATGATTAATAAATAAGTAATATCACCATAGTTATATCACTTAAGCATGATAAAGCTAATGTGATTTGATGTGAACTGTTGTGTAGCTTTTTCTCACTTTAATTAAATACTTAAGCACAAATTTATTTATTGATTAACCTAGAGTCTAATATCTTTGAAAAGATGTTGTGGGGGGAAAATTCACTAACATAAAATCGAGCATATTATTTTGGAAAAAATGATAAATGTATGATATTACTTTTTTCTTTTTCTTTTTGACTAAAATTCATCTTCGTTTGCTTTATTTTGTATAAGATAATGCACATTTATAACAAGTGTGTTAATCTTGTATCAATTACATCACTTATGAATTTTTGTCGCTTGCGATTTAAGTTTAACTCATTTAATTTTTATCGCTTGCGATTTAATTATAACCCATTTTAATTATTCATGTTTCAATAAACGAGTTTTAACATTTATGTATCTATATAAAGGACTTGCATAGTTTCGTTAATTGAAAAAGAATTAAGAAAAAATAGCAATAGAAACATCAAGTTTTTTGCAATTGTAATGTCTTTGTCAAACAATCAAGTAGAGGGGCTAAATGTAGATGTTTCTCTTGCTCCACATGTATCTCATCTTTGAATTAATATGTGCGGGCGTATATGCGTGTGGGCGTGTGGGCGTGTGTGGTTGTGTGGGCGTGCGTAGAGATAGTTTCAAACTTTATGTATGTGAATATATTGGGTAAGTTGTTGATCATGTATAGATAGTAAATTCTTTTACAACCATCCTTTTTTTAGTCTTATAAAATTTATATTTATTTGTTTAATTTATATATTAAAAAAATAAAAATCATGCTGCTTACCACACATGCTAAAATTAGTCAAAAGTTGAACTATCTTTCACTTGTTAAGAGTGTACCTATTTTTTTTATAAAATTTGGCGCTTAAAAATTATTAATAAATATGTAATATAACAATAGTTATATTACTTAAGCATAATAATACTAATGTGATTTGGTATAACTGTTGTGTAGTTTTTTCTCACTTAGATTTAATACTTAAGCATAAATTTAGTTAATGATTAAACTAGAGACTAATGTCTACGAATAGATGTTGTGGAAAAAATATTTCATGACAAGAAATCGAAAATACATATTACTTTTGGAAAAATAATAAATGTATAATATTATTTTTTTCTTTTTCTTTTTGACTAAAATATACCTTCGTTTACTTTATTTTGTATAAGATAATGCACATTTATAACAAATATAAACAACTTGTATCAACAACATCAATTATGAATTCATGTCTTTTGCAGTTTAATTGAAACTTATTTTAATTCTTGTCGCTTGCGATTTAATTATACTCATTTTAATTATTCAGATTTCAATAAATGAGATTTAACATGTATCTATCTATATAAAGTACTTATATAGTTTGGTTAATTAAAAAGAAATTAGGCAAAACTAGCGACAGAAACATCAAGTTTTTAGCAATTCTAATGTCTATGTCAAACAATCAAGTAGCGGAGCTAAATGTAGATGTTTCATTGCTCCACAAGTATCTTACCTTTGGATTAATGTGTTCGTGTGTGCATGTGTGGTTGTGTGTGGTTGTGCATGTGTGTATAGAGATAGTTTCAAACTTTATGTGTGTGATTATATTGGATAAGTTGTTAATCGTGTATAAATAAATTTCTTTTCGATCATTCTTTTTTAATCTTATATAAATTTGTATTTATTTGTATATTTTATATATTAAAAAAATGTTTCTTACCACACATGGTAAAATTAGTCTAATATCGGACTATCTTTAGATTGTTAAGAGTGTATTTATTTTCTTTTATAGTGTTTTGGCGCTTAAATGAATAATAAATATATAATATCACAATAGTTATATCACTTAAGCATAGTAATTAATGTGATTTGGTGTAACTATTGCGTAGCTTTTTATCACTTAGATCTAATGCTTAAGCATAAATTTAGTTAATGATTAAGCTAGAGTTTAATATCTATGAATAGATGTTGTTGGAAAAAAATTCACGAACATAAAATAAAAAATACGTATTATTTTTGAAAATATGATAAATGTATAATATGATATCTTTTGACTAAAATTCACCTTTATTTACTTGATTTTGTATAAGATAATGCACATTTAGAACACATAAATTAAACTTGCATTGATCAATTACATCACTTATGAATTCTTATTGCTTGTGAATAAATTGTAACCCATTTTAATTTTTGTCGCTTGTGATTTTATTGTAACCCATTTTAATTATTCAGATTTCAATAAATGAGTTTTAATATTTATCAGTCTATATAAAGGACTTGCATAGTTTGGTTAATTGAAAAGAAATTAGGCAAAACTAGCAATAGGAACATCAAGTTTTTAGCAATTGTAATGTCTATTTCAAAAAATCAAGTAGAGGAGATAAATGTAGTTGCTTCCCAGCTCCACATGTATCTTTTCTTTGAATTAATGTGTCTGTGCGCGTGCATGTGTTGTGTATTCTCGTGCGTGTGTAGAGATAGTTTTAAATTTTATATGTGTGATTATTTTGGATAAGTTGTTGATCATGTACACATAATAAATTCTTTACAACCATCCTTTTTTAATCTTATAGAATTTATATTTATTTCTATATTTTATATTTAAAAAATAAAAATTACATGGCTTACCATACATGCTAAAATTAGTCAAAATTGAACTATCTTTCACTTGTTACGAGTATATCTATTTTTTAATATTGTTTTAGCGTATAAAAATGATTTATAATAAGTAATATCACCATAGTTATATCACTTAAGCATGATAAAGCTAATGTGATTTGATGTGAATTGTTGTGTAGCTTTTTCTCACTTTAATTTAATACTCAAGCACAAATTTATTTAATGATTAACCTAGAGTCTAATATCTTTGAATAGATTTTGTGGGGAAAAAATTCACTAACATAAAATCAAAAATGCAAATAATTTTGAAAAAATGATAAATGTTATATTTTCTTTTCTTTTTGACTAAAATTCACCTTCGTTTCCTTTATTTTTTATTAGATAATGTGCATTTATAACAAGTGTATTAAGCTTGTATCATTTACATCACTGATGAATTTTTGTCGTTTGCGATTTAAAAGTAACTCATTTTAATTCTCGTCGCTTGTGATTAATTATTAACCATTTTAATTATTCAGATTTGAATAAATTAGGTTTAACATGTATGTATCTATATAAAGGACTTGCATAGTTTGCTTAATTGCAAAAGAATTGGGATAAATAGCAGTAGAAACATCAAGTTTTTAGCAATTATAATGTCTGTGTCAAAAATCAAGTAGAGGGTCTAAATGTAAATGTTTCACTTGCTCCACATGTATCTTATCTTTGAATTAATGTGTGCATGCGTATATGTGTGTGTGCGTGTGGTTGTGTGTACTCGTGCGGCCTGTATAGAGATAGTTTCAAATTTATGTGTGTCAATATATTGGGTAGGTTGTTGATCATGTATATTTTTTTTACAACCATCCATTTTTAATCTTATTCAATTTATATTTAGTTGTATAATTTATATATTTTAAAAATAAAAATCATGTGGCTTACAACACATGCTAAATTTAGTCTATAATCAAACTATGTTTCACTTGTTAAAAGTACCCTTTGTTTTAATTATTTTGGCGTTTAAAAATGATTAATAAATATATAATATCACAATAGTTATATTATTTAAGCATGAAAAAACTAATGCGATTTGGTCCAACTATTGGTTAGCTTTTTCTCACTTAGATTTAATACTTAAGGACAAATTTAGTTAATGATTATGCTAGAGTTAGATATCTATGAATAGATGATGTGGGGAAAAAATTCACTAACATAAAATCGAAAATACATATTATATTTGGAAAAAGGACAGAGTATAATATTATTTTTTCTTTTTTTTTTTTGACTAAAATTCACTTTCATTTACTTTATTTTGAATAAGATAATGTGCATTTATAACAAATATATTAAGCTTGTATTGGTCAATTACATCATTTATGAATTATTGTCGCTATCGATTTAATTGTAACTCATTTTAATTATTGTCTCTTGCGATTTAATTGTTACCCATTTTAATTATTCAGATTTCAATAAATGAATTTTAATATGTATCTACCTATATAAAGGACTTGCATAGTTCGGTTAATTGTAAAGGAATTAGGTAAAACTAGCGATAGAAACATCAAGCTTTTAGCAATTGTAATGTCTATATCAAACAATTAAGTAGAGGGGCTAAATGTGGATGTTTTCTTTCCTCCATATGCATCGTATCTTTGAATTAATGTGTGCGTGTGTATGGTTGTGTGTGCTCGTGCGTGCGTGTGTAGAGATAATTTCAAACTTTATGTGTGATTATATTGGATAAGTTGTTGATCATGTATAGATAGTAAATTGTTATATCTTAATCTTATACTATTTGTATTTATTTGTATATTTTAGATTTCAAAACAAATAAAAAATCATGCCTCTTACCACACATGCTAAAATTAGTCTAAATCGGGCTATCTTTCATTTGTTAAGAGTGTATCTATTTGCTTTTATATTTTTTGGCGCTTAAAAATTATTAATTAATATGTAATATTACAATAGTTCTACTACTTATGCATAATAAAACTAATGTGATTTGGTGTAACTATTCTGGAGCTTTTTCTCACTTAGATTTTATACTTAAGCACAAGTTTAGTTAATAATTAAGCTAGAGTTAAACATCTATGAATAGATGTTGTTGGGGAAAAAATTTCACTAACATAAAATCAAAAGTACGTATTATTTTTGAAAAAATAACAAATGTATAATATGATTTTTTTCGGACTAAAATACACCTTTATTTTCTTGATTTTGTATTAGATAATGCACATTTAGTGCAAATAAATTAAACTTGTATTGGTCAATTACATTACGTATGAATTCTTGTCGCTTGCGAATTAATTATAACCCATTTTAATTTTTGTCGCTTGTGATTTAATTGTAATCAATTGTAATTATTCAGATTTCAATAAATGAGTTTTAACATGTATCAACCTATATAGTGGACTTGCATAGTTTGGTTAATTGAAAAGGAATGACGCAAAACTAGCAATAGAAACATCAAGTTTTTAGCAATTGTTATGTCTATGTCAAACAATCAAGTAGATGGTCTAAATGTAGTTGCTTCCCTTGCTCCACATATATCTTTCATTTGAATTAATGTGCGTGCGCGTGCGTGCGTGGGTGTGCGTGATTTTTTTTGTGTGTGTGCGCGCACGTGTGCTTGCGTGCATAGAGTTAGCTTCAAACTTTATGTGTGTGGTTATATTGGGTAAGTTGATGATCAATTATAGATAATAAATTCTTTTACAACCATCCTTTTTTCATCTTATACAATTATTATTTATTTTTATATTTTATACATTAAAAAACTAAAAAGCATGCGGCTTACCACACATGCTAAAACTAATCTAAAATGGGACGATCTTTCACTTGTTAAGAGTGAATATATTTTTTCTTATATCATTTTGGCGCTTAAGAAATGATTAATAAATATGTAATATCACAATCGTTACATCACTTAAGCATGATAAAACTAATGTGATTTTGTGTAACTATTGTGCATTTTCTCACTGAGACTCAGTAATTAAGCACAAATTAGTTAATGATTAAGCTAGTGTTTAATTTCTATGAATAAATATTGTGGGCAAAAGATTTCACTAACATAAAATCAAAAATACATATTATTTTTGAAAAAATGACAAATGAATAATATGATTTTTTTCTTTTCTTTTTGACTAAATTTCACCTTCATTTATTTGATTTTGTATAAGATAATGCGCATTTATAACAAATAAATGAAACTTGTATTGGTTAATTACATCACTTATGAATTCTTGTCGATTGCTATTTAATTGTAACCAATTTTTATTATTCAGATTTCACTAAATAAGTTTTAACAACTATCTATATATATAAAGGACTTGATAGTTTGGTTAATTGAAAAAGAATTAGGCAAAATTAGCAATAAAAACATAATGTTTTTAGCAATTTTAATGTGTATGTCAAACAATCAAGTAGAGGGGCTAAATATAGTTGCTTCTCCTGTTCAACATGTATCTTTTCTTTGAATTCCTAAT
This sequence comes from Solanum sitiens, assembly GCA_016801875.1. Taxonomy (NCBI): domain Eukaryota; kingdom Viridiplantae; phylum Streptophyta; class Magnoliopsida; order Solanales; family Solanaceae; genus Solanum; species Solanum sitiens. The sequence continues at coordinate 476,854 of JABWTJ010000229.1, forward strand.
TAATTTAATGTTATATATAATTTACATTTCAGTTATCTCACAACACATAATCGAAAAATGAATCCTCACTAAGTAGAAATTGAGTAGTGTGTTATATGGATGAGACACAATCATAATATGACATATTATGAAATAATATGAAGGAGCATCCAAGGTTTTAGTCTTAAATGTGTTTTTATTTTTGGAGGGGATATTATTCTTCCAAACTTTTGCCTATTTTTTTTTTTGTGTGTGTGGTGATTGGGGAGGGGGTTTGGGGGGGGGGGGGGGGGGGGGGGGTTTCACAACTTTTTGTTGCTTTAATGAATTTGATAATTTGTGATTCAAACTACAGGTGGCAAAATTAACTTATGATAATATGACATGTTTAATTTGTTTAAATTTGAGTGGACTATTTATTGGTCTTTCTATTAGCATAAATAACTCATTAAATATTAAGTTGAAATATAGTCCAATTTGATCTATGAGAAATTTATCAATATAAAAAAATATTTTTAAATTTTGATATGTTATATATAGTTATAATAAAGAAAAATAATAATTTTATTGCTACTAAAAGTTATTAATACTATTTTAAAATATAATAATTAAAAGTAAAAAATTATGCGGATTCAATTATAAATTACAAACTCATTTGAACTCAAGTAACTTTTGGACAAATTAATAATTTAACTTGACTCAATTCAATGATTCATTTTACCCCGCGTGTCACACCCCTATTTTTCCTCAAAAATTAAATTTATTTTAGAGAAAGAGTTTTTTCAATTAAAGTGACATTTTGAAAAAAGATTATTTTATATTCAGAGTCGCCACTTGTAATTGAGTTTTGGTGTTCCAAGTCAACTTGTTTAAATCGCTAATCAAAAGGAAATTTGACTCTTTACGTTGTTTGGTCTGCGAAAATAGAGATCGGATAAGAAATTTTGTTGACTGAGAAAAAAGTATTAGGCATCTCTCGAGTTTCGTGATTCTAGCACGATCGCTTTATTGACTATATATGACTTTAATATTGGATATCATATTATTAGCTTAATAATATAAATGTAATTTACCCTCAATTTTTTTATTTATTTTAAACCTATTTTAAGGTCATCTTATTTTCTAAGTGTGTGAACTTTTCATGCATTTTTATTATTTATTTATTTTTCGTTGTAGCGTTTGCCATGTTTCCTTCTTTTCACTTTTTTTAATTTTAATTTTTTTTACACTTTCACCTTCTGCCTCATTCTCCTTTTATTTATTGATTTGTTTTTTCCAACTTTGACACTTTTTCTTTTTCTTTTTCTTTTCCTTTTCATTATATATATATATATATATATATATATATATATATTTAAGTTGTTCTTCTTATTTTTTGTTTTATTTTTTTAATTTTAATTTCTTTTTAGGTTTTCTCTATTTATTTTTGTTTTCTCTTTACAGGATCTTCCTCTTCTATTCTTCTCATTTCAGTTTGTTAAATCATAAATACATATTTCATTATAATAGAATCGAAATATAAAAGAACAAGAATAGACGTAAATAATAGTTTACTTAAATATGAAATAAATCATGGATTGTTTAAACATGAAATAAGCTAAGTTTCGTTATAACAATTTCATACTAAGTCTAATGATATAAAAGATCTAAACATAAATTTGATATGAAAGATCTTATATACTTAATATTATAACATCAATGAATATTAATGATTAAGTACATACGAAATTTAACAATTTCAATATATTGCAACAAATGCTTGTATAATCATGACATTAAACTATAAAAAGGATTAAATGTTACCTCTTATGAATGTCAATTCAAAAAAAAAAAAAAATAGAAACAAAAGCACAAACTCAAAACCACGAAAGTAAACCTCGAACTCTATCTTTGTTTTTTTTCCTTTGGAGTTGTGCTGCCTTTTTTTGTTTGTGCGTAAGTGTTGTTGTACTTGAAAGGGAAAAAAATGTATTTTTCCTCTTGTGTTTGCTGATTTATTGGAAAGAAAGAAAATAAATATTGTTTTATCTCTTGTCCCCTTTCTTTTTGCTTTTCTAATTGTTGGCCTGGAACTTTTTTTTTTTTTTTTGTATGTATCGAATGTGAGTGTATTTGTATGGTGAGGGGGTGTATTATAGTGGGGGTAGTGGGTAGATGTGGGTGTTATAATCTGTATTAAGGTTAGTCAACAGAAAGAAGATGAAATAGAAAAACAAAATAATCTGAGACCACAGAAATTACTGTGACTCCTTAAGAAACTTAATCCCCTCACTATATCCGAGGTTACGGATTAATTTTTTTCAAGATAAAACGGATTAACCTGTTAAAGAAGTAGCGGTACCTCAAACTTCAATAACTTCAGCGAATGTAAGAACAACAACAAGTCACACACAAACTCAGTCGATCGACAAATTTGTTTATGAGAGAAACTGTATGCAGAGAGAAGGAAAAAAATTTCAGTGTTCGAAAATTGGAAAAAAATCTCTTATTTATAGTCATTTTAAGCAAGGGACGCGTCTATTTGGAAAAATCTATGAAGACATATTTTTTCCAGACCGTTGTGTCTTTTGGGAAGAGTAACGGCTTTTCGAAAAAATAACGACTTTTCGGAAAGAATAACGACTTTTCAAAACGTTACCGTTACACGCAAATTAATCTGTTAATTAACTAATTAACTAACATCCTGAATTAATTTATAAGAGAAAGGAAATTCGAAAAAAGAATTTACTTAATGAGATTGACGAAATAAATTTTGTCCAAAAATATTATCAATCAATTTTCAAATCCAAATCTGAAGCCGAAGCCGAGCGAGCGACGACGACGGCGTGAGGGGGCACCTTCTTCTTAGCTCTTTAAGAAGTAAAGAGGTGTTTCCTAATATAAGGACAACAATTTCCTTTTCTTTTACCGATATGGGAGAAATGACTTTTCATTTGCACTTTGCAAATGACTTTTCATTTTTTCTCTAAATTAGTTCCCTCATTTTTCTCTTCTCTTTTCCCATTCACACTTTGCTAAACCCAACAATCTCCCACATGAATGGGGAATGACTATTGTTAAAGTATATGTATGAAAAACTTGTGTGTCTTGTAAGTAAGGGTTAATCGCATCTGGATAAGTAGGTTTTCCTTTAAATTTTCCGTAGTGAACATATATCAATATACTCGATCAATCGATAGATTTGATATTTTTGAATCGTCGAGCTTTGGTGTATTAGACAACATAATTCACACAATCAACCCTTGAACTGTTCTTAGTTCTCATTGTTTTGTTCTTTTCAGCCATGAACACATCTCGGTTATTAAGTGCTTAGAGAACTTGCCTTACCGAATTCTCCTTGAAGCGGCTTACACTTCATACTTACATAGGTGCTTTTTAAATGTGTTATCACGTAGATACACCATTTGATATACCATGTATCAAACTTAGAAATCATTAAAAAGTCCTTATGCCTTTATCCTTGTTACTGAACATTGTCTCATCATGAGAATGGACCAAAAAATAATTTTTGACAATGTGTAATCGTCATCAGTGACTTTTTTTATCTCCTTGAACCTAGATTTTGGGATCTCCAGTATTCTAGGTAGAGTTACCGCCATAATGACTTGTTCTCGGTCATAGTCCCATTCCCGTCGATGATTTCTCAACTCCCTCTCTAGTTAGGCCTTTTATAATTGGATCCGACACATTATCCTTTGACTTTAAATAGTCAATTGTGATAATTCCACTAGAGAGTAGTTGTTTAACAGAGTTATGTCTTCGTCTTATGTGACGAGACTTGTCGTTATACATAACGCTTCCAGCCCTTTCTATTGTAGCTTGACTATCACAGTGTATGCATATGGGGGCCATTGTTTGGGCCAAAACAGAATATCTTCTAAGAAATTTCGGAGCCATTCAGCTTCTTCACCTGCCTTGTCTATGGTGATGAATTCAGACTCCATTGTAGAGAGAGCTATACATGTTTGTTTGGACGATTTTCAAGATATTGCTTCTCCACCAATAGTGAAAACGTATCCACTAGTGAATTTTGTTTCAGTTGACCCAGTAATCCAATTTGCATCACTATATCCTTCAAGAACTGATGGACATTTGTTGTAATGCAAAGCATAGTTTTGAGTGTCATCTAAGTATCCCAAAACTCTTTTCATTGCCAACCAATGATTTTGATTGGGATTACTTGTGTATCGACTCAGTTTACTGATAGCGTAAGCTATGTCTGGTCGTGTACAATTCATGACATACATCAAATTTTCCAACACTCTGACATAGTCTAATTGAGACGGACTTTCACCTTTTTTCTTTGCAAGATGAAGGTTTATATCAATTGGGGTCTTTGCCCTTTTGAAATTCAAATACTTAAATTTTTCAAGTACCTTTTGAATATAATGAGTTTGAGACAATGCAAGACCATTAGGAGTTTTGAGAATTTTAATTCCCAATATCACATTAGCAATTCCTAGATCTTTCATATCAAACTTACTAGCGAGTATACACTTAGTAGCTTTTACATTGGCAATGTCCTTGCTCATTATCAGCATGTCATCCACATATAGGCATACAATGACTTCCTGATTTGAAGTATCTTTAATGTAAACACATTTATCGCATTCATTGATCTTATATCCATTTGACAACATAATTTGATCAAACTTTGCATGTCATTGTTTCGGTGCTTGTTTTAGTCCATAAAGTGACTTAATAAGTTTGCACACTTTTTTTTCTTTACCAGGAACTACAAAACCCTCAGGTTGTTCCATGTGAATTTCTTCTTCCAGCTCTCCATTTAAGAATGCAATTTTTACATCCATTTGATGGATTTCAAGACCATATACTGCAGTTAAGTCAATTAACATCCGAATTGATGTAATCCTAGTCACTGGCGAGTATATGTCAAAATAATCAAGACCTTCTTTTTGTCTAAAGCCTTTGACAACAAGTCTTGTTTTATATTTGTCAATAGTTTCATCATCTTTCATCTTCCTTTTAAATATCCATTTTGAACCCAAGGGTTTGTTCCCTGGAGGAAGATCAACCAACTCCCAAGTATGAATGCTTAGGATTGATTCGATTTCACTATTGACAGCCTCCTTCCAAGAGGTTGAGTCGCTAGACAACATTGTTTCCTTGAATATTTGAGGCTCACTTTGAAGAAGGAATTTTACAAAATCATATCCAAATGAAGTAGTTGTCCACTGATGTTTACTGTGCTTTGGACTCTCTTCAATGGTTTCATTCTCTTTTGGTTCTTCTCGGGGTTGTTTAGACCCCCTACTAGACGACTCAAGTCTAGGTTTATAAAGATAGATATGTTCAAAAAATTCAGCATTATCTGATTCCATTACCGTATTCTCATGAATATTTGGATGTTCGGACTTATGAACCAAAAATCAACATGCCTTACTGTTTGTGGCATATCCAATGATACACAATCAATAGTCTTAGGCCCTATTTTTACCCTCTTAGGTATAGGAACCTGGGCTTTGGCTAGACACCCCCACACTTTTAAATATTTCAAGTTGGGTTTTCTACCTTTTCATTTCTCATATGGAGTAACATGTGTCTTCGAGTGAGGCACTCTATTGAGTATTTGATTTGTTGTAAGGATAGCTTCACCCTACAAGTTTTGTGGTAAACTTGAACTTATAAGTAAACTTTCATCATTTCCTTTAAAGTTTGGTTTTTTCTTTCCACAATTCCATTAGACTAAGGAGTGTAAGGAGCAGTAGTTTGATGGATTATTCCATTTTCCAAACATATTTTTGCAAATGGAGATTCATATTCTCCGCCTTTATCACTTCTGATCATTTTGATCTTTCTATCCAACTGATTTTTAACTTCAGTTTTATATTGCCTATAATGCATCTATTACTTCATCCTTACCTTTTAGCAAATAGACATAACAATATCTAGTGGAATCGTCAATAACAGTTATAAAATACTTTTTCCCATCACGTGAAGGTATTGACTTCATGTCACAAATATCAGTGTGAATTAGTTCTAAAGGATTTGAATTCCTTTCAACAGATTTATAAGAATGCTTAACATACTTAGATTCAACGCAAATTTGACATTTTGATTTATTGCACTCAAATTTTGGTAAAATATTTAAGTTAATCAGTTTTCGCAAGGTTTTGTTATTAACGTGTCCCAAACGTTAATGCCATAAATATTTAGACTCAAGCAAGTAAGAAGAAGCAGAATCATTATTCATATCAACTGCAATTACATTGAGTTTGAAAAGGCCATCACTGAGGTAACCTTTTCCTACATACATTTCATTCTTACTCACTACTACTTTAGCAGAAACAAATACACATTTGAATCCATTCTTAGTCAGAACTGGAATAGAAATTAAATTCTTTCGCAATTCCGAAACATATGAGACCTTGTCCAAAGTCACCACTTTGCCTGATGTTATCTTTGATAGGTTCTTGTCAATTCCTTTCACCTTTGCAACAGCGGAGTTTGCCATAAACAACTTCTCATCTTTAGGTACTGGAGTATATGATGAAAATAATTCTTTGTTGGCACAAACATGGCTTGAGGCAGCAGAATCTATCCACCATTCTCTTGGATTTACAACCAAGTTACATTATGAAAGCACTGCACAGAGATCGTCCATTTCTCTTTTGGATTCAGCCAAGTTTTCTTGATCCTTCTTCTTCTTGTCCTTCTTGGGACCCCGACATTTAGTAGCCCTATGACCACGTTTGCCACAATTGAAGCAGCTTCTATTGAATTTCTTCTTAGGAGGATTTCTTTTTGGACCAGATGCTTTCTTTCCTTTCTTTAATTTTGTGGGATCTTCTTCAATAATATTTACTTTAGATATTGCTGAATTACCACGTGACCTCTTTTCTGCAGCTTTATTATCCTCTTCAATTCTCAACTTTACTATGATATCTTCAACAGTCATCTTGTTGCGTTTATGTTTCAAGTAGTTTTTGAAGTCCTTCCACAATGGTGGTAACTTCTCAATAATGGTAGTCACTTGAAAGGCATCATTCACAATCAATCATACATTAAAGATTATGTGAGTATTAAGAAAAAGCTTAATATTTCTAATATAGGCATTAAATAAATCTATACCTTCAGCAAGGAGATCATGGATTATGACCTGCAGTTCTTGAACTTGGTTGACGACGGTCTTATTACCTATCATCTTATAGTCCAGAAACTTTGTCACAATGAACTTCTTCACTCCGGCATCCTCTGTTTTGTACTTCTTTTCTAAAGCATCCCAGAGTTCTTTTGAGGTTTTGACATTGTTGTACATATTGTACAGATTATCTTGCAGGCCACTCAGAATATAATTTTACACAAAAAATCTGAGTGTGTCCATATTTCTATTACCAAGAATCGTTCTTCAGGCGGAGTATCATCCGACATAACAAGAGTATTCTCATTAATGAACCTCTACAGACTCAACGTAGTGAGATAGAAGAACATCTTATGTTGCAATCTCTTGAAGTTGACTCCAGAAAACTTTGCAGGTTTCTCAACCGGCGCTACGGCAGCAATTGAACGATTGTGTGCAATCGATGTTGTTGCAGCACTTACTGTTGCAACACTCACTATTCCAGCATTTACTTGACTTGAATTAGTCATTTTTTTCTGTCACAAATGGCAGATAATTTTAGTATGTGAAATACTAAGAGTAAAGAATAAATCTTTACACAGAGTGTTTCTGATTTAACGATAAAGTTTTTATTTTCTTTTAATCGTTAATCGAATGAATTTTAAAATTCGAAGTCGAAGTCGAAGCCGAGCGAGCGATGACGATGGTGATAGGGGGCACCTTTTTCTTAGTTCTTTAAGAAGTAAAGGAGGTGTTTCCTAATATAAGGACAAAAAATTCCTTTTCTTTTACCGATATGGGAGAAACGACTTTTCATTTGCACTTTGCAAATGACTTTTCATTTTCCATCCAAATTTGTTCCCTCATTTTTCTCTTCTCTTTTCTCATTAACACTTTGCTAAACCCAACAGTGAGAAGTGATGGTGAGGTTGTGGGGTGATGTGGGGCTGTGGGTGAGAGCGAGTGGGAGGTTTATTTATTTTATTTTTCTTTAATTAAATATATGTACAAAAATATTAATAATAAAAATATTAGTCAATAAAAATTAATCCAAAATTATAATTAAAGATACAAGATTATTTATTAAACCTAATTTTAAAGAACGCATATATATTTTTGTTAGTTTTTATTATATTGCAAAAACAAAAAAGTTAGCCTAAAATCATTTTTTTTTTCAAATATTTCAAATATTTTAAAATAAACTTAACAAAAATAAGATAAAAATTAAAATATCTAATTTAAATATAAAGGAACTTTTTTACCAATAAAAATGGTGTACAACTTTATGTTTGGTCAAAAATTATGTGTTTATAGTTTATCCCTCTTTGACTGGAAACACGAAGAGTTTTCAGACAAAGAAGTAGACAAACGACAAATTTTGATAGGACTCTTTTTTGAAAGAAAAATATGTGACCGAGCCTTTGTTTTAGTCAGCCTACATATCTCGGGTTGTAAAGGAATCAAGTCGTGTGTAGTTCAAGGAGACGAGGTGATGAGTTGGAAGTTAAGTGAGGTTCTATCGAGGCTCCAAGTCGCGACTCTTATCCTTACTAAAAAAATGAAAGCTAATAGTCAAAAGGAAAATAAAAGTACAAGCTCCTATCTATGCAACTTCTTTTGAGTCTTGACTTTAAGATATCACCTTAATTTTTGGGTGAGTATCTTAACCTTGAATTGAATTCATTCTTAACTTTTCACTTAGCGTGAGTTTTTGTCACTCTTCAAAATGACAATTTGATTATGTTCTTAAATGACTGCATATTATCTTGATCAGAAGTTGACTAGAAATAGACGTGAGGAAGTGAGGCCTCTACATGCTTTGAAGAAGCTGATTCTGGCCATCATGTGATTGATCATTCTTAAAAAGAGTTGAAACTTTGTTCTTGAATTTCAAATCCATTTTTCGCTTGAAGAAATATGAAAACCATTACAAACGCAAGAAATACACAAAAATTTTGCCCCAGTTTTTATTGGAAAATTCTGTGAGTTATTCGCATATGTGTAAATAAATAAATAAATAAATAAGATCAGACTAGGAAATGTTTATTCTAATAGAAAATAACTAAATCCCATTATGTAAAAGGGTCCTGCTAATCCCATTGTCCAGGAGGGTCCTGGTAATCCCATTATATAAGAGGATTCTGCTAATCTAGTCCCATCATCCAGGAGAGTACTTCTAATCCATTATCAAGGAAGGTCTTAGTAATACCATTATGAGAAGGTCCCTGATAGTCCCATTATCCAGGATGGTTCTACTAATCCCATTATCCAAGAGGGTCTTGTTAATCCCATTATGAGGAGGAGCTTGTTAATTCCATTATGAGGAGGGTCCTGCTAGTCCCATTATTAAGGAGTGTTATGACCCCAAAATGAACTAGGTTAAACTAGAGCCTATCATATGTTCTATGAGTGAATAGCATGGAATAATAATGAATAATAGCTTTAGAAGGCAGTTGGATGAGTTTGGAAGTCAAACCTCAAAGGACGACCAAGACGTTCGGAAGTTAGCCTTTGTGTGTGCTAGTGTGCCTTAGTATGTTTCATGGGGTTTGGTGTATTGTTTGGAGTCTAAAATGATAGGGGGTACCCTATTATGTAGATGGACATATTTAGGATCGAAACGCCCGGGTACGACTCCCCAAGGACCACCACAAGGGTTCTTGAGGAGGACCCAAAAACTGGCAAAAACACTGCATGTATAGTGTCAATCGACGCCCCATTGATGGATCGACGCCCCTCGATTGGGGGCGTAGCTCCACACTTAGTGGTGGGAGATTAGTCCCCATGAAGTGATCCTCTAATCCAAATGACGGCCTTCATGACGCCCCCTCGTCCAATCGACGCCCCTTAGGTGGTGTCCGTCGATTCACACGTGCAACTTTCTGGATGTGTCTCGGCCAAGGCAAGGGCACTTTGGGTAATTCACCTAGGGTCCTAATTAAGTCATGGACGGTTATTTTAGGTTTTTGTAAGGTATTTTAAGAATATTTAAGCAATAAGATAGCCATTTAGACTTTAGACTTCAAAACAAAAACCTTTCCCTCCCAAAACTCTCTCAAGATCACCATTGTAGAAGAAGAGAAAAAGAAGGCAGCTTCTAGGACGAATTTCACCAAGGTTTCAAGATTATATTAAGGCTTTGATTAAAGTTATTTGAAGCTTATTCATTAATTGATTCTCCCATCCTTGAATTCCCCCTAGTTTCCCTTAATTGTAAATCCAAAATACCCCAATCTAGATAGGGTTGTGATTGCATTGTGGGTAAGGCTTGTTTGTGATTCCAATCTAGTGGGGTAGCATTCAATTGTTTATATGATGATTATAAGATGTTTTTCATGAGGTTTCCTTGATTAATTTAGTATATGATGATGAAGGTGATCATGGTTATTTAGGCCATTAAGGGTAAGATTTAGGGTTCTAGATTGATCTTCTTAATGCAATTGTCTTGAATACTAATTGATCATAGAAGGATCATCTATATATGAATTGAACTAGACCTTGTTGATTAGAATTGATCTTGGCTTGTTGTGTATGGATTGAACCTTAAAGATGAATTATGGCTAGATTCTCCTAGTAATGAAGAATGTGAGAAGAAGACTACTACTTGATAGTCCTATAATCTACATATGAAAGAAGATAGACTGAAGTAAAGAATTATGAATATTAGGTTGTTGTGTTGGTTGTTGATTTAGGAATTTAATGAATGAAAGTGATAGAATCACTTAAGCATGGAGAGATTGTCTAGGACATCCCTCCATGAGAGAAAAGTGTTGAGCAAGGCTTGACAAGAAAATCTTGGAGTATATGCTTGGCTTGGATATGTCAATGAGAAGGATTGTCACACAAGGGTCCGGACTCCAAGTATAAAGGAGAGTCATACCTAGTTATTGTGGTGACTATCCATTTTTAAGGGGGAACTCTTACGTAATAGAGTGTGGATTTTCGCAAAGTTAGGTCACATGAGGCGGGGGTCCTTCACGTAGTGGAGTCAAGGTTTCCAAGTAGAGATCTCCATAGAAATTCTATGAACTAGGATATGCTTGAGAAGCATCCTGTAGTGTTTAAAGCAAAATGAACTAAGACTTACTTCATGAAGTAGCTCATAGTTTTCAAATGTGTGGATGAACTTTGACATACCCAAGAGGGTATCTCGTAGTGTTCATGATTGTAAAGTAACTTAGACATACTTAATAATGTATCTCATAGAGTTCAAACTAATAATGAACTAAGACGTTCTTGAGATAGAGTACCTCGGAGTGTTCTAAAGTTAAAAAGAAGAACTAGGTTCTAAAGTAAGAAGAAATAGTAAGAGGATCTAAAAGTAATACTTGGTATGATTAGTGTTATGGGGTGCTATGAGTGCATTGCACAAAGTATAACCTAAGGCCACTAAAGAAGAGGCTTGAGACAGGATTGGACTAGAGTTGCCTTTCCTAGTTATAGATGATAGACATGAGAGATTCTTAGTCAAGAGAATTAAGTTAATGATGAGACTTAGGAGGGTGAACATGTTAAGGATGACTTCAAGATATGCTTAGTGTGTGAGGTAGTATGGGATGCCTCATATGCATTGCACAAGTGTGTTTTGAGGTGATCAAAAGGGTATAGTACTCCTATGTATGAAGAACTTAGGTCTTAGTTATAAAAGTGGACTATGATCAAGAACGACCAAAGAGAGGTACTTAGAATGCTACCATGGTCTTGCACAAGTATACTTGGAGGTGAGGTAGTTCACTCAGTAAGAAGGACAAATAAGTTGAAGTATGAACTTAAGTATTCTTTATGATGATTTTCTATGCTTATTATATTCATGTTATGTTTATGATATTATCTCTTATGATTATGTCTATTATTTACTAGCCCTTGAGAAATCTTGTATGTTAGCTTTCATACTTGCTACATTTTGCACTAACGTATATTTTTCCTACATTCTAATCCAATGTAGGGTGTTAAGAAGATTGAGTTGCTTTGAAGGGCAGAGTTTCCAAGGCTTTCAAGAAGTGAAGATTGATGAGTCCTCATAGCATTCGAGGACAATACCTTTATGTTCTATTTATGTCTTTTACTATGTTTAGACTTTTTGTGGGCTGCCTCTCAAGACATTGTTATTCATATATTACATAGATGGTTTGAGACATGTATTAGAAAGTCTTTCGTTGCTATGAAATGATTTTCGTATTATGTTGAAAGAAAGTTTTTAATTCCGTACTACTTTTTATATATGCGATGAAGATGTCTAAGGGCTTGTATAAAGCCTCCGAGAGGTCAAGTACACCACGTCACGACTAGGGGTTGCTCTCCGATCGTGACAAGGAGGGTCCTGCTAGTCCTATTATCCATGAGGTCCTGGTAGTCTCATTATCCAGGAGGGTTCTGCTAGTCCCATTATCAAGGAGGGTCCCGTTAATCTCACTATGAGGAGGGTCCTACTAGTCCCATTATCAAGAAGGGTTCTGCTAATCTCATTATAAGGAGGGTCCTATTAGTCTCATTATCCATGAGGGTCCTGCTAATCCCATTATGAGGAGGGTCCTGCTTTTTCCATTATCAAGGAGGGTCCTGCTAATCCCATTATGAGCCAGGAGGGTCCTGCTAGTCACATTATCCAGGAGGGTCCTTCTAGTCACATTATTCAGAGGGTCCTGCTAGTCACATTATCCAGGAGAGTCCTGCTAATCCCATTATCAGGAGGGTCTTGCTATTTCCATTATTCAGGAGGGTTCTGCTAGTCCCATTATCCAGGAGGGTCCTGTTAATCCCATTATGAGGAGGGTCCTGCTAGTCCCATTATCCAAGAGGGTCCTGTTAATCCCATTATCCATGAGGGTCTTGATAATCCCAATACGAAGAGGGTCTTGTTAGTCTTATTATCCAGGAGGGTCCTGCTAATCCCATTATAAGGAGGGTCCTTCTAGTCTCATTATACAAGAGGGTCCTGCTAATCCCATTATGAACCAGGAGGGTCCTGCTAGTCACATTATCCAGGAGGGTCCTTCTAGTCCATTATTCAGAGGGTCCTGCTAGTCCCATTATCCAGGAGAGTCCTGCTAATCCCATTATCAGAAGGGTCTTGCTAGTCTTAAATCTTATACTAAAGAATGTTTTATTAAACAGGATTATCATTTGGAATCACCACAATATTTTTTTATTTTTAGTCCAGTTTGTACCAGAAAATATTTTTGTTTTATGAAAATGAATGACAAATACCTATATCAATAAAAAATAATTAAAAAAATGCAAGTATGCAGTTAGGGAGTTTTTTCCCAGAAATGAAAGATGATAGGGAGTTTGTTTCCTATGGTTAAAATACAACTACAATGCTTATTCCCTAAGAGTGATTTTTAAATATATATATATATATATATATATATATGCCTCAGTTTTTGAAATTGAGGAACTTTGAAACTTTTTTTTATTTATCCTTGTTTTTATATTATCTATAAAAATGATCTTATTATGATCTTTGAAGGATACACAATTTTATTTTGTAAGACAGAGTCCTATGATAAGAGTGCCTACGTATCTTGTATAACAATAGTCTGGTCAAACATAGTTCATATCAATAAGAAAATTATTATTCATTTTCTTGATTCTTTCTACGAAAGACATCTTTTTGAGAAACGAATCAGTTCATGGTTGTCTATGTTTTGACTTTAGTTGGTACCAACAATTAGTATTATGCATATGAATCACATTCAACTACTTCAGGCAAATTTGAGATCAATTTTGAATAATCCCTATATTTCAAATTTTATCTCAAACATACTTAAGTATTTACAAGATGAGTTCATCTGCCTAAGTTAAGGTATAAAATTATTCATATCCTCATGTTTCAAATGCTTTCACAACAAATGAAGTCTTTTTCACACAATAAAAGTGTTCTGATCTTAGGACGTTTTAGAGTTCACTCACACCCAAAAAAATGTTCAATGTATGAGATCGAGATACCATACGTTTGACCCTCATGTAAGAATCCACTAATGTGAGAACACAAAAAAATGAGATCAAGTAGGGCTTGTCATTGACTTGTAATGTAGGCTTAAAGAAAGGTAGAATATTCATTTGGGATAAAGTGATTATTTCCTCCTTAAAGTTTACATAATCCTCTCAATATTTTCATTTTCGCATTTGACCTTTGTTTTGTTGAAAGTCTCTCCTCATTTATTTTCTTCTTTTTTTTTTCATTTCCTTTTCTTTTTGTTGGAGATTTTTTCTTTTTTTTTTTTAGTCTAGCTTTTCATTGTCATTTTTTTCTTTAACTTTCACATATTTGGCCTTTTCATTTTGGCACCCAACTCAGGTCTTTGGCGTTGTGTATCTAACTGATAGTGCGCTCAGGGAGATGAGACATGGAATACTGATTTTATGCACTCAAATGTATTTGAATAAAAATGTCTCAGGCTCGAAATGGGAGTTTTTGGATAGCATGTCATTCAGTAGGCTTGAAAGGCACAATCGGATCAAAGAAGATCCTATAATCATTTTCCAAATTAAATGTTGTTCAAAATTTCATTTCAACCAACATTCAGGCCAAGTTCTAGATCAGCAAAGTCGTGTCATTGAATTTTATATCTGACGCTTAACACACAATGCACATGAAACTGTCACGACCCAAAAATGATTGTGATGGCACTCATCTTATCCCACCAAGACAAGTCATCCCAAAACCCAACATCTAACAAAGTGCGGAGATAAACAACAATCCAACCACAGTTTATATTATGAAAACAAGTCAACTTAATTCAATCCCCAAAACCAGGTTGTCACGTGCACAAGTCTCTAATGTAAATACTAGAATTGAAATAAAACACGCAAGTCTAAAATGAAGTTGTCTTTCAAGTAAAAACAAAATCATAAACTGGAGTAGGAAGGTTTGCTGAGGTGACAAACAACTACCTCACAATTCTCCACAAGATGCCTCGGAAACGAAGAAAATGGAAGGTATCACGAAGATCCGAACTTGCAACCTATAAAATTTTGTAGAAGCAAGGGGTGAGTACCAAACCACGCGGTACCCAACAAGTAAACCTCTAAACAGAAGTTAAGTGAACTAAATACAGGTACTCCTTACACCCTATCCGAACCTCCACACTAACCTGCATAAAACCAGCCCAACCTAACAGTTCACAAGCACCCAACTCAATAACAACACTCTAACAGATTACAAGTTTCACAGAAAATCACTCACAAGATCAGCAAAACATGAGTTCAAATTAATCAATGATCAAAATGTGCAATCCCATGAAATGCAATGTCAAATATAGTGATGCATGTCTGAACTAATGATACACACCTACTCTCTCAGTATGGGACCCATGGGGTACACATCTTTCCATGCATCTGTCGTGGCGCACGACACGATCCTCGATAATAGTAACCGTCGCGGCACGCGATATGTCCCTCAAAATATAATATCCATCGCAGCGCGCGTTATGACCCTCAAAATGATACATCCTCGTATCACAATACTCTTATCACAACCATGTTTCAGATGCAATACAAATGACATGTTTAAACAAATAATGAGAAAATAACCACTTTGATAACAAGGCACAATTCACAACAGTGCAACCATAATACAACATCAAGAAATAAGCAATAAGCTTCCAAATCATCCTCAAACATGACACAAGGAAATACACGAATTTCATACGCTTAACAAAGGTTTAGAAATCCACTTGCCTTAGCCAATCGAATAATCACTCTGGGATTTGAGCATTCCCTTTCCGTTGAGCTTGCGAATCGATGTAACCTATTCAAGTATATATATATTCACTATAAGGTTTCGAAACTAACAACACCCACATTTTTATGTGTTTAACCTTGACATAAAAAGTTACCCAAATTTATAATCAAGTTTGTAATTCTTGATGTCAATTAATAATTCAACTATCATAGTTTTCCAAGTTTCCAGTCTAGGGTTACATCTAAATTTTTCCAATATCCTAATTCAAATGGTACTCACAAAATACTATTCATCCAATATTTAAATATATATACCAATATATTAAAACTTGAACCATAATATAATAACTAAAACTCTAAAATTTACACCGAATGAATTCACATTACGTTGCAGAATGATGTTTTGTTTTCTTTATTTTCAACTCCTTTCCTCCTGACCAATCATTGGTCATCATTACTTATTCAAAAAGAAATAATCAATACTTGCCATAATTCCCAGAAAGAAATTGACAAAAAACAAAAATGAATATAATAATAATAACATGAATAGTAGCACCATTCTTTTTCCTAAATTTCTAAGCCACCAAGATTTCACCACTGTCCCTTCAATCTAATACAATTATTAAATTAATATAATAGTAACTATTTTTTCCTTCCACTGAAACTTATCAACAGTAACTCATCAATATTTTTTAATGTATTTTTTTTCCTTTTTCTTCAACCCTATTAACATATATACTAGGTATTCCATTCCAATCTAACTATAGAAAATTAAAGATTTGACATTACCTGATTATACAGTTTTCCAGTTTTGGTATTCGGCCGCCGCTGACTTTCATCTTATTATTATTATTTTTTTCCTAATTTCATTATGTACTAAAGGTAATAATTTCTATTGAACTATTTTATATTTAAGACATGGCCTATTATTATTAAGAACAAACAAATTACCCGTAATTAATTAACTATAGTCAAATGACTACTCAAAATTTGCCAAAAATGACCTTTTGGGTCCGAGTCATTACATTATCCACCACTAAAAATCATGTTCGTCCTCGAACATAAGGAAGAATAAGGAAGAATAACCGACATTACCAAAATCCTGAGGTTTGACCTATAGTCGGTGTTCATCTCTCTGCTGAACTTCTTATCAAACTTTGGAAGATCTACAAGTTGGGAATGATTTTCGCGCTCCACACTAACACGTGAATTCATTATGAACTCAAACCTTCTGAACCATAACTCAATCATCAAGACAATTTTTTTTTTGCTTCACATAATCAAGATAAAATTTTGAATCGATGTACTGTTACAACTAGAAGTGAACTTGAATCAGCCACCACACACTCTTATTAACAAACCATCATAAATCTTATCAAGATTTTCTTTTCACAACACAATGAGTTTAAGTTAATAAAAAATAATCTGATTTTTAGACATCGGGTACTCATCAAGGGAGAATCAAACTTAAATAACCCAAAGAGGAATAAGATCAAGTAACCACCCAACAACACTTCAGATAACTATTACTATTCACAGAAGCTCTCATAAGCAAGGTCGTGCGTGTAGAATCACAATTATACTTTAACTACCCCAATCAACACCAAATCTGTTATAACTAAAATGACCAAGAATGCCACCCTACTAAGCGGACAATCACAGGATCGATACACTCAATCCACCACTAAATATTCACCCAATGACGTGGAAACATGTGTGGGAATAGACAACTAAACACATTTCAAATCATATCCAAAATGAAGTAGGTGATCACATTAGAATATATAAAACCAAGGCCGAACAACACGTAATACTTCTTCGATAGTGTCCATATCAAATAGTTTCATTCATATGACCTTATTTCTTTGATTTCTAGTCACCCACAATCACCAATCTAGTCTCAATTATAATTGCACACATACTTGATTTGTCGAACCCGTATGATCTTCACAATAGTCCATTAAAGTCAACACTCCTAATACTCACAAATCATCATAACCACACTACTCATTTGCCTTACTCTCAAACTGTTACTATTATCAAAGTCTTCTTAACAAACACATTATCACCTCCAAATTTTCAAACTATGGCTTTCTCTCTTTCTAAATAAGCATTTTATCATAAATACAAGTTCCACACAAGGCTAATAGCACTAATTAAAAATCATATAGTACCTTCCCATCGAGATATATACTATTAAATCACACTCACAATCAATTTCACACAAACTTTCAAATACCATGTTTTAACTACCATTCACACCATCACATACCTCATATCAAAACTTAGAGAAATTCTTAGTAACTCCAATAATTTGTATATTATAAGCTCATAACCTTAACTCACCATCAAATGCCTATGTAATACATCATAACAGTCTATATTGTCCATCAACAAAGTTGTTTCAATCCCCTCAAAATTCTCATTAACCATGTAGAATTGTAGGCCCACGCTGATTAATATCCGTAAGTTACCTATCATATTTTGTACAAACTAGCTCGACACCGCATAGAATCTTTCACACATCATTGTTTGTAACCCAAATCAAAACTCATTCTTTATCAAAATCGATGATAAAACCCTAGTAAATCTATACCGAATCAATTCACATTCATAGTCATATTAGAACTTATATATGAAAATTCATACATCCTTTAACTTCAAACCAAGAGTCTATATGAGAGGTTTTATTCCATCACATCTCTTCAATTCTTTCTATGACGTAATTGTTAAATACCTTGAACTCTTCAATATACTAGACTCATTTTCCTCTCGCTGACTTGCTTACCAATTTTATCCTTTAATCAAGAATTCATGATATTTTTACCTTGTGCTCTAAATCTGAACATTACGTGAAATCCCCCCTTAGGTATAACAATCGAAAGTAATCAAATTTACTACTCAATTTATTTTAAAGTCCTTCCAAATGCTTCATACTCCAGGCGGTCAATCATTTTTTTTACCTTACCAATCCATATCTTGACAAAACACACTACCACAACCCCACATTCAAAATGAAAAACTTGAATTTTGAATGCAACGGTGTAACAATTCCCTAATCTATCAACATTAGCTCATATCTTAAATTTTTTTTTTATGAATTCACGTATCTTAGCTTATCATTGATCGCCTATCCATCGACCATATCATATGTTTTTCTAAAAATTCAAACTTACTCATTACCAAACTCAAAACAACAAAAAAAATGTATCATCACACTCGAGCTGTGTACACTCCTTTCTCAAATTTTATCCAACTGTTTTAATCAATATGGTGAACTTGTGACACTATTGTCACAAGTAGAGAAAAATAGATGAAACCACACGTCTCTAAAATAAATTTTCTACAATCTGAAGATACATCTTTTCTCCTTACACTCAAAGTAAATATCTTTGTTCTCGATTGCCTCTTTCCAAAGACTAACTACATTACATTAATTCTTTTCATTTATAACTCTAGCTCTTTTCTATTTTTATTCAAGCGGTGTCTGGCACCTCCTAAAACTTTCCATACAATAACCTTATTCACCAAATACTAGAAAACCATAAGCTTAGATACTCCCAAGTCCTTATTACCATACAAAATTCATTTAACCAACCATCCTTATCATATAGTTGCATTTCCATCACAATCCATCTTAACCTCTTATTACCATCATGCTTAGTTATCCCTTGTCATCCCCATGAAGTTAACATTGTCATTAACGTGAACCTCGAACTCAACTATACCAATCAAATTCAAAGGACTAACTTAATTTTATACGCAATTTTTTTTACTAAAATCTTCAATTACCTTCTTGCAAGTAAAATCTGGGAGTTGATTTACCCATAAGCTTGTCATCCTAATATTGATCCACTTTCACGGAGATTGCGATGAAATACCACTGATTTAAAATTCTCAAAATACACTTCACAAACTAAACACATCAGTACAGTACCAAATATCCACCACTAAAAGCTTTCTCATAAATAATGCTTAACTCATTCGTCCGTAGTAAAAAAATAGTTTTTTTCAAACGTGAATGCAACATCAAATCTAGTTATATAAGCATGTGATACAACTAATAACTTCTTAAGTAGTTAGTATCCACACTTGACATCAACGTATCCATTTTTATATACCACTAGTACCACACGTGAAGGTCCGTTAAATCCACCACTAGAATACAACATACACCTTTAGAAGATTTTACTCAAATAGATCACACATTTATGATCATAAAGTAACTACAATATACTACTAAATTTATTCAGTCTCTCATCCAAAGTGATTCATTCATAGATTAGGTCAATAGTATGAGTAACACACTTCATAACTCTTACCAAGTAATGTTCGATACCTCTATAATAGTCGTATCATATCCCTTTTCATATCTACTCAATTATGAAAGGTTCTAACCTCAATTGGCGCAACATCATTCGCTAAGCAACCCATATATGTTATGACAACTATACCAACTTGACTTTCCAAGTTACGTTGTTCATTATCTAGACACCCCTTTAATCATTCCACTTCCAATAATTGTCAAACCATTTCATGTATCGTATATAACACATAAGTACTATTCACTTTACTAGGGTAACTAACCTTACACAACCCCTTCAAATTTTAAACATTCTAAATCTAACTACATATATTTTCATACGTATATCACCTCACCTTAGTACCAGATCTAACATCCCAATCATACACGACACCAACTACTCACATGGAACTACGCATGAGTCATCATAAAAATGAGAGTGAATGAAGTGAAGCAATAAGAATCAAATCGGACCAAGGACGCACGATAGAGATTCAAAAAGTGAAAATTTTTCCTAAAAGTCACTATAGCCTCTCGAAGATAAGTAAAGACGTCTCCGTACCAATTCTCGAGACTACTTAGACTCAGCTTGTATACACGTGAGACCTATGAACCTAGCGCTCTGATACGATTTTGTCACGATCCAAAAATGGACGTGATGACACTCTTTTTATCCCACCAAGACAAGTCAACCTAAAACTCAACTATTACATTACTATCAACTTAAATTATACCCCTAAGACCTGGTTGTCACGTGTACAAGCCTCTAAAGTAATACAATTGAATCAAAAGAAAATTACAAGTCTCATATGACATTGTTTCTATAGTAGAACAAAATCATAAATAGGAGTAAGAAGGTCTGCTGAGATGACAAACAACTACCTCACAAATCTCCAAGAAGCCTCGGAAAAGAAGAGAATATATCACAAAGTTCAGAGCTAGTAACCTACAAAAAATTGTAGAAGCAAGGTGTGAATATCAAACCACGCGGTACTCAACAAGTAAACCTCTAACCACGAGTTAAGGGGATAAAATACAGGTACTCCTACCACCCCAACCTAACCTGCACAACTACAACCTGCATAAAACTCAGCCCAACCTAACAGCTCACAGTTTACATAGCACATGACTCAACAACAACACTTAGACAAATTACATATCCTTAACAACAATACTTCAACAAATTATATATCCTCAACAACCAGCTCGGTATTCATCAGTCACAAGTTCCACAGAAAGCCATTCACAAGATCACCAAAACACAATATCAAGTTCACTAATGATAAGTATGTGCAATGCCATGGAATGCAATGTCAAGTATAATGATGCATGTCTGACCTAGTGATACACACGCGTTGTCTCTCAGTTCGGGACCCATGGGGGACATATCTGTCCATGCATCCATCGCGGCGTGCGATACGACCCTTGATAATAGTTACCATTGCGGCGCGCGATACGTCACTCGAAATATATTATCCATCGTTGTGCGCGATACGTCCCTCGAAATGGTACATCCTCTTTAAGTTCTCATTCTTTCTCAATGCACATAACACTTGTCATAATCATGTCTCAGAATAATGCAAATGACATGTTCACACAAATAAAGAGGATACGACCATTTTCATAACATTGCACAATTCACAATAACACAATCACGATACAATATCAATAATGATTCAACAAGTCTTTCAAACCATTCTTCATTCTCAACATAACACACAAACAATTTATCATATTACCGTTTTATTACCCTTTTTGCATCATTAGAATTAATCAATATGAAGAAATCAACCCATTACCAATTCCCATTACTCCCAAACATATACCACAAAGAAATACATGCATTTTATGCACATAACAAGAGTTTAGAAATTCACTTGCCTCAAATAGTCGAACAATCACTCCGAGACTTGAGCCTTCACATTTCGCTAGGCTTCCAAATAAGTGCAATCTATTCAAATAATTAATCACAATAAATTCTTTAAACTAACAACATCCATATTATAATAGGTCTTAGCCTAGATCCATAAACTTACACAAACTTAAAAATCAAGTTCCTAAATTTTGATATCAATTATCATGTCAACCCTCATATTTTCAAATTTCTAGCCTAGAATTACATTCAACTTCTCCAATATCATAAATCTAATAATAATCATATAAGACAACATAACTAATATTTATTTTGATAACCAATATACACAAAACTAAATTTATAATATAATAAAAATTAACATTATTGAATCGAAGCCGTTGTTTACAAAAATAAGTGGCAAAGACAATATGACCCAAATGTGTAAATTACAGTATTAGTAGTAATCTTCTTCTTATTGTCATTTATTACCATGCCTCAATCATTGGCAATGTGATTGGCCAACGATTGAGTGACAATTTGCCCCTCAAATCCCAACACGTTGAGCTTAACAATTTCCACCCTTTTTGACTGATTTATTATTTTTTAATGTATTTTTTTTCCTATTTTTTCAACCCAATTAACTTATATACTACAGGTATTCCATTCCAATCTAACTATAGAAAATTAAAGATTTGACATTACTTGATTATACAGTTTTCCAGTTCTGGCATTCGGCCGCCGCTCACTTTCATCTTATTATTATTTTTTGGTCTAATTTCATTATGTACTAAAAGTAATAATTTCTATTGAACTATTTTAATATTTAAGACATGGCCTATTATTATTAAGAACAACAAATTACATGTAAATTAATTAACTATAGTCAAATGACTACTCAAAATTTATCAATAATGACCTTTCGGGTCCGGGTCATTACAGAAATATGAGTTCGAATTTATTTAATCCATAAGTTTAAGCAAAACAAATTCTCAAGTATTATATAGATATATTAGGAGATATCACAAGGAGTCTATTGGTCACAACAAAGTTGATATGTCTTGTCAAATAGTTTAACACTTTATTATTTTTTCTTATGCATAATCCTAAGCTTGTTGGTACCAACCAAGTCAAAAAAAATTCGGAATAAAAAAAATATGTTTTTTTGCCTTAATTTATGTGACGAGGATTTTTAAATTTTTTTTTATTGGACCGAACATCAAAATAAGGTTGCCTACGTATCTTTTCAAATCAAGAATCAGGTCAAACGTAGTTCAGAAGATTATAAACACAACATTATTTTTAATAAGAAAAATATTTTTTTTTAAGATTTTAAATAAGGATCACCGAATCCGAGGAGGGTTGCCTACGTATCTCATCAAGGTGAGTCAGGTGTGCATAGTTCGTTCAAATTGAACAATTTAGCAGATTTTTTTCTTAAAAGATTGAAATTTGTTGACAAACACAATTATACATAATAAGAGAAAACTTCTTTTTGTTGTGATTTCTGTTTAGAAGTGAATAATCTTTTCATTTTGTAAGAAATGCAAAAAAAAAAAAAAAAAATCTTAAATAAGAAAATCTTTTTTGTAACTTTTTTCTATGTCCTTTTTTTAATGTAAAAATCTAAAAAAAATATTTCAGTGATCACCATAGATTTTTAATTATATGCAAAGACCTTCCAAATATATACATTTTTAGGACAAATTTGACTCTTATGTAGAATCTCATTAAGTCAAATGAAAACTATTCAAATAAGTAGAACCTACTAGTAATAACTATATTTAATTTCAGTTCTACTAAGATTAAAATTTATGGAGAAAGATATTTAGGCTGGATGTAAAATGAGCGAACAACTCGAGATGAGGAATAGCAACGTACCAATAGCAGCGTTTTCCATCTTTGTGTCTAAACATGTGTTTAAAATCTTTCTCCATGGACCATAGATTCACTGGCTATCTTGACAGAATTGGGATGCTCAATCGCAATTCCCGTAATGATATTATTGAAGACTCAAAGAGGTGTGCGAGAGAAAACAAATATATATAGTTCAAATAATATCAAAACAATAAATAAGTAGACATTTAACACACTAGCCAACAAATACAATATCCAAAAGAAAACTCAATAATAAAGTCATATATAGGTAAATATTTACAAACTCGAATTCTGGTTATCCCCAGTAGAGTCGTCATATGTCACACTCCTATTTTTCCTCAAAATTTAAATGTATTTTAGAGAAAGAGTTTTTCCAATTAAAGTAGCATTTTGAAAATGTGTTATTTTATATTCAGAGTCACTCCTTGGAATTGAGTTTTGGTGTACTAAGTCACTTTGTTTAAATCCCTAATTAAAAGGAAATTTGACTCTTTATGTTGTTTGGTCTGCGAAAATAGAGATCAGGTAAGAAATTATGTTGACCGACGGAAAGGTATTAGGCATCCCTCGAATATCATCGTTTTATTGACTGTGTATGACTTTAATTAATTTTTTGGATATTAGATTATTTAGCTTAATAAAAATGTTATTAAGCGTCATTCTTTGATTTATTTAAATATATTTAAAACTATTTTATTTTATTAGTGTATGACTTTTCATACATTTTTATTGTTTTTTTTTTCGTTCTTTCAATGTATTGATTTTTTATTTTTTTATTATTGTTACGTTCCTTTTACTCCTTTTTCCTTATTTTTTTTTTTAAAAAAAAAAATTGTTCCTATTTTTAAGAAACAAAATAAAAAATTTCGTTCCTATTTTTTAAGAAACAAAATATCATTATACTTTTAACACTTTGTACTTTTTGTTTCTTTTAATTTTAAAATCTTTTATTTTCATTTTTATTGCTGTACATTTTCCCTTCTTTTTTATTTTTCCTTAACGTTTTTTTTTTATTTTTTTCCTAATTCAAATTTTCCTTTTTCTTATTCTCACAAGTTTATTATTTTTATTTTTGTTAGCACCCAAAAAATCAAGATAACACACATATTATAGTATAAAACATAACTTAATACTTTTCTAAACACGATCAAATAAAGAGTTCATTCAAAATAAGTTAGACACGAACATAAAAACTTTGATAATTAATCAACAAAAAAGAACAAGAAATGGACTATTAAGCATGTGAGAAATACTCACAATGTCGTATAGCATGTTCAGATATATTTCAGTACACAATATTAGTAATATTAACAGATTAAACACATACGAAATATGAACAACTTCAATATACTGGAATTAATTCTTGTACAATCATGACATAAAACTAATACAAAATAAAATAAAAATAAGTGTTACCTCAATTAAAAATTATTTCACTAGAAGAAAAGATTTATGAACTATAAACTTGAAGCCGCGAATAAAACCTCGAACTCAATTATTATGGGTTGTATATTTTTTTGTGCGTGTTTTTTTTTTTGTTGTTGTTGCTGATTTTTTCCTTCATTTTATTTTGTGGTGTGCGTGTGTATATTGTTGTGGAGTAGTGTAGAACTGTGTGTCTTTTCTTGGTAGTCCCTTGGTGCACGTGTTTGAAAAAATGTATAGTGTGTAATGGTGTGTGTCGTGTATAAAAAATGTGTGTTTTCTGATTGTGTGGGGTGTATAGTGGGTGAGTGGGGTAGGTGTAGGTGGGTTGGGGTAGTGGTTGAAAGAGTGGGGAGTTAAAGTTTTTTTTTAAAAAAATAATATATATGATATAATATAATAAAATATTATTTAATTATTTTTTAAATTAACAAAAATTGAGTAGTTAATAATAAATTATAATTAAGAAATACTAGCTTATTTTTTAATCCTAATTTAAAGAAAACATATATTTTTGTAACTTTTTCAATCTTTCAAAATAAACCTATTAAAATACGATGAAAAATAAAATATATAAAAGCAATATTTATATCATAAAAATGATGTAATATTTTAAGTTTAGTCAAATATTACGTGTTTACAACGCCTATTTCATACCTCTAAAGTCTAAATAGTGAATTCAACACAACTAGAGCAAAGCCTTTTTAATAGAATTTGTTTGTTTGTGTTTTTAGAAAGAAAAAAAGTTAGTCGTTTGGAAAAAATATCTCTTATAAATAAATTTTTAAATCAAAATTAAGTTACTTTTTTCAATTTGAATAAATTGGTATTTGACTTTCTAACTTCTACAATTTCAAAGGGCTATTTTGAAAATTTCTCTTTAATAAATAACTAGTTAACTAAACCGCGAAGCGCGGTCCTATTTTTCTATATTTAATTGATATAAAAATTAATAAATTACAAATCTAACAGAAAACATAATAAAAGAAACAAGAAAAATATAATAACATTAAATTAGTTCTAGAAAAAAAAAAGAGAATTATAATTTTCCTTGAAACAATACAATTTATAGTTGTTGCCATCTCATTTTTTGGGTGTTTTAAATTATTTATGTTATTTTACCAATAATTTCCTCTATATAATACTATTTACATTTGATTATTTATTTAACCATTTTAATTTCGAATTCGTGTAATTTCTTTTACTTACAGTTTAACTTTTTTCACAATTATTACTTTAAAATATGAGAAAATAAATTAGTATAATAGATAAAGTTAATAGCTTAAACTTTTTTATATATCCATATAAAAATTTCATATGAATAGTACAGAAAGTATAATTCTAAATTATTCAATCCAAACATTTACTAATTAATTAATATTTCGTAGAAAAAGTTATATTAAAACTTTAAAACAATAAATACACAAGAAAACACAAATACCAATTTTAATTTGTACAGGAACTAAATAAATTATATAATTCAAATACTGCAGAAATATGAATAAGTTAAAAGCGATTATCAATGATTTCATAAATCAATGTGTGGATGAGTATTGATATTCAATAAAAAATATGAAAAATTTGGTCAATAAATGATAATATTGTGACTTTTATTCTTATAAATTCATAAAATAAATAAGAAAATAAGGAAAACATTTAAAAATTATTTTTTTGGTTTGTGCAATATTTTCATGTTGTCAACTTTAATCATGGGTTCATCTTGAAATGTAGTAAACATAAATAAATGTTGGGATATATTTTTTAAAGGAGTTATACCTTTCCTTTTTTAAAATTAATTTAGTGAGCAATTATCTTATTCTTTAATTGACTAATTATGTATATACTTTTAGATTTTTGAAAATTATATTAAAAAAAAAGAGAGAGATCTCATAATTAGGAGAGTGAAAAGGCTGATTTTATTTGTTTTTAAGCTATTTTATATGATATTTTATTAGACTACTCTATTTTAATAAATTTTCATTCTTTAAGAAGAAAACAAAATATTTGAGTGATAAATAATTAACCTTTAAATTTACAATAAATAACAGGAATAAGTGGAGTACAAAGTTTGAGATATTTAAATTCTAACAATAAATAATAGAAATTAATGAAGGTAATAGTAATTGACAACTTTTTTAATAGTAATAATAAATAGAAATATAGAGAAAATTAAAACATAAAAAAATAAATATAAATAGGATATTTTTTTAAATATTTAGCTTTATATAATATATCGATAGATATAAATTTTTCATTTTTCTTGGAAAAATGAAAAGTTGAAGTTAAATATTTAGACCTATAAATTTACAACAAAGAACATGAATAAATAAAATAATAATATTTTATACATTTAAGTGTTTTAAATAATAAAAATGAATGGAGAGCATAGAAATCAAATAAATAAATAGGATCATTGTCTTCTTTTTTTCTTTTTTTTTTTTTGAAAAAGAGAGTATTGCACATAATGTTTATAGTTTTTTTTTATTTGAAGAATTATACGAATACTTAAGTTTGTTATCATTTTTTTAATTCATTGCTTGGATAACGTTTTTTTTTTTTTTTTAAGTTATCAAATTTTCTCTTCTTAAAATGGTTCTAATCATGGTATCGTATTTACACTTTAATATGTAAATAAATAATAACATCGAGTACATAATGTTCGTTTTAAAATGTTGCAAAATGATCTTATGATAAAAAATCACAAGATCTAATCATAATTTAACCTAATAAATTATATATGTACTATTACAGTCATATAAAAGAAATTTTTTTTTTATCAAGTTTCTCTTTCTTAATCTTCTTATTTGTCTTATTTATTATTTTATTATCTTTCCATTACTTTTTTAAAAAATTATTTTAAGAAAAAATATATATAAAAAGGTATAATTAATGGAATTTTAAAATATATTTTAAGTTCTTCAATAAAGTACATAAATGAAAGATAGAGAAGAAGAACGAAAAACTAAAAGATCAAAGTACTCTAATAATAATTTTATCGTAATACTCTATATCATCTTCTTTCGAAATTCACTGTAATAACTTGTCAGATCAATTTTTGGAAATTTTTTAAAATTAAATTATTTTTTTTGCCCCTAGCGATAGTTCCTCGAGTTATTTTTGATCCGTTGGTAAAATTGGTTTGGAAATTTAAAACTTTTTATTTAACTACAATTAGTTAATTGACGAATATTTTAAAAATAACTAATTTTAGTTGACAATAATGGGTCAAATTTGAAATTTATTTAAAACCCAAGTATATTATTTAGCCCATATATATTAAAATAATATAGTAAAATTTATCACTTTTAGTACATAACTAATTTAGAAGAAAGAAAAGGGAGGAAGGGAGAAACTATCTTTGCAGAGCGTCATGAAACCTCGACAGTTCGCGTCAAAGGTAAGAGGTTTCCCTCTATATCCATAATAAATAAATTATAGTGCATACCATATATATGAATATAGAATAATATTATATTAATGGGAATTTGATGCACATGAATTGTGATATTGGGGTTGGAGGGATAATTCAGACAACCATCATTAATTAAGTAAAAATAATTTTCATAAAAGAGGGGCATATTATTATATTATATTTTTGTGGGTATAAAATAGGCATGAGATTACAACAATTAGGCAGATTTGTTTGCTGCTAAGCAGCGTCGCTTATATACATTGGGAGGATTTAATTATTATTATTTGTTATTTTGGTGGTCAATGAGGGCTTCTAATTTTACAATGATAAGGAGGTGACTGGATGTAAATATGGGTTAGAGTTTTCGTAGGGTTATTATCTATGTATTTGTTTCAATTTTGAAACGTTTCTTATAGTTATTAAGTTACAATTTAAGTTTGAGATATTGAGCCAATAATTAAATATTAGATGTATTATGTTATGAAAACTATTAGAGTTATAGTGTTTAGAGAAATTATGATTTAATTCTAGGCTTGAAATTTAGGAAATATGAAATTAGACATATTGATTGGAATCAAGTTTTAGAAATTTTATTAGCGAGTTTTTGGGTCAAGACTAGACACATAATTATATAGGTGTTTTTAGTTTCAAAACCTTATTGTGCATATTCACTTGAATAGATGGTATTGATTTGGAAGCTCAGCGAAACGAGAAGGCTCAAGTTCCGGAGTGATTGTTCAATTGTTTGAGGCAAGTGAATTTCTAAACTCTTGTTAAGTGTATGAAATTCATGTATTTCCTTGTGGCATGTGTTTGGGAGTAATGGGACTTGGTGAAGGGTTGACTTATCCACCTTGATTAATTCTAATGATGAAAAAGGGGCAATAAAAGACAATGTGATTAATTGTTTGTGTGTGTGATGGGTTGAGAATGATATGAGAACCGGTGTTATAAATGAAAAATTTATTACTATAAAATATGAATTGTAATATGAGAATGCCAAAGTATATGGGCATTAGCTAATATATTATTGACTTGATTTATTATGTGTGATTCTCTTCTTTACTAAATCCGTAGAATTGTGATAATTGAGGTGATTATATTTCATAGCGACGTTTCATTTATTAAGATGTTGCATCATCCATTTTATTTGATATCATATTGTGCACATGCATTGACATGAGATTGGGTATGAGTAAAGGTCTAACACGTGGAGATCGTCCGTGTTGAGATCGAGTTATGATTATTTTGGGCACGTGGAGATCGTCCGTGCGAAATTTATTTGATTTATGATAGTGCATTGAGATCGTCCGCACAGACACGTGGATGTCGTCTGTGTCGGTATATGGACCTCGTGAGTCCCCCATGGGTCATGAACTCTCGATGTATTTCCGAGGAGTATCATGTATATACGGTTGAGAGATTAATTGGTATTCTGAGGCATATCACTTCATGGTGTCATATTGCATTGCATCCCATGACATCATTCATTCTTGAAAATTATGTGTTTTATTGGTGGTTGAAAAGTACTTGATATTTGATTACCTCTATTTGATGAACTCGATCTTGTTTGTTGTTGATATTGTGAGTGCCTTTTTGTGAAAGTTGTGATTGTTTAGTTGAGGATGTGTAACTTGTGTCACACCCCTGTTTTTCTCTCAAGATTTAATAGCTTGTTTTGAAAGAAAAGAGTTTTTTCAATTAAAGTGACATTTTGAAAATGGATTATTCTATATTCAGAGTCGCCACTTGGAATTGAGTTATGGTGTTCCAAGTCACCTTATTAGTTTAATCCCTAATCAAAAGGAAATGACTCTCTGTTTAGTCTGCGAACCAGAAATTCGGGTAAGGAATTCTGTTGACCAAGGGGAAGGTATTAGGCATCCCTCGAGTCCCGTGGTTCTAGCACGGTCGCTTTATTGACCTCTATGACTTATACTAGTTTTTGAATATTATATTATTAAAACAAATGTATTTATCCTCATTCTTTGATTTATCTTTAACATATTTAATATTATCCTATTTTTATAAGCATGTGAAGTTTTTATACATTATTATCATTTATTTATTTTATTTATTTATCTATTTTATTCTTTTCACATTTCTTGCTTCTTAATTTCTCTTTTTTTTTATTGTATTTTTGTTCCACTTTCTTATTTCTTTTTGTACTAATTTTTCACATTTATTTATTTTGATTTAACTTTCCTTATATTTTTACATTGATTTTTCTTCTTCTTTTTTCTTACCATTTTTAATAGTTCTGTTTTTTAATGATAATAATAAAATATTTTATTGTATTTTTAACACTATACTTTTTGTTTCTTTTCATTTTAAAGTTTTTTTTTTTTAATTATATTTATTTTTTTACTTTTTTCCTGTACATTTTTACATTCTTTTTATTATATTTTTTTTCTATCATTCTTTTTTTAATTCGAACGTTCCTTCTCCACTACTTCTTTTCTTTTCTTTTCTTTTCCAAACTTCTAACTTTTATTTATTGTTATTTTGATGTACTTTCAACTTTTTGCATTTCTTTATTTATTTCATTTTTAGATCTTTTAAATCCCTTTTTTACGCCATGAAAATGAGATATCTACTAACTAAAATTAACATCTTTAGACTATGAATTTTTATCATTAATTATTCTCATCATTTCAATTTATTAAGACATAACTACACATATTATCATAAAAAATATATGAAAATAAGACTAGACTTGGACAATAGTGTTACATAATGTGAATTAAATATAATTTGTTTAAGCAGGAAATTAACAAGTTTTGTTATAACAATTTCGCACTAAATCTAACTGTATAAAAAATCAAAACATAAATTTGGATATATAAAAATAAATAAATGTATTTCGTATTAAAATATAATGATTTAACCGCATGTGAAATTTTACAACTTCACTATATAACAACCAATGCTTATATAATCATGATATTAAATTATACAATAAAATTAAATGCTACCTCTTGCGAAAATTCCACAAAAAGAAAACAATCCGAATAAAGAACCGCGAACTTGAAACCACGAAGGTGAACCTTAACCTCAATTTGTTTATGAGCAAAATATATATAATATGTGTGTTTTGGATTTTGGGATTTTTTTCTTTGTTTTCTGATTTTGTTTTTTTCCTTCTCCTCTCTATCTTTTTTTTTCCTTTTTCTTTCTTCTTCCTTCTCCTTTTGCTGATTTTTTTCTCCCTTCTTTCCTTATCTTTTCCTCGTTTTTTGCAATGTGATGAAGGAGTATATATGTATGGTGGGGTTTTGGGTGATGTGCGGTTGTGGGTGATGTGGAGTAGTGGATGAGTGGAGTGACATGAAATGGGGTTATGGAGGTTATTATTATTATTATTATTTTAATTAATAAGAAAATATTAAAATCAATAATTTATTTACTAAATTTTGAATAAATTAAAATAGAATATACCTTAAAGTGTAACTTTATTTTTTGTTGTTTTCAAATCTTTTAAAAATATACTTACTAAAATAAAATATTTAATTTATATTTATAAAAAATATGTAAGCTCTAAAAAGGGTATCAAACTTGAATTCGGTCAAAAATTACGTGTCTACAGTCTGCCCCTCTTTGACTGAAAATACGATGAGTTTTCACACAAAGAAGTAGACAAAGTGACAAGTTTTGACCGAACTTTTATTTGAAAAACCAAAATTTGTGCGACCGAGTCCTTGTTTTGAACATCCTACATATCCCGGGTGATAAGGGAATCAGGTCACATGTAGTTCAAGGAGATGAAGTGATGAGTTGGAAGTTAAGTGAGGTTCCATCGAGGCTCCAGATCGCGGCTCTTATCCTTACATAAAAAAAATTGAAAGCTAATAGTTAAAATAAAAACAAATGTACAAGCTCCTATCTATGCAGCTTTTCTTGAGTCTTCACATGAATCTTGACTTTAAGATATCACCTTGATTTTTGGGTGAATATCTTAACCTTGAATTGGAATGGAGGCTGAACTTGCCACTTAGACTGAGCTTTTGACATCCTTCAAAATGACAATTTGAAAAATGCTCTTGAATGGCTGCCTGTTTTCTTGAGCGAAAGCTGACTAGTAAAAGATGTGAGGAAGTCAGGCTGCTACATGCATTGAAGAATCTAATTCTGACCATCATGGGATTGATCATTTTAAAAAAGAAGCTTTGTTCTTGAATTTCAAATTCATATTTCGCTTGAGAAAACCTGAAAACCATCACAAACAAAATAAACAAAATTTTTGCCCCAGTTTTCACTGGAAATATTTTTGTGACTTATTAGCAAATATAAATATAAAACATAAATTTCGACTAGGAAGTGTTTATTTTAGAAGAAAATAAAACTAAAAATCTAGAATATGAATTGTTTATCCTAGGAGAAAGTAATCTAATCCCATTGTCCAGGAGGGTCCTGCTAGTCCCATTATCCAAGAAGGTCCTGCTAGTCCCATTATCCATGAGGGTCCTGGTAATCCCATTATCCAGGAGGGTCCTGCTATTCCCATTATCCAGGAGGGTCCTACTAGTCCCATTATCCAGGAGGGTCCTGATATTTCCATTATCCAGGAGGGTCCTCCTAGTTCCATTATCCAGGAGGGTCCTGCTAATCCCATTATCCAGGAGGGTCCTGCTAGTCCCATTGTCCAGGAGGGTCCTGCTACTCCCATTATCAAGGAGGGTCCTGCTAGTCCCATTATCAAGGAGGGTCCTACTAGTCCCATTATCCAGGAGGGTCCTGATATTCCCATTATCTGGAGGGCTAGGGGTCCTGCTAGTCCCATTATCCAGGAGAGGAGGTCCCATTCCAGGAGGGTCCTGCTATTCCCATTATCCAGGAGGGTCCTGCTATTCCCATTATCCAGGAGGGTCCTGCTATTCCCATTATCCAGAAGGGTCCTGCTAGTTCCATTATCCAGGAGGGTCCTGTTAATCCCATTATCCAGGAGGGTCCTTCTAGTCCCATTATCCAGGAGGGTTCTGTTACTCCCATTATCCAGGAGGGTCCTGCTAGTCCCATTATCCAGGAGAGTCCTGCTAATCCCATTATCCAGGAGGGTCCTGCTATTCCCATTATCCAGGAGGGTCCTGCTAGTCCCATTATCCAGGAGGGTCCTGCTAATTCTAATTCTTATATTGAATAATATCTTATTAAACAGAATCATTATTTAGAATCACCACAACAATTTTTATTTTTAGTCCAGTTTGCACTAGAAAATATTTTTTATGAATTATTAGTTGCATGAATTAGAAATATATATTCCAAAAAGAAATGCAAGACATTATGCAATTAGGGAGTTTGTTCCCTAGAAATGAATGATGATAAAGTATTTGTTTTCTAGAAACAGTAGTATTTTCTTTTTTTTAACAAATAAAACTATGCTCAGTTTTAAATTGATGAATTTTGAAAGTCTTTTTAATTTATCATTTTCTATTTTTACTTTTATTTTTTATAAAAAAAAAAGATGATTCATTTCTTATCATTTGAGGATATAAGATTTTATTTCGTGAGATCGAGTCCATTGCGAGACTGCCTACGTATCTTGTATAGCAAGAATCAGGTCAAGCGGAGTTCATAAAATCTAAAATTATTTTTATTTTGTCTTAAATTTTCCTACAAAAGACATCATTTGAAAAATGAATCAATTCATGGTTGACAATGTTTTGACTTTAGTTGGTACCAACAATTAGCATGATGCATATGAGTCATCTTCAACTACTTTCAGATAAATTTGAGGTCAACTTTGAGTAATCACTATAATTTCAAATGATATGTCAAACATACTTAAGTATTTACCTGAGTTCATCTTGCCTAAGTTAAGGGATAAATTTTTTTCATATCTTCATGTTTCAAGTGCCCTCGCAACAAATGAAGTCCTACTTCGCACAATAGAAGTGCTTCAATCTTAAGACGTTTTATACAGACACTCACACTCGAAAAGATATTCAATATATGAGATTGAGATACCATATGCTTGGCCCTTATGTAAGTATCCATTAATGTGAGAACACACAAAATGGGATCAAATAGGACTTGTTATTGGCTTGTAATGTAGGTTTGGAGAAAGGTAGGATATTCATTTGGGGTAAAGTGATTATCCTCCTAAAAATTTGCACAACTTTCAATATTTTTTCATTTTTCGAATTTGATCTTTGTTTTCTTGAAATTTTTTTCTTTGTTTTTTTCATTTTCTCTCCTTTCATTTTTTATTTTAGTTTTTTTTTTTGGTCATTTTGCATGAACTTGCACATACTTGGTCTTTTCACTTTGATATCCAACTTAGGTATAGGCGTTATGTATCTAATTTGATAGTGCGCACATGGAGGTGAGATTCAGAAAATAGTGCATTTATGCACTAAAAATGATATATGTGAAGTTGTGGTATTTCGAATAAAAAATGTTTCTGGCTCAAAATGGGAGTCATATGGATAACATGTCATTTGGTAGGCTTGACAGGCACAATCGGATCAAAGAAAGCCTATATCATTTCTCAAGTTAAATGTTGCTCACAATTTCACTTTAACCAACATTTAGGCCAAGTTCTAGATCAAAAGTCATCCATTAAATTTTATATTTAAAGCTCACCACACAATGCACAGGAAACAATGAGGTCGAATTTATTTTAACCTTAACTTTAAGCAAAACAGTTTCTCATGTATAACACATATCAAGAGATACCAAAAGAAGTCTACAGGACAACACAAAGTTAGTCCGTCTTGTCTAATAGTTTGACATTTTATTATTTTTCTTATGCACACTTCTAAGAGTGTTGGTACCAACCACGTCAATATTTTTCTAAATAAAAAAAAAATATATTTTTCTTTTTGCCCCAGTTTTAGTGATGAGGATTTTATTTTTTTAGGTTGGACAGAACCTCAAAATAAAGCTGCCTACGTATCTTGTCAAAGCAAGAATCAGGTCTGTGTAGTTCAGGAATATTGTAAACACAACATTATTTTTTATAAGAAATACTTCTCTCTTTTTTAGTTTTTTTTCTAAGATCACCGAACCCGAGGAGGTTGCCTACGTATCTCATTGGGGTGAGAATCAGGTGTGCGTAGTTCGTTCAAATCTTACCCTTTTATTTATTTCTTAAAAAAAATATGTATTTTATCTTTCGAAAACTATTGTTATTTTGGTCATGTTGTTGTGAAAAATATAAATGTTAAACTTTTGAGATTTTACAAATAATTGCTATATTTATCACATTTTGAGGGATTTTTTTTTACTAATTTATTCAAACGTTGATCGGCATTCAAATAGTATATTTGTAACATATAACACATAAATTTGAACCCAATGTTGAGACACATTAAATTAAAATGCATACGAGCAAATAAAGTGAATCTTATTAAGGATAATACATGTCTGAGACCTGTTTTACTAAGTTTAGCAACCTAATGGAATAGGTGTCTAGACTGACTGTAAAATGAGTGAACAACTCAAGTCGAAAAGGGACAGTTTACCGGTAGCAGAGCTTTCCGGCCTCACTGTTTATCCTCCTTATCTTAAGATGTGTTGCTATAGAATCCTTCCCAGGAGCATTGTCGCATCTCTGGTATCTCATTGTTCGGGAGCGTAATCGCATCTCCGAATAAAGTATCTCAGAAGACTCAGATAGGTGCGCAAGGAAAGACAATTATATAATAGTTCACATAATATCAAAATGGTAATTAGCAAATAAATAACACATTATGTCATCAAATACAATATCCAAAAACTGATAAGTACGTAAATAAAGATAAAGTCATGTACAAGTCCATATTTACAAGCTCGAATTCTAGTTAGTCCACAGCGAAGTCGCCATCTGTCACACCCCTGTTTTTCTCTCAAGATTTAATAGCTTGTTTTGAAAGAAAAGAGTTTTTTCAATTAAAGTGATATTTTGAAAATGGATTATTCTATATTCAGAGCCGCCACTTGGAATTGAGTTATGGTGTTCCAAGTCACCTTATTAGTTTAATCCCTAATCAAAAGGAAATGACTCTCTGTTTAGTCTGCGAATCAGAAATTCGGGTAAGGAATTCTGTTGATCGAGAGGAAGGTATTAGGCATCCCTCGAGTCCCGTGGTTTTGGCACGGTCGCTTTATTGACCTCTATGACTTATACTAGTTTTTGAATATTATATTATTAAAACAAATGTATTTATCCTCATTCTTTGATTTATCTTTAACATATTTAATATTATCCTATTTTTATAAGCATGTGAAGTTTTTATACATTATTATTATTTATTTATCTATTTTATTCTTTTCACATTTCTTTGCTTCTTAATTTCTCTTTTTTTTTATTGTATTTTTGTTCCTCTTTCTTATTTCTTTTTGTACTAATTTTTCACATTTCTTTTTTT
The DNA here is from genome assembly GCA_016801875.1 of Solanum sitiens. NCBI lineage: Eukaryota > Viridiplantae > Streptophyta > Magnoliopsida > Solanales > Solanaceae > Solanum > Solanum sitiens. Next base: position 513,817 of record JABWTJ010000229.1, read on the forward strand.
GGTTTAACTTTCCTTATATTTTTACATTGATTTTTCTTTTTTTTCTTTTCTTACCATTTTTAATAGTTCTGTTTTTTAATGATAATAATAAAATATTTTATTATATTTTTAACACTATACTTTTTGTTTCTTTTCATTTTTAAAGTTTTTTTTAATTATATTTTTTTTTTACTTTTTCCTGTACATTTTTACATTCTTTTTATTATATGTTTTTTTCTATCATTCTTTTTTTAATTCGAACGTTCCTTCTCCACTACTTCTTTTCTTTTCTTTTCTTTTCTTTTCTTTTCCAAACTTCTAACTTTTATTTATTGTTATTTTGATGTACTTTCAACTTTTTGCATTTCTTTATTTATTTTATTTTTAGATCTTTTAAATTCCTTTTTTACGCCATGAAAATGAGAAATCTACTAACTAAAATTAACATCTTTAGACTATGAATTTTTATCATTAATTATTCTCATCATTTCAATTTATTAAGACATAACTACACATATTATCATAAAAAAAATATGAAAATAAGACTAGACTTGGACAATAGTGTTACATAATGTGAATTAAATACAATTTGTTTAAGCAGCAAATTAATAAGTTTTGTTATAACAATTTCGCACTAAATCTAACGGTATAAAAGATCAAAACATAAATTTGGATATATAAAAAAAAATAAACGTATTTCGTATTAAAATATAATGATTTAACCGCATGTGAAATTTTACAAGTTCACTATATAACAACCAATGCTTATATAATCATGATATTAAATTATACAATAAAATTAAATGCTACCTCTTGCGAAAATTCCACAAAAAGAAAATAATTCAAATAAAGAACCGCGAACTTGAAACTACGAAGGTGAACCTTAACCTCAATTTGTTTATGAGCAAAATATATATAATATGTGTGTTTTGGATTTTGAGATTTTTTTTCTTTATTTTCTGATTTTGATTTTTTTCTTCTCCTCTCTATCTTTTTTTTTTTCCTTTTTCTTTCTTCTTCCTTCTCCTTTTGCTGATTTTTTCTCCCTTCTTTCCTTATCTTTTTTTTTTTTTTTTTGCAATGTGATGAAGGAGTATATATGTATGGTGGGGGTGGGGGTGATGTGGGGTTGTGGGTGATATGGAGTAGTGGATGAGTGGAGTGAAATAAAACGGGGTTATGGGAGGTTATTATTATTATTATTATTTTTAATTAATAAGAAAATATTAATATCAATAATTTATTTACTAAAATTTGAATAAATTAAAATAGAATATACCTTAAAGTGTAACTTTATTTTTTGTTGTTTTCAAATCTTTTAAAAATATACTTACTAAAATAAAATATTTAATTTATATTTATAAAAAATATGTAAGCTCTAAAAAGGGTAACAAACTTGAATTCGGTCAAAAATTACGTGTCTACAACTTGTTAAAATGATTTGAATGAGCTGGGTGCTATGAAAACTGTGAACTGTTAGGTTAGGTTGATTTTTATGCAGGTTGTAGTTGTGGAGGTTCGGTTGGTGTGTAAGAAGTACCCGTATTTTATCCCCTTATCTTGTGTTTAGAAGTTTACTTGCTGGGTACCGGGTGGTTTGGTACTCACCCCTTACCACTACAATTTTTGTAGGTAAAAAGTCCGGACCTTTGTGATATTTCTCTTCTCCTCGTCCGAGGCTTCCTATGGAGAATTGTGAGGTAGTTGTTTGTTATCTCAGTAGACCTTCTTACTCCTATTTATGATCTTGTTCAATTCGAAAAACAATGTCATTTGAGACTTTATTTTTTTCTTTAAATCAATTGTAATACTTTAGAGGCTTGTACACGTGACAACCAGATTTTGGGGTATTCTTGAGTAAATTATGAAATTTCCGTATTTTTTTAATGATCGAGTTTTAGGTTGACTTGTCTTGGTGGGGTAAGACGAGTGTCATCATGTCTATTTTTGGATCGTGACATTCACAATATTCTCTATTTGTGTGCCTTGTCAACTCTCTTCGTCGTCCCTACAAGCACAAATCAAGAATACATTTATATGAAATTGTTTGTTATTTCATGATTTTATTTGTATTGAGTTTATTCAATTTAGTTCTAAAGATTAGTTAAATTGACTAAATAAATAAATAAATATATAACATCACATAAATAATTAATATAAAAAAGCATGATTTAATAAATTAAAAGGCATTTTTACCCATAGATTCATTACGACTTTGTTGAAAGCAACCATATGATGTGATATTAGCATTTTCTTCCTCACCCTATTATATAATGTATGATATGGTAATGGAGAAGTGAAAGAATAACTTTGAATGAATATTTTCTTGAAACAAAATATGAATTTATATAGTAAAAGAAGAGGAATACCATAAGGTGTCATAAACTAATAAACTTAATTTTGAGGGTTATGAAGATTAAAAAAAAAGTTATGAATATTATTAAGATTATTATAAGTTGAAGAGGTGAGGGTTATTAGTAGTATTTCTTATTTTAATAAATATATATATCATAGTGATAGATGAGTTGAGTAATTGATATGTTTTGAAATATTAAAAAAAAAGATAAAAACGATAAATATGAAAGGAGGCCATAGAGAGGTGCCACATCATCTCTTCTATGTTTCTCCTTTATATCTATATACTAGTGAATTACTTCGCGTTTCGCACGATGAGAAAAAATTTAATCAAATATTTTAAAAAAAATCTTTTTCATATTTGAATATCAAAAATATTTGAAGCATTGTTTTTAGTTTTCAAATTCAAATAGATTGAATTTCAACTTTTGGTTATTATTAAAGCGCAATTTAAACAATGTTATAATAACGATGCAGTGTGATTTTTTTGTAATTAATTATAGTCGTACTTTAAAATAACTATATATATAATATTAAATATATTATATGAAGTTTTTGGCTTTTAAAAAAAAATAAAAAGAGTTAATTTCATGAACAATCCATTATGTATAAATATGAAAATAAATTATATGTTTGAACATATTTTAGAGTTATAGTTGAAGATTGATATTACAATTTAGAAAAATATAAAAGTGACATAAAAAAATGATGTAATTCCTCACTGTGGTTGGGATTATCATTTGTCTTTATTGTCAATTTTTTATTTTATTTTTATTTTGATTTATAATATTCACAAAAAATATATATATTTAAAATATCTTATTAACATATCTCCTTTATTGCAATCTATTAAAAAAAATTCATCTCTCCTCATCACTACTATTATAATTTATTATTTTTCTATATTTTATTTTTATAGTTTTTTTTAAAAATAACAAACTTATTTATCTCTTCTCTTTATCATCATAATTAATCATTCTTATTCACAAAAAACATTCTTTTTTCTTAATTATTTTCTTTATTTTGATTTATAAAATTTGGAAAAAAAGATCATAATATTATTATTATTATTCAAGAAAATTATTTTATTTTTTTTAATTTTTTTCTCTTGATCTGTAAAATATAAAATTTCTCTTTGATCAAGAGTCATAAATATTATCATTTGTTCTCTTTTTATTGACTTTTATAGAAATTCAAAAGAAGTCATAAAATAGTATCTAATTTAAATTTTTTAAAATATAGTTATAATATTCACCTTGTATTATGATTATACTATATATATTTATCTTATTTATCTCTCTTCTCATCATTATCAATTTATTGTCTTTTCATCTCTCCTCATCGTTATTATAATTTTATATTTTTTCTTAAATTAGTTTTCTTATCATCTACATTTTTATAATTTTTTAAAATGAAAAATCTTATTTATCCTACCTCCTTACTATCATAATTTATAATTATTATTGAAGAAATGTTTCTTCATTAAATTTGTTTTATAGATCTATAAATTCGTAAAGTATAATAATTCAAATACCTTAATTATCGCATTCTGGTAAAGTTTGTTTCAAGTTTGTTATATGCATTTTGATAAAGTAAATAGTACCTCAAATAATTTGTTTCTTCAAATACTTAATATTCTTTTTGTAAATTGGGGTTGTACATCTCTCAATCTCTCTCTCTCTCTATATAAAGATATCTCTTGATTTTTTAAATATTTTCCTTCTTTATATTTTATGTCTAAAAAAACTCAAAAAAGTTATTCCTTTTCTCGATTTTTAAATATTTTCTTATTTATATTTTATGTTAAAAAACTCAAAAGAAGTTATAAAATAATATCTAATTTAATATATTTTTAATATAATTATAATACTCACTTATATTACGAGTATAATAAATATGTTTACTTTAGTTATCTCTCTTCTTACCTTTATTATAATTTATTGCTTTCATTTTTCCTTATCATTACTATAATTTAATATTTTTTCTTAAATTAGTTTTTTACCTTCTATTTTTATAAATTTTTAAAGAGAAAATCTTATTTTCCTCTCCTCTTTATTATCATAATTTACTATCATTATTGAAATTTGATTTCTTGTTTATAATTTATTTTTCTTTTGATTTTAAAATCAGTGAAATAAAATTCAAATATCATATTTGTCTCTCTCCCCAATCCCACATTACTACAATTTATCACTTTTTCTTAAATTCATCTGTCTAATATATATTTTTAATAAATTCTAAAAAAAATATTCATTTCTCATTATCTTAATTATTATGCATGAAATTTTTATTTTTTATCAATTCTTTTTTTCTTTTTTTCTGTAAAATTTGTCAAAAAATTATCTATTTAACCACGAATCATAACTAATTTCTGTCCTCTTATTCTTGACTTTTAAAATATTTTTTCTTTTCTTATTTATGTGTTATGTTAAAAAATTTCATATTCAAAGAATTTATAAAAAATATTATCGAATTTACTTTTTAATATAATTTTACTCACATTTATAGTATGATATATAATTTTGCTCGTGTGCGCACGGGCCCAATACTTGATTTATTATTGTGTATTTCATTCGTAAAATAGTTTAATAGTTTATGTTAATCTAGCTTATTGTTAATATATACTTTCACACACTCCACGACTAAAGTATGCTAATTGGTATTGTAATTTGTTTTTTGGTAATTCAAGGATTTTATTTACCAAGTGAACATTACAAATAGGAAAAAAAAAATTAGCAGGCATGGACATAAGCTCCAGCCTTGCGACCTTCAAACAACATTCTCACTCTACCTATTACGGATATATATTCATAGCATGTAGCCTATTTGCTAATTTAGGAAATCTACTCCCTCGTCCATGCACCTCTTGGATAATAAGCCTAATCATTGTGCTTGTCTGCTGCTTCTTTTGTGTGAATATCCTGCTGTTACGCCCTAGCCATAGATGATATACAGAACTATCCATTGCTAGTTTATATACAAGAGTTGTGCTACTCCTTCCTATCATATGTTTAATTGCCCATTGGACTTCAGTTGTCCAGTGCATCGTGCTTCTGTTAATCCCTTGCCAATTTAGAACTTTCCTCCACACTTCTGTAGCATAGGAACATTGAAAAAACAGGTGATCTAGATCTTCATTCTTCATCATACATAAAGGACATTCAGGGGATTGTATGACACCCCATTTAGCCAGTCTATCCTTAGTCGCAAGCCTTCCATTTACTGCTAAGTACATTATGAACAACCACTTAGGAGCCCCCACATTTTTCCATACTAATGACCTTCATTCTACGTTCTCCATGGAACCCCTCATCTGCATATATATTTTGCCTATAGAATATCTCTCCATGTTTTTGACGCATGCCTCAGTTAATCTAACCTCTTGGAGATATTGAGTAGCTTTGAGTATTCTTTGCACTATCCAAGAAGCTTGCATGTTCCACACACCATTCTGCCCATAATAGCAATGAATCCATGCCACCCACAGTTTGTCTTTTTTCCTACACAAATTCTACATTACATTTCCAATTGCAGCCTTATCCAAGTGTAAATATCAAGGAATTGCAATCCTCCATTCACCTTGGGCCTGCACAACTTATCCCATGCAATCAAAGCTTTCCTAGAATTCTCAATATTACCAGTTCATAAGAATTTCCTGCATATAACTTCCACTGTTCGGATGATTTTCTTTGGTAGAGAGAATATTTGGGACCAAAACATTTGAATGGAATACAAGACACTTTTGATGAGTTGAGCTCTTCCTCCATATGACAGGAACTTGGTGGTCCAGCTTGTGATTCTTCCCAGTATCTTCTCCAGAAGTGGTTTGCATTGAACCAAAGATATCCTCTTAGTAATTAGAGGTACACCAAGGTATCTGAAAGGCAACTCCCCTTTGACAAACTGCAGTTCTTCCAGTATCTCCTTTTGCAATTCTTGTTTGACTCTACCAAAGTAAACACTACTCTTCTCCACATTTGCGCCAATCGTGAAGTCTGTGAAAAATTTATAAAACACTGATACATACATCTCACTGATTTGATATCTCCTCTGCAGAACATTAATAAATCATCAGCAAAACTTAGTTGCACTATTTTTTTAGCTTCATCTAGGATGGTAGTGAAAATTTGATTCTGTCTGCAACCTTTTAAGAATTCTTGTCAGTAGTCCATTGTTAGCACAAACAAATAAGGAGACATTGGATCTCCTTGCCTTATTTCTCGTCTTGCTTTAAAAGGTGTAGTACTATGTTCATTAATCTGAATGGAGTATGTGACTGATGTAACACATTGCATTATCCACCTAATGACTTTAGTTGGCATACATAGTCCCTCCAAAATCTGCTTCAAAAACAACCATTTCAGAGAATCATATGCTTTATTCATGTCAATTTTCACCAAACACCTTTTAGAAATCCTTTGTCTTCCATACCCTTTCACAATTTCATGACTCAAAATCACATTATCATTCAGAGACCTTCCTGGAACAAATGTTGATTGGTTAGGATCTACAAGACTCTCCATGACCTTCTTCAATTTAGCAGTGATCACTTTTGATATAACCTTATATATTATAGAGCAATATGAGATTGGCCGAAATTCACTGATTCTTGTTGGGTTCTCCACCTTTGGTATGAGTGTTACAGTTGTACAGTTGATAGGTTGGTACATTTCACCAGTATCAAAAAAAATTAATATTGCTTGTATGATCTCCTCCCCCACTATTGGCCATGTTCTTTTGAAAAACACAGCATTTAGTCCATCAATTCCTGGAGCTTTCATCACTGATGCTTTGCAAAGTTGTTTCCACTTCTATCTTTGTTACTTGAGCAGCCATTTGAATTTGTTGATCTTTGTTCAGAATTCCTCCCCTTCTCATTATAGTGGTATCTACACTAGGTAGACATGATGCAGTCTGTCCAAGCAAATCTTGATAAAATTTGAGTGCCTCTTCTTCAATACCCTCTTGGGAATATATAATTGTACCTGCAGCAGTAGTAAGGTTATTAATAGTATTCTGTGCCACTTTCTTTTTCATCTGCGCAAAGAAATATCATGTGTTAGCATCCCCTAGGTTCAGCCATTGCACCCTGAATTTTTGTCTCATAGCACTTTCCTCCACCAGACTCCATTTCTCTAATTGCTTCCTCAATTCCCTTTCTTGTTCCCTATTAGCATGTACCTCATTATGATCTATCATCTCTGTTTGGACTTTATACAACTGCTCTCTAATGTCCTTGACCTTGTCCTTCACGCTTTGAATTCAGAGTTGTTCAGAACTTTCAACTCATTTTTCACCTTTTTAAGTTTCCACCAAATTGTCTTCATGTCACCTCTTTTATGTCCTTACCAAGCTAGTTCAACTATTTTAAGGAATTTAGGATGATCTGCTATGCAATTAAAGAATCGAAAATATTTTCCAGTTTTTTTGTAAGTTATGTTCAGATCCAAACTCACAGGGGAGTGATCCAACATACCTGGCCTTAATTTCCTTACCTACATAACTGGCATTTGAAGCATCCATTCAGCATTAACAATAGCCCTATCAATCCTGCTGCAAGTATGCCCATTAGTCCACGTATAAGTACTACCAACTGTTGTCAATTCATTCATCTCAGCATCTATTATAAATTCATTAAAACCTTTAACTTCTATATCCTGCACTGGACTCTTTTGAGGTCTATCCTCTTCCCTTAGTATTGCATTGTAATCACCCATACATAGAACTGGCCCCTGAGTATTAATAATCAGACATCTCAGATCTATCCAAAGCTTCATTCTATCCTGCAATGTATGCAGTCCATATATTGCTACAAAAGTAAATTCAAGTTCACTACTTTTAACTTGCACTTTTACTTGAATAAGCTGATCAGATTTCATTCCCACATTACATTCAACATATTTAGGGTCCCATAGAATCCAAATTCTACCTTTAGTAGTAGATGCGTAATTATCCTCATACTTCCATCCTGGTGCAATTTTGTTAATCACCTTATTTGCTATACCTTGCTTTACTTTGTGTTCTAAAATTCCAATAATACTAACATTATTATCCTTCATAAATAGTTTAACTTTCTTCTGTTTATGAAGTTTATTTAATCCTCTAGTGGTCCAAGTGACTAACTGCATGAGGATTATTCTCTCCTTTGTACAGACAACTTCCTTCTCCTTTGCTTGTACTTCCATGTTCGTACCTTGTTAGTGTATCAAACCCATTCTTCATCGGGACTATCTGTTTTGGCTGTTTCTGAGGAGACACTTTAGCTGCTTCCTTTTCGGATACCTTCTTCCATACCTCTTCTGTATTGATTATGCTTTTCTCTGTATTCTCTTTCTCTACTGCTGGCCTATTTATATTATTCTTATGTATCCATTTTTTCTCCCTTACAAAGGGAGGTTTACCCCCTTCCTTCATGTGGCATTTATGACCCACTTGCATACACTTATCACAATATTCAGGCACCCATTCATACTGCACTATTTGCTCAAACACCCTGCCGTTAGGATCCTCCTTCTTTATCTTCTTTGGTAGTTCTCTAGCCATATCCATTTCAATGAGTACACGCGCAAAGGAAATTCTATCAACTTTAGTGGTACACTCATCTGCATATAAAGGCACCCCAAGCCCACTACTAATACGACTTAACGAATCCATACCCCAACAATTGAGAGGCAGATTGGGATATTTCACCCAAATTGGAATCGTTTGCAAAACTTCCTTGTTGAAATCAAATCAGAACTCCAAGCTTTCACAATAATAGGTCGATTGTTCATTAAGAGAGGTCCTGAGTACAAAACCTCATTTCTATCATCCATACAAGCAAATCGAACCAGAAAGTATCCATCATTATGGTAGTAAACTTTTGGTTCTACTGCTGCTATGGTAGGTGAATCCCCAACAACATACAAAATAGAGCTTGTTTCCATACCTCTGTTGCCTTTTCTACGTCCTCTTAGTTCAGCTCCACCACTTTCTCCCCATTTTTCATCACTGGTGCTACATAATTGAGACCCATACCCTTAGCCGACAGTCTAATAGTATCAAAGAAATTTGCCCATTTTTGCTTAGGCTCAGTTGGAAGATCCAACTTCCTTTGTGCAGATTTGGTCACTCCAGTATTTTCTTCCTCCTTCTCCTCTAGACTCCTCCTAGTTTCAGTACTCAGCTCCAGATCTTCAGATTTTTGAGTCACCACTTTATATAAAAGTGGCCACTGTTCCATAAGTTTACTAAACTGCACAGTAGCTTCCCTCAATTCCACAGATTTCATCGTTCGCTGTAGAAGCTCAGGCGTAATACTCTTCTTCTTTCTTCCCCTTGGCATTATTAATTCCCCTCTAATTTTGAAAACTAGAAGCGGCTGTCGAAAATCACTAAAAATCGCTGGAATTCGCTTGTTTTAATCAAAATTTAATTTGTAAATTTTTTATATAAGAATGTTGAATTGATATAAGCATGTTGGATGATGTTGATGTGTACATAAATCTGCAGTCTTGCTCATCAACACCTGATACAGGTAAGTTTTTTCTTTTATGGTCTTCTATTCTTTGTTTGGAAGATCCTCTGTTTCCTTTTTGCCATATAAACTCTCAGTTAATAATGTCATTCTAAAAACTTTAGCATGTAAACTCTTGCCTTTGTTGTTTGTAATAGTCTAATTCAACATTAAATAAATAAGTTTTGGGTCATGGGTCGCCCATGTGGACCCACCCGATCCGACCCAATCTGTTTTAATGTCTTATCCAATTAATTAATTAATTAATTAGGATAAATCTTTTAAAGGATAATACTGAACAGTTACAATCTGTTCAACTCCTCTTTAAAAGACTTCTAGTGGGAGCAGTTTCTATGAAATAAGAGACGTGTGACATGAAACAGAAACGCTAAACGTGTAAAAGAGAGAGGAAAACCTGTGAAACAGAAAAACAAAAACCAAGAGTTCAGTCTAGAAACAAAGTATTGAGTTTCTCACGCAGATTTATCAACACACAAAAACAAACTTCTAGTTTGTGAACAAAATCTTTGTTTCCTAGTGATTCAAAGATGGACTTGAGTACCAACCTGTCAAAGAAGCAGATCGACGACTTTCGCAGTGAATTACAAGATACACATCTTGTTGTTGATTCCTCTTAAGATTCCTACAAAATTCCATTCTTGAAAAGCTTGTTTATAAAACAACATGTATCCTTTACGAGTTTGTTTCGGCCTAGGGCTTCTTCTTTTCGACAGATTTCAAAATCGATCACCACAAGCAAGACCAATCCATTCTTGCAAATCAATTAAAAGAAATATAAAATTAATTTTTACTTCTCTTGAAATTAAGAGTTATGGAGTGAATAAAATAAAAACTACAGATGCAATAACTATAAGTAAATTAAATGCAACTATAAGTAACTACCACCACTATTATATTAGCATCAGAAACAATAAAATCAAGAAGAAAAAAACAGAACTAATACCTTGTAAAAATTATACCCAAGACACTGACCTTTTTTATTTAAATTGTAACTCAAAAATTACAGCCAAAAGGAGGTCATACTTCACTACTTGTTCAGGAAAAATTTAGGGGATGAAATTGGTGGTCGCTTCTTTGACTTTGATGTCACTTATCTTGAAGAGGTAAGTGAATAATAGGTTAACAAAAGCTTTAAAATTGAATGTGAACAATGAATATGTTGGGTTCTTTAGATTCAAGACATGTTTTACTATAATAGGTTGAAAAGTAAAAAAGCCCTCAATTTGAATTTTAAAGATCATGCTACCAATCCACATGGACCAAAATGAAGGTACGCAAATAAATTGAATGACAAAATTACCCTCAGTTGTTAAATATTTTACTGTTAAGCACACATGTTGATAGCACTCTTCACTCACTCTTCTTAAATAGTAGAATATTACATTTCAAATAATAATAATAATAATAATAATAATAATAATATATATATATATATATATATATATATATATATATATATATATATATATAGCACCTACGTGTCAAACACTATAAAAATCAAAATTTATTAATTATTATATTTATTTCTAATATTTAAAATAAAAGTAACTGTCTATTATTTTTAAAATATAAAAATAGAAATAACTCTCTATTATTTTTAAAATTTAAAAATAAAATATGTCCCTAGTGATTAAGTTGGCTACAGTTATTAATTTTTTTATAAAACTATAAAACTGAATGTTTTTTTAGTACGTCGAATTTCTTATACAAAAATATAAATTAACTTTTCACTTCTATTCCTTCTTTATAACCTAAATAAAAGGCAATTTGTTTAATAATAATAATAATAATAATAACAACAACAATAATCAAATTAAAATAGATATTATCATAGTAATAATTTTAATTATTAAATTAATTTAAATTTAAATTTCAAAAATAGAAAAGTTAACATTAAAAGGAATTTTTTTGCTTTTAACTTTTACAGCTTTTTAAAAATTCAGAATTTGCAGTGACATTAGTCTTTTTATTTTATTTTAGATCTTGCAGTTTTTTATAATATTACAGTTTTTTTATAGGACAATACAGTTACTTAAGAGAACTGATTGTCAAACTATAAACCAATTAATACAAAATAAAAATAGAATTATAAAATCACCATAACTTCCCACTTCCCATTCTCTCTCACATGAACACTTTTTTTTTTACTCCTGTCCCAAAGAATTTGTGAAAGAGCATATTGATTTGCTTCTCCATAAAGCATATTGATCACCTTTTTTATTGGCACAATATCATTCTCTAAAAAATTTATTTCCATGTCAATCATATTCTTAATCTCTTTGTTACTCATTAATTTCAATAAGTAATTTGTGATTACTGTATTTTTGCATATTTTGACTCTCATGAGAGGACAATTTTTTGAATAGGAGCATTTACAACGACAAATTAGAAGATAAGTGTGGAAAAAAATTGAAATTTCTTCAATTAATAATTTATATATCCATATATAGTGTAATTGATATGTTATGTTTGATGGTAATTGGTTAGTGTATAGTTAAAATAATAATTATTTTCAATCTTTTTAAATTTTCAAGTTTGTCCGATAGTAATTTTTTTTATAATGAAACTAAATATGTGTACTGAAACTAATAATTGTGGATGATACACAATTACTACAAAAAAAATATAAATATTTTAAATAAATAAAATTAATTAAATCTATATAATTTTCAAATAACAATATTAGGACAATGCAATTGTAAAACTGTTTTTTCTATAATAAACGTAAATTAATTTTAAATAAACTTAAACACAGTAACTTTTTTCTACAAATTTTGATGATGCTTTTAAAATTTTATTCAAAGCAAAAAAGAATAATATTAATAATAATAATAATTTATATATATATATATATATATATATATATAAATTATATATAGATCGGTCCGGCCCGTGTTAAGCACGGTCCAATACTAACAAAATTAAATTGTAATCTAACTTAAGAGTAAGTAATTCCACTACAAGTTTTCATTGATGATTTCTTACCTGTATTCTGTCGAACTGAAAATACCACTTAAATCATATCCCTACTAATGTTGCTCATTAAAAAAAGTCAATTATACGAAAAACAAACGCAAATGAAAAAGCATCAACATCCAATAAGTAAAATGTAAATGGGAAAAATGACAAATATATCTCCGAACTATCGTAAATGGTATGTAAATATCCTTCGTTATACTTTTAGGATGCTGATGCCCTTACCGTCCAAGTTTTGGGGCATATATACCTTTTTTACTAACGACAGGACACATCTAAAACATTTTCCTTTTTTTAATTAAATTTTTACCCAAAGATCCACCCATATTAATTTTAAACCCACCCATATTAATTCTAAACCCACCCAAATAACATAATACCCAACCCAAATATAACCTAAATCTTCTTTTAAAGCAGAACATGGTCGAAGAGCACATCCAATTACCTTGAGAATTTCACAAGCATCGCTACAACAATTTTGATTCGATTCACCGAAGCTATTGACTAAATGAGTCTCTTCCTCTGAGCTCTCAGTTCAATTACAATTAAAGCAATTGCATCGATTCTATTGCACCGATGTTGATCCTCACCTTCCTCAATAAAAGTCTGCACCATTTTAGCCGGACTAACAGAACTCGGCTCGAATTCTTCAGACGCATTCTTCTTATTCCAGTCAAATCCTCACCGGTAACTAGCTTCTCCGCCGCCAATGATCTCAAAAGCCCAGAAAATTGCCTCTCAAATAGCCGCTTGAACCGTGACGTCGAAACCGGCTTAAACTAGTCATACCAACTTGATTCTTCCACAGTTTTGAAGTCAACAGGTTGAATCTTCATAGGAAAAGGCATAACCACAAGTTCTACACTAAAAATTAAAATTTACAAGCTTCCTAAATTTCAAACAGAAATCGATTGAGCCAAATCAAAATCGAATTACCTTTTTATACCGTCAAAAAACCATTGTTTAGAGTAGAAAATTAGTATTGTAGCATGGAATAACTTCAAAACACTGCTAAGCCTAAAAGTCTTATTCTTTGCTTAAGGTACAACAAACACGAAACGACAGCTAAAACTCGTTGTTTTTACGACGGATACAAGACATGACATCATCACACCAACACTCCATAGAAACAAAACCGATTGCCGGAAAAATCATTTCCGGCGATATGACCGATGAAGATCAAACAAAAGCCAGAAATGCAATAAAGTTGTGGGTGGGAGTGTGGAGTATTAGTGCGGTGATCAGCAGATCAGGAGAGAATATTGGGTGCATTTTATTTTAAAACAAAATCTACAAAGAGGAATATTTGGTACTCATATGGGTGGGTATTATGTTATTTTGGTGGGTTTTAAATTAATATGGGTGAATTTTTTGATAATGGGCAAAAACTTAATAAAAATTAGGTAAATGTTTTCGATTGTGACACGTGTCCCGCCGTTAGTAAAAAGGGTATATACGTCCCAAAACTTGGACGGTAAGGGCATCAGCATCCTAAAAGTTTAACGAAGGGTATTTACATACCATTTTACGATAGTTCGTGATATATTTATCCTTTTATCCAATGTAAATATCCTGAGGGTTTTCTTTAAGTAATTGAGTCCTTTGTAAGGGAACTATTTTACTACCAACACTTTATGAAGTTACTTTACTATCCAAAATTAAGTGTCTTAACATAATTTAGCATAATACTGCAAAAAACATAAATAAAACATTATCTAGTTGAATCATTTACCAGTATTGTGATAGACCTAATGCCTCCAAAATATAAGAAGGGTTTGTATTTTCAAATACAACACAAACATATTGTAATTCATCATTTACAATGAGGTGGATCTAGATTTCTAAGCTTAGTAGTCAATCCTTTGCATCTCAACCACAACATAGGGAGATCTGGAGGTTCTTGAAAACAGGTCAATGCAAATCAACTAAGAAACCTGGACTTGAGAGAGAACTGAAAAAATAAATATTATAAATCACAATAAAATGTACAAAAATAATAAATTACACACAATTTTTCTTAATACATTTGGGCGGCTAGCTATTTTTTAACTTTGACATAATTATATATATATATATATATCTTTTTACTATGAACAACTAAAATCACAATTTCACTTAAAAGTGTTCTCCAAGATATCAAATTTCACTGTCTAGTCTCTCATAACATAGTCTCATAACATAGTCTTGCTTCTCAATAATTAATAGGAGAAACAGAAAGGTTGATGAACAAATATAGAAAGAATGTGACAGAAAAGATAAACTTACCTCGACTGGAAATGGGAGAAACTGCAAGAATGATAATCAGAAAAGTCATATGATCTAGAGCTTCTTGAAAAGTAGATCACCAACTTTTTTAGCGCCTGAAGACTATTTTTATACAATACCAACGATACATTGAAGACTTTGCAATTAAAGGATAAGATTAGAATGAGAAATCAAGCTTGCATGGCCGTTGCAATAGCATTAAAAGAAATTTAACTGTGACATCCATTAATTAGTTGTCTCCTTCTACATATGATTGGCTCTTCCTGATCTAGCATTCATGGGATAATAACTCAACCATAGAAAGAGGGGTTCGACATGCCCGTAAATGAATTTTTTATTTTGATCTCTAGTTATCTATGTTTTCATATGGTCTATTTCACCCGAAAAATTGATAAACAGAAAGTGACAACGAAGATAAATTTACCTTAATCGATGAAGGTACATCTGATGATGTTAAAGAGCAGTTATAGTCGATTGTGGTTCCACTTACAGGCTTAAATATTGTCAGTGAAATACTCTATGGCTTATACGTAGCCACATAAAGTGAAGGTTAGTTAGGTAAACACTCTCAAATGGAAAATTATAAAGCAGATCAAAAGTTACTTTTTAGACATGTATATTAAATCATGAACAACCTTAACGATTTTTCCTGGTTTACCAATGGACTTACTGTGGCTCCTTCAATGAGAGGAACCCTAGCGGATTGTAAACAATCTAGCGAACTTGACATTGCTGAAGAATGTTGCTTTCACATGGAACCCCATGCTTCTAGTAACTTCATCTGCACAATACATCGCCAAAAAAAAATCGTATTTTTAATTATTGTGATGATTTTTGTTACTGTCTAACCTATATTCATCAAGGGTAAATCAGTTCTTGAGAATATATAATGAAACGCAATTTCATTTCCATGTTTTTCCTCTGTAGCTGCAACTTCTTTTGTCTCATTTTCATTAGACCAACCCAAGCATATACTAAGTTTGCCTAAGAGAAAAATCAAATAAACAAGGTAAAAAATTACTTTTTATAGATGATGCATTAGTAAAATTCCTGACTCCACGACTGACTTCAGCTTGTCTACTGATATTCTGATGGATTAAATCAGCTCTGGTATTTATATATCTCCACCGCAACAATTTATTATGAAGTATCCTCAAATGATGAACGCTCTCCATTATGACTAAGAGGAGATGTTGCACCTGAAGAAAATCTCTTACCTTTGAGCAATTCAAGCCCCGTGCTAAGGAAATTCCCAACACTTTTATTCCTCAGTACGACTTGTCGGAGGCTTCATATTCGATGTAAAAATTCTTCTATTCTTCATCAACACAAGAGGCGAATTTGGCCTTCCAGGAGACAAAACTCATTTAGAAGTTTTACTGTTAAGTGAAGTAACAGCCCTTTGTATTGGATTGTTGAGTTTCAATCTTAATTTCGGAGATTCTGGCTTCGCAACACTGCAATCTGAACTACATATTTGCGATTGTGATAAAAAATCTTGCATATACTTCGATGGTACTTCAATACCCGACTTTTGTGAACTTTATGTTGGTGGCATATATGATAGAGCTCCAATATTTCTCCCAAAAACAAAGGAATCAAAACTTTCGTACAGTACTTAAGATAAACTGATAAATTTTCCATGTTCAATGCAACGTAGAATATTACTTAGTTGTGCAAAATTTTCTGATTGTAGAGGTCATATGGTGGTTGCAATCCTTGTTCCATTCTTAAAAAGTATTATCGAATCAATTTTTACTGTAAAATTTTAATTAAACATCAAAGTGAAGAACGATTTTCATTCCATAATTCGAAACAACTGCATTAAAATGAAGCATCAAATGTAAATTGATATAAATAACTGCTAAGATCAACTAAACTCATGTGAAGTTACCTCAAACAACTTAACAGAAAGTGACATATTAACTTACATGTAAATCTGGAACTCTGGAGCAGCATATGATCGCCCCCTCTACGATGCGATACCTAATTTTCCTATCTGCTGAGTGTCAGATATAAAAATTGTCTCTCAGAAACTTAAACAACATATATTACACTATAAAGCTGTAACTTGCAGGCGTGTGAAATGGAATGGTGATATAGTTACTAAATTAAGGTAAGATTTTTATTTAATAAAGTAGACGTCAATACAATAGTGTCATTTGCTTAACACAACTATAATTTTTTAGCAAGAAAATACAAATTAGCTTAAAACAAAGAGATAAGTGTCAAAAACACACCTAAACTATTCACTTTTTTTTGAGTTTCATACCTAAACTATTGGGAGTGTGAGCTTCATACCTAAACTATCTCTTTTAGTTTGAGAAACACACCTCAGTGGTGTGTGTAATGCACTCTCTCTTTTATTTGGAAAAACCTTGACACATGGCATCCCACATAGACAAAATATTTTACCTAGATAAAAATAAAATAATAAAATATTAATATTAATTAAAAATTAAAGATTAAGATTATTTAATCCATATAAAAAATTAAATTATTTTTCTTACCTCACTCCACCAACTCCTCCATATACCCCCTCCCCGACAACCCCCATCTTTTTTCTAAAAAAAAAAAAATCATTTAAAAAATACTTTTAAAAATTTCATACTTCATCCTCCCCTTCCCTTCCCAAAAAAAAATAACCACCCATTCATCCCCCCCCCCCCCTCCCCCCACGCCGATAGAAATTGTTATTATTTTATTTTTAAAAAATAAAAATTTACCTCATATTTAATCTTCCGATCCTTTTTTTTTTACGTTTTTTTTCATTTTGTGTTAGATATGCACGTACTATATTTTTAGAAAAAAATTTCACTAGTGTACCGAATATGACATAAATAACTAAAAAAAATTAAATAGTCGTGTGGCGGCAAGTAAAAAATATTTTCGATATGTATATCTAAACACTGAGAATTTTTTTTTGAAAGGGGCGGGTTAAGTGGGATGGATAGAATTATCTTTTTAAGAAAATAAATAATATCTAAATAAGTTTGTGAGGAGGGGGACGAGATGAAGTAAAGAAAATGAAATACTTTTATAAAATAAATTTAAACAAAATAAAAAGCTTAAAAAAATGGTGGGGGTGGAGGTTGGGGGTTGGGGGGGGGGGGGTGAGGAAGTGATGGCATGGGGTAAGAAAAATATTTTATATTTTTTTTATAAAGAAAATATTATTTTTTTATAATAGTTTTTTAATTTTAAATTATTTAATACTAATAATTTATTTATTTTTTGTCAAGATTAAATGTTTTGTCTAAGTGGAGTGTGATGTAGAAATTCTTTAAAATAAAAGAGAGAGTGTACTACACATACCATGATGAGAGTGGTATAAAAGAGAAAAATGTGTTTCTCAAACTAAAAAGTGATAATTTAGGTGAAACTCAAACTTTCAATAGTTTAGGTATGAAACTCAAAAAAAATGTATAGTTTATGTATGTTTTTAAAACTTATCTCTAAAACAAATAATACAAACTCAATTCAACTATTACCAATACACAAATAAAATGCTCAAAAGAAAATATAACATAGTAATTGATATTCATTTGTCTTGTTACATTTCTTGCCCTATTAACTTTCTCAAACAATGATTTGTAATTTTTCTGCTCTCATATCACATGTGGTCATTCAACGCATAAGGTGATAGCACAGAAGGATCATGACTTGGCAGTTGAATTAGCAGCATGTTTTCAGATGTAGTTGAAATCTGAATTTATTGTTGTTTGACTTAGATTAACTTTGATACCTTTGGATCACAATAATATTGTGTCGAGATGATAGTTTCAATTGATTTATTATTACTCCCTCCATTTAAAAAAGAATGACATCTTTTTTTTAGTATGTTTCAAAAAAATGACCTCTTTCTTTTTTGGTAACAACTTTCCACGTGGCATGTTTAAGGCCACAAAATCAAAGGGCAATTTTGTACATTTGATCTAACTTTAATTTAGGACCACAAGATTCAAAAGTCTTCTTTATACTCTTAAACTCCGTATCAAGTCAAACTAGGTCATTCTTTGTGAAACGGAGGGAGTAGTTCTTTTGAAAACAAAATAAGAGGCAAATATAGAAAGGGAGTGAGTTCATCTACCGTAACACTTGATCTTTATTAAAAATCCATACATAGCCATAAGTATAAGACACATTTATATATTTACAAGCACAAAAATTGAAGAAAACTACCCTGATTTTTTAATGGTATGAGTGCAAGATAGATCAGAGGCCCAAAGGAGGAGGGTATTTACAATTAAGAAAACGTACATCTCCAAAAACATCACCACCACATTACCTAAGGTGAGGTGAAAAATAATTTCAGCAAAAGTCGCATGTCCTCGTCGTTACAAGCAAAACATAGTGTTTCACCTAAAAAAATTAGGATTTCTCGATCACTCTTAAGCTACGAAAGGCAAAAGAAATATTATACGTTAATTACTTCACTCATGTCAAGATCGCTGGATCAATTTTCTTTGAACATATTAAAGATGTAGTGAAAAAATACTCGAAAACATGCAATTGATTAGTCAAGTAGTCTATTAGCTTGGAAGTGAGGTCCCCAAGGTCAATAATTTACTTCCTATCAAATTCTACCTTAATTAGTCCAAAAATTTTCAAGGTTGCTTATAAGTTTATGAGAAACATGTTCCACACAGTAGCAGAATTGTTACCTTGGTAACTAACATGAGCCAAAATTTGAAGGTATGCCAAAATTAAGAAATAATTTAGAAGGAAAACTACTGCAGGGCAATAAGTAGACAAACAAAACCTTATAAATTATGAGTAATAGAACTCCAAACGACACTTAAAAGTTAAAACTAAAATACAATTTTCAAAACTTGTATCTGGATCGGAAATCAATATTTTCTACTCTTGAAAAATAGAACCAATAAGGTGCTTTTTGTACCACCATGTGATGCAGTGTTCGAACACCAAAAAGAGAGAATTATATCATAAAAAAATGCGAGAAGATAATGCAAACTCACATGCAAAAATTTTAAATAGCCATTTCAAATTCTCGCATCTTTCATATGTAAACAATATTCAAGAAATATCAATTATTAAGAATAAATAAAAATGACATGCAAACAATCACTATAAACTTTTTCAAATAAAAAATGTACCTTTTAGACTAAATTATCAATATAGAAAAAGGTATGTATCTCTCTCTACTTTCAATTGTCTTTACTATAGCAGATCCATAAAGTACAGAAACAATTCTAGGAGAAAATAAAAAATCTAACCATCACAATAATAAAAAGACATAGAGCTGTTGAAGAAGAGCGATTTGGAGCACAGAGAATTCATTAGTTTTGCAGGTAGAATACTTTGAGAGAAAGAAAGATGCATGTAGAAGGACCATAGTGCAGTAATAATAAATGAAAAAGGAGGTAATAACAGTGTATCCCATATAGCTAGTAAAAAGATAAAAACACTTGTCTAGAAAAGGTGCATACACGTGATGACGTGATTGTGGGAAATTGCTAGTACAAATACTATTTCATTGGGTACAACAACATGATGCAGTATTCGTCTTTTAGAAATGTCACTTCTAAATAAGGGTAGATAGATAAGAGATTTACGTTTTTTTAAAAAAAAAAAGAGAAATATTTAATTAGAAAAATCTATATAAAATCTAAAAATAAAAATAAAAATAAAAATGAAAATTGCACATAAAAAAACGAAAAATATGATTTTTTCCTATCAAATCACAAATAATTATTGAAACAACGATTCAAGTAATTATTAAAACCAATAATGGATATATATTTTCTAAAAAGTGCAATATATAAGTATGACTAATATATTGGTGAAAAATAATAGTAATTAATAATAATAATACCACCTAATTCTATAAGCACGAGATGATCCTATTTTCGTGGGTAAATAAAAGGCAACTTTTCTTTTTTTTAAAATAACAGTTTTAGAATCCAAAAATAATTTGAAAACCTTTGAAATTTGTATCTAAAATTAATAATAATAATTATTATTAATAATAATATTAATATTAATAATAATAATAATAATAATAATAATATTTTATTATCAAAATTTAAAATAAAAAAATAAAAATAAAAATTACAAACATAAAAGGAAAAAAAATTGAAAAAAAGGATTTTGAGTTCAATTTTTTTTAATGTAAAACTTCCCTCGTTTATATATAAAATTAAAAAATTCAAAACTAAAATAATAAGTACAAGCATATAAAAGGAAAAAATATGTAAGACAGTTTTTTATTTTGTTAAAAAATGTATAACTTCCCAAGTTTTTCTAAAAATAAATAAATAATATACATAACTATACTTGAATAAAATTGCATAATACTTTTAGTTTTATTTGGACTCTTTAGATGACAGTTTTGAATTTTAAATTGAAACAATAGCCACATTGTAAGTAGTAATTTATAAATTTTATATATAGACCAGTGCAGATGTTGGTTGCGAGAAGAACATGAAATTATATGTAAATATTAAATTATTGAAGTATTATTGCAAATTGTTCGCTTTTGTTGATTATATTTTTGTTTTTGTTTTGTTGTTTATAATTTTTTATTAATATGTTTTTTTTTTAGTTTTGCCGGATTTGTTTAGCATATTGTGTCTAATTTTTTATTATTCTATTTTTAAATTTTTGATAAATGATACAATATGCAACAATTCTTTGACACATCTATTATACCCATCTTCTTAGTGAATTTTAGGAATAATTTTTGGAAATAATATAAATTTGATTAAATAGGGAGTTTTAAAATTTCCCATTACACTCTTATTTCTAAACAAACTTTAAAAAAAGTAATTTAAATTTATAGAAATTGTTTATTTAAGAAAACCTACATATGGAAGTTCTAAATATGGTGTTGTAATATTTATTTTGGAAGAATGATAATTATCCAACTAAATATGGAGATTTAAACTTCTCATTATATTCCTACTTCTAAAATAAATTGAAACAACTTTTAAATTAAAATCATTTATTTAAAAAAAATCACGTATGGAAGTTTCTTTTAAAATTTATCATTTAAACATTATTTAATATATTTTAAGTTTTGTATCAGTTTTTTTTCTTAGTTGAATTTTAAATTTTAAATTAAACATCTTAAATAAAATATAACCTATAGTAATAGTAATAGTAATAGTAACGTAATGGTAATGGTAATAGTAATAGTAATAGTAATAGTAATAGTAATAGTAATAGTAATAGTAATAGTAATAGTAATAATAATAATAATAATAATAATAATAATAATAATAATAATAATAATAATAATAATAATGTATTAAACGTTAAAAAAATATCTAACTAAATATATGACATTTTAATCTTTATTTTGGAAAAACAAATAACTATCCAACTAAATAGAGAGTTTCAACTCCCTTGAAAAACTTTTCAATTAAAATTATTTATATTTTAATCTTTATTTTGAAAATATTATATTCACCCAATTAAATAAATAGTTTTAAAACTTCTCATTACAGTCCTACTTCTAAACAAATTGAAATTTTTTTATATCATTTAAATATTATTTAATATTTTAAGTTTTGTATCAAAATTTTTTCTTATTTCCATTTTAAATTTTAAATTAAACATTCAAAATAAAAAATAACAATAATCTATAATAACTATAACTATAACTATAATAACAATTATTATTATTATTATTATCATCATCATCATCATCATCATCATCATCATCATCATCATCATCATCATCATCATCATAATAATAATAATAATAATAGTAATAATGTATTAAATTTTTAAAATGAAACATCCAACTAAATATGACATTTTAACCTTTATTTTGAATACAAAATAATTTATCCAACTAATAGAGAGTTTTAAAATTTCTCATTACACTCCTACTTCTAAACAAATTGAAAATTTTTTAAATTAAAATTATTTATTTTTAGAAAATCCACGTATGTAAGTTTATTTTTTGAAATTTATTATTTTAATATTATTTGAAATTTAATATTTATGTGAAATTTATTTTGCATTTCAAATTTTAAATTAACCATTTTAAATAAAATAAAAGCTATAATCTATAATAATCATAATCATAATAATAATAATAATAATAATAATATATCATAATAGTAATTTAATGTATTAAATTTTTAAACATTAATAATAATAATATAATAATAGTAGTAATAATATTGTATTAAATTTTTATAAAGAAATATCCAACTAAATATGATATTTTAACCTTTATTTTGAAGACAAAATAATTTATCCAACTAAATAGGGAGTTTTAAAACTTTCCATTACACTCCTACTTCTAAATAAATTGAAAATCTTTTTAAATTAAAATTATTTATTTATAGAAAAATTCACGTATGTAAGTTTTTTTTTTTTGAAATTTGTTATTTTAATATTATTTGAATTTTATATTTACACTCCTATTTCTAAACAAATTGAAAAAAGTTTCAATTTAAATTATTTATTTAAAAAATACCGACGAGCGAAAGTCTCTTTTTAAATTTATCATTTAAATATTATTAAATATATTAAGTTTCAATCTTAGCACAAGATAAATGAGAAATTGTCATTGCAAAAATTATAAAATGATAATATTTGCCATTACCATAAATATAGAAGGCATTAAATTATATTAAGTTTTTTTTTGAAATTTATTATTTTAATGTTATTTGAAAATTTATATTTACACTCCTATTTTTAAACAAATTGAAAAAGTTTCAATTTAATTTATTTAAAAAATATCCACGAATGAAAGTTTCTTTTTAAAATTATCATTTAAATATTATTCAATATATTAAGTTTCAATCTTAGCACAAGATAAATGAGAAATTGACATTACAAAAAATATAAAATGATAATATTTGCCACTATCATAAATATAGAAGGCATTAAATTATATTATTATAATTATAATAAGTTAAATATATTATTAAGTGCATAATATATTTTATTAATTATTTTTAATTATAATGTTATTACATTTTAAAGTATCCGCACAATGCAGGGCACGTATTATACTATTACTACTACTACTAATATTATATTCTTTGAACGTTCAATATATATATTTATATAATTTTTTCTATTAAAATGCTATATAATTATGAAGAAAGAGAGAGAAGTAGTTAAAGAAAAATAAATAAAAAGTAACGTTTTTACATTTTTTTCCCTTTCCTGTGTTTATTTTTTATTGTAGTTACTTGAAAAAAATTCTGACCTTTATCTTCTTACCTTCCTTTTACTTTTTACTCAATTCAGTACTATATATCTTCTTCCTTTTGTCTTGCTATTTCCTGCCTCATCTCTTATTTTTTTTAATTAAATCATACTAAATTTATTTTTTACTATGTAAAAAATTCAAGTTTTTAGCCATAAACATCCTTTAACTATAGCTAAAACTTAAGCTACATCCTTAAAGTATCATTTGTAGTAGAAAACATCCTTTAACTATACCCTAAACTTAAACTACATCCTTAAAGTATCATTTTTAGCAGAAAATATCTTTTAGGTATTTATAAATGAACAACTTTCATCCTTTTGTTAGATATTATCAAAAAACCTAATGGATCTTACGAAAACATGAACAGTTAACGTGATTATCAACAAAAGTTATTCTGCATAATTTCATTACTTGCTACAAGAAGTTCTTGGAAAATATAAAAAATCTTAGACATTGTTGCTTACGGAAACTAAAAATGATTGGAAGATGTGCGCATACATAATTTGCCTTTTTCATAACCGAATGAAGTTGGAGATTAATTATTTTTATCTTTTTCTTAACCAAATAATTCAATAGATTTTTAGGTCAATCTAATATTATGTCTCGTATTTGAGTTTCATTCTACATTATTAGAAGCGGAAGTCTCCAACAAATGTCGCTTCTAGCATATTCAATTGAGAAAAACATATTTAAACTAATAATATTTTTAATTAAAATTACATGAAAAGTGGATTAAAAAAAGGGTCAAATTAAAAGTTTTGCATAATTCTTAACTCAATTACGAAAAAGTTTACGATAATATTCTTGGCATATCTAAAAATAATAATTAGGAAGGGACGACTTAATTTTTGTGGGATATATCGGGTAGTTTTACAAGATATTCAAGTAGAAGAATGAAAATTGTTCACTTTAAAATACTTGAAGGATGTTTTATGGTAAAAATGATATTTTAAGGATGTAGTTTAAGTTTGGGTATAGTTAAAGGATGTTTTCTGCTAGAAATGATACTTTAAGGATGTAGTTTAAGTTTGGGGTATAGTTAAAGAATGTTTTTGGCCAAAAACTCTAAAAATTCACTACTATCTTCTTCTTTTTATCTTGCTATTTCCTGCCTCTTCTGCTCTTTTTTTGTTCCTTCTAATTATATCACACTAAAATTTATTCTTTACTATTAGAAAAGAGAATCAAAAAAAAAAAATTTCTTATAACTTTTCATTTGTGAAAAAGAAAAAAGAATAGAATTAGAGAATTGATACTTCATGGTGACATCATTTTTACGGTTCACATATTAAATGTTAGAGGGCATTTTGATGTCTTTCTATCTTTGGTATATTAAATTCCTAAAAATAGGATTTCATTGTACAATTTTGATAGATCTATTGATATAATTCTTGTTGGCATAAAATGATTAAATTTTGCACAAGTATATTCTAATAAATTCATTTATATAAACAAATAAAAAATTTGATTTACCTGAAACAGTAAATATTCTTGTGGAATGATTCTTCAATTTTGTCAATTTTCCTCCATATTGTTTGCTCTCATGTCTGATTTCATTTGTACAAATAAATAATTTATTTGAGGTAGTAAAACTTTTTAAAAATTTAATTTACCTGAAATAGTATATCTTCTACCGTAATGATTCTTTCATTTTGTCAACTTACTTTTAGATTATGTGCTCTCATACATAATTTCATTTGTATAAACAAATCACAAAACTTGATTTACATGAGGTACTAATTTATTTATTTTTGGCAATGATTCTTGAATTTTATTGCTTACTTTCAGGTTATGTGCTCTCCTATTTTGTACTTTTTAATTGATTGATTGTAATAAGTTCTTGACAACCGTTACAACTCTCCTCTCTCCATTACAACAATACAAATATCGTTTATGTTAAAACTTTGCATTATCCTCTTTAATTGTAGGTTAATAGATGAATTAGATGTCTTTAGTAGATTATTATATTAAGAAATGAATAAAATAGTTCAAAAAATTGAAAAAAAAGATGAATATAAATGGTGGTCATATAGGCATGCCACATCAGTTTTTTATATTCAGCTTTATATAGATATAAAAATCTATAATTTCGTTGTGTTTTGTAGTACTGTTTAGGACGATTTTGATATTAGAATTGGTTTATTAATTGGGTGGAGTTTAATTAGTAATGAGTGGGTACTGGGTTGGTTTATAAATGATATTAATAAATTAAATTATAATCAATAGTTGAGTGTCAAGTATTTTAAAAAATATTTAAAAAATTTAAATTTAAAACTGTTAAATAAGTGGACAATTTTGAACCCAAGGTGGATGAGAAGGGTATTTTAGAGCCAATAGGTGGATGAGAAGGGTATTTTGGAGCCAATAGGTGAATGCAGGGTAATTTTGTACCATTTCTAATACTTCAAAGGTATTTTATGCCCTTTTCCGTAAAACTAAATATATTAAAATAAGAGAAAAAAGTAAAGGCCATATTTTTTTTAATAAACGAAAGTGTGTTTAAGTAAAATCCTCCCCCATTTTTTTATGATTTAATTTTATTATATGACATTTTTTTACCTTATTTTAAAATTTACAAATTAATTAAAAGTCTTTAAATATTCTTCTACTAATAAACATACTTTTAATAATTACTATTATTTGAAATATATATATATATATATATATATATATATATATATATATATATGTATATATATATATATATATATGTATATATATATAAATATATACACTTTTTCTCTTATTTTATATTATAGGAGAGAAATCTATTAAGGAATAAATTAATTAAAAACAAATTAAAAAAGTGCAGAGGATAAAAAAGTTAATCAAAAGGAATAGAGAAAATTTAGAATTGTCAAGAAAAGTAATTCTGCGGATGTTATAAAATAAAATTAAAAAAATAGTTGATATTTTGTTGATTAAATTCTCAAAATTATGAAACAACTTTTTGGCTTATAAATAATTTCTATATATAAATAATATAATTAAGAATGTAGGGTTAAAATTATGTATTTTTATCATATTATTGTTAAGTGATTGTGAGATACGAAATTATAAGAGAAAACGATTTATTTGATTCTTAGCTATATAAGAAAAATAATTAGTTTGATCACATTTTTTTTCAAAAATTAATCTATATAATATCGTGTTGGCTTTCGATGTCTCATATTGTTAATGATTTTTTAAAATTGAATCGTATGATATTCTTCATATTTCTATTGAGGATACTTTCTAAACACTCTCGCTCTATATCTATCTATCTATCTATCTATCTATAAAACATGTTTGTGTTTAATATTTAGTATTTTATTATATTTTATATTGAAATTTGAGATATTACTTTTTTGTTACTTATATTTATTATATATTTGTATAATAATTTTAAGGAGGAAGATATTGTTAGAAGAAATTTAATGTCAAATCAATAAAATTAAGATATATTGGCGATTTTTCAATCAACTAATTAAGCTGATAATGTACCAATCATCTCTTGTTGCATTGGAGGTTTGGCTGGAGAACTATAAATCATCCTTACGTACAATAACAACAAAAAAAGACATAAAAATATAGCTAACTAATCAAGCAAAAATATTGAAAAATATTTAGTTATGATTTAAAGAAGAAAGAAGGATCATGTTGTCAACATATCATAATTCAATTCTCCAAAATTTACAAAGAGACAAAGAGAGTAAAAACAATCAGTGTCTCTAAAAACTATAAGAATAAACATAGAAAAATCTCATGAAACTACAAAGAGAAGCAAAAGAGAAAAAAAAAATATTATTTTTAATATAAAAAATTCATGACTAGTATCATCAAAATCCAAAAAATAATATCAAATGTATAATCACAATAGAAAAAAGTGATAATGATTAGTATTAGACATGTCAAATTATTTTACCTTACAAATCAAACTATGTAAAATATCTAACATTTTTCATAAACGTCCCTCTCCTGCAAAATCAGATCAAAGAAGACATAAAGATTAACCAATCAAAGAAACAAAAAATAAAGAATAAGAAAATTGAAAATAAAAGGATCATCATACATGTCTCAAAGTAGATTTTTATAGGTGTAATATTTAGGAGTTAGAAATTTAATTTGTATATTAAATAATTTGAAGGTTATGAATATATGAAAAGTTAGGATTTATATATATTATTAAAATGTTAGGAGTTAACTATATTGTTATATTAATTAAGATTTGAATTTTTGTAATTGAAGAGGTATGAATTAAAGAGATGATTTAATTGAAAAAAACTAGAGAAAAT
Organism: Solanum sitiens; assembly: GCA_016801875.1. Classification (NCBI taxonomy): domain Eukaryota; kingdom Viridiplantae; phylum Streptophyta; class Magnoliopsida; order Solanales; family Solanaceae; genus Solanum; species Solanum sitiens. The sequence continues at coordinate 542,378 of JABWTJ010000229.1, forward strand.
GTTTAAAAAAATCCACAAAAAAGCTAAATAGGATCCTTGGCCATTCATAGGTGCCACATCATTACTTTTTTATCTAGCTAAAGGTTATGAATTTGAAAAATTAGGAGTTATATATATTATTAAAAGGTTAAAAGTTATTATTAACAGGTTAAGAGTTATCTATATTGTTATATTAATTAAGATTTGAATTTATGTAATTGAAGATGTATGAATTAAATAGATGAATGTAGACACATTAATTGTATTGGATCAAATTTATACAAAATTTGAATTAAATCCATGTTCATTTTGGCTGAATGATTAATTTGGGCTTTACAAATAAATGAGTCCACTTTATTAAGTTCAAATCCAAGGTCCATTTCACCTTGAAGCCCAAACCCACGCCACGTGTCACAGTGACTAGGCATTCGAAACCAACAAGGTGACGACACGTGCCCAAATGAGGTGTTAGTCTCAGTCAAGTGCAAGAACCAATCACAGCATGCCAAGTGTCAAAATGACATCCTTTGGCCAATCAAATGCAACCTTGTCCACCCCCTACAACTATAAATAGGGGATGGACATGACATTCTAAGGGATCCAGAAAACTCTTCAACAAGCATTCAGTAAATTGGAGAAAGCTACAACATCAACATCAATAGCTCTTCGAAGGAGTGATCAACATAGTTCTTCCCGGAGATCGACTTACAACGACGAAGCGCTTTCCGACGTCTCGAAGATCCACAACATCTCAAGGAGGTCTACATCATCCAATAATTCGATAAATACGCTACTGAAGGCCCTCGAATTGCGGAGAAACTTAGGAGAGAGAATCAAGAGAACAACGAAATTGTACTCACAACGATTCACTAATAAAATCACATTTTTCTTTTATTTATTTTGCTTGCAGTTTCTGCGCTTACGAAAATTTGTTGCCAACAAATTTGGCACGCCCAGTGGGACCGATTCTGCTCTTCATCTCTTTCTCTTGCAAATCAAAAACTACAAAGGCTACTACTGCAATGACATTCAGAAAGAGTTGTCATTTTTCTAACAAGGACTCTACTGATGTCGTGTCTGCTGGTCTCAGTCATGTTGGCCCAATCACTCAGCGTAAGTTCAAAAATAGTGGGCTAGATGGATCTGAATACTTCACTTCTTTGGAAGCGATGTAAAGCGACAACTCTCATACGATGGTCGTGAGTGTAACACCTAGGGGCAATGTTGCGCATGTATTCTTCGGAGAATCTTCTCAAATTGGCTCCAACTTTGGTGATTCCGAAGATTCAATGGATTCTCCAACTTCAATGAATGTCAATGCTTTGATGGATGACTTAACTGACATGGACGAGAAGTTTGCGATGATGGAGCAAACCATTGAGGCCTTGAAAAAATCTGTTGATGACAAAAATCTTCATATTACTCAACTTATGAACAAGTTGGAGGCCTTTACACCTGGAGAGTCAAGTCACGTTCCCACTTGTCCATCTGGTTTTGATCAACAAAACAAGGACGTTGAGGAATCTCTAGCGAAGTCTAAGTTTCAAAAGGAGAAACAATCTGCTTCAGTTGCTGCACTATCTGTCCAACAATTGCAAGACATGATAACGAACACTATCATGGCTCAATATGGCGGAACACCACAAAGTTCCTTATATTACTCCAAGCCATATACCAGACGGATTGATTGTCTATCCATGCCGACAAACTATCAACCACCAAAGCTACAACAGTTTGATGGCAAGGGGAACCCAAGGCAACATATCGCCTACTTTGTTGAAACTTGGAGCAATGCTGGAACATTCGCTGAAAGGGAATGCATTCGACTGGTACATCGACCTGGAATACGAGTCCATTGATAGTTGGGAGCAACTCGAGAAGGAATTCCTCAATCGTTTCTACAGTACTCGCCAAACCGTAAGCATGATAGAGTTGACCAGCACTAAGAAAAGAAAGGAGGAGCCAGTGGTGGATTACATCAATCGATGGAGATTATTGAGTTTGGACTGCAAAGATCGTCTTTCTGAAATATCTACCGTGGAAATGTGCATTCAGGGTATACATTGGGGACTTCTATACATACTACAAGGAATCAAACCGCGAACTTTTGAGGAACTTGCTACACGAGCACATGACATGGAGTTGAGCATCGCAAGTCATGGGAAGACATCTCCTTTTACTGATCTGACAAAGGAAAAGAAAGAGTTCAAAAAAGGCATGACCTCAAAGATCCATACTAAGGAATCTATGGCGGTGAAAGCAACTTCTGTGAAGGTCATCACCAAGAGTAAACTAAAAGAGGAGGAAGCCCCAAGTCAATATCCAAGAGAGGAGAGGCGACGTCCAACCTTGAAGGAGCTAGAGGCAAAGGTTTACCCATTTCTAGATACAGATGTACCTATGATCCTTGAGGAATTGCTAGCTAAAAAAGTTATTGATCTTCCTGAATCAAAGAGGCCCGAAAAGATCAATAAGGTTGGTGATCCTAGATATTGCAAGTTCCATCGCGTCCTTGACCACCCGAAGTAAATGATTTATCTTGAAGGAGAAAATCATGATGTTGGTAAGTGAAGGAAAACTCATCATTGACCAAGATAAAACGGCGGAGGCAAATCATGCAAGTATAGCACCAAATCAAAAGAAGTGCTCAAGGTCGTCATGTATTCCAAACACCACCTTCTTGCGATTCAGAAGTTTAGCGCCTATTGTAGTCGATGTTCCAAGGAAAACTCTTGAGGGTTCGCTAGAGTTACACAACCACAATGAAAGTGAAGTTGATGGTTGGACTTTGGTTACTCGTAAGAAGCGGATACATCAAACAGTTCTTAGGATACGACTTCCTAAGACAAGAGCAACAAAGAGTGATGTGAATCAACTGCAACCATAAAAAAATGTCAAGCCTTGTACTAGCCGAAAGATCAATGGTTCTTCATCGCAGGAGGTTCGAAGGACCATTATATAGGATGAATTTTGTCCTAAAAAATTCATTTATGGTAGTCAAATTGGTGCAACACATGTTATTTCCAGCACAGACGAAACAAAGGGAAGTGAAGGTGAGCATAATCCAACAATAACACAAGAACATCTATAAGGTCCCAAAAACGACATAGGTGAACTAGAGACTAACATTGTGGTCATGATGGTCTAAGGTCCTAATATGGTCTATAATGTTGTATTGAGGCAGTAGCTAAGAGTTTAGGTGCATTGCAAGTCAAACGTCAAGGGACGACCAAGACGTTCGACGACTAAGTCACCTAAGTGCCTCATATGTGGTTCTATGTGGTTATGTGTGTTTCATGAGGTTGTAAGGTCCTTAAATGAGTTTATATGATGTATATAGGTAGTGTGTAAAGTTTCGAGAAGTTTGAAGGTCAAACACTCAAGAACGTCCATGACATTCGAAAGATGTGCCTTGAAATGACCTTGTGTGTCTAGGCATGTTTCGTCAAATTTTACGTGTTCGTTTTGAGTGAAATTCATGTGAGAGGTCCTAAACTCGTATACAGTCATGTTTGGGTTGGAAAAGTCCGAGAAAGTTATCCCCAAGGACCATCCAAGGGTCCTTGAGGAAGGACCCAAAGTGGGTGCCTAGACTGCCCAAGGCAGTCTCACCTACGGATGGCAATCGACGGCCAGTGGCCTGGTCGATGGCCCGTAGGTGATGGGCGTGGGTTGGTACTTAGCCTGGGGAGATAAGCTACCAGTTCCAAGTCTCTGAACCCATCGACGGAGGCCATCACGACCCGTGTGTGGACCTACGCCCAGTAGATGGGCAACTGTCGATGGACAAACCTTAGTCCTAGACCACGGACGAAAGGACGGTCCATAGGTCAAAGGACGGTCCTTCGATGGTGCCGTTGGTGGGTACTTAGGCTGGGAAAGGATGAGGACCACGTCCAGCCTCTGAACCAAACGATGGGAGGACAGGACGGTCCATTTGTGGACAAACAGTCCGTCGACTGCCCAACCGTCGATGGTCTGTCCCTGCATGCAGTTCACTGCCAAGTTAAGGGGTGAACTTGTAATTTCACCCCACTTCCAAATATAGAGTTTGGCGGTTCCTTAAGGGTCTATTGGGTATTTTAAAGGTGTTTATAAGTCTTTAACACTTAGAAGATTTCATTCTTCAAAATCAAAACCCCAAAGTACCTTAGAGATTCCCCAAGACTCCATTAAAGCTAAAACTCAAGGAAGAGATTGGATTGGTGATTTGAGTGGAGATTATTCATCAAAAATTGGAGGATTAGCATTGTTGAGGTATGGCTTTTTATCCTTGAAACTCGTTTCATCAAGGAGCCCAATTTTCAAAGATGTTTTCTAAAGTTTTCTAAAGTTGAATTGACCTATTTCATGATCTACCATGGGTTCTTGCATTAATGGTTTTTAATCATTTTTTAGTGATTGAATTGTGGTTATTAAGGTGATTTTAACTGAATTGACCTATGAACCCATGTAATTGATGAACCCTAGTTTTTGACTAATTTATGGGGTACTTGATATTGGTCGAATGTTTATGGATTCATGTGTAGTTTCTTATGGACTTTCTAATGATATAAGAATTGTATTCAATTGATGTCTAATTGTTCTTGTATTGATGAATCTACATTGAATTAGTTTAGATTTCATTGAGTATCATAGTTTATGTATTGAATTGGTGTTCATGGCCATGGGTAAGGGCCTTTTGAGGTTGAATTGGATGATTTGGTATAGGCTTGAAGTGTTGAGGATGAAGTGGTGGTACGCTGCCCTATTTCCTTTTTATTAATGTTATATAGACTTCAATTATGTTGTGATTGGTTTGGTCCACTTATGGTGGCGGTGTTATGTGAATTGATGTGGCCTTGTCGGCGTTATTTTAAGTATATTGATGATCATGGCCTTGTCGGCACTAGTTGAATTTATATTGCTATTTGTGTAGTTGTTTTGGTGATTTATAATTATATCTACCTATATGTGAAAGTATATGTTAGTCTATTGATGATATTAGGTAATCATGTTATGCTATGACTATGTGTTAAGGGTGTAGTCTTAGAGTGGTTACATGGTTATTCCTAACTTGGCTATATGAGTCTATAACAATTATGTTGATGATGTTAAGGTAATGAATAGGTTGACTAAATGATGTTAAGGGTCATTCCTAAGTGTCTAAAAGATGATATGTTATACGTACTAAATTGATGTAATGTTGTGTCTTGTTTAGGTAGACTTGTGTCCCTTACTTGATGCTTGTATGAATATGAATATGTGATGTCTTGACTTAGGAACCTAAAGAGTCCTAGTCTTGAATTAATGAATGATAGGTGAGACCTTGAATGATGATAAGAGGGTCCTTTATGTGAAACCTTGAACCAAGTGGTAAGGTTATGAAACTTGAAGTCGAAATCCATAATGGTATCCTTCATGTAATGAATGATGGACTTAAGGTTGATTGGCTGGAACAACATCATATTAATCCTTAGGAAATTCATGATGAGCTTCTTGTCGCCATAGTGAGATAGCCCTAGTGGACCTTGCTTTGGTAGGGTAAATGTAATTGGGTCATGAACATGATATGGGACCCATTTGTATGAACCTTAATATGAATTAATCTATGAGAACGAAGGCTAGCAACGAGTGAGTATGGTAAGGGAAGTAGTTCTAGTTAAAGAATGAGACTAGAATACAAAGAAGCCCTTCATATTTCCTTAACCATGTGCCTACATGAGATGTGTCTAAATTCTACCATTGGCAAGTAGAATAACCTCATCGGAGTAGGATAGAACTCCGGATTCCATGCTTTGCTACCATGGTCTATGTCGGTTATTGCCTATTCTCATCATATGGATACCTATTAGCATTAGAGAAGTTCTATGAGGCTTAGGTGGTGGTATGGGACGCTATCTAAACATTGCACAATAGACTTTGAAGATGTTAGTAAGAGTCCCTAGGTCTTGTCCAAGACCATTACTTAAATGTCCTTTATGTGATGTATGTGTCTTAATGAACTAATGAACTAATGATTTAATGATATAGAATATGTAAATGAATGAGTACCTAATCTAAAGTGACTTAAGGATTCCTTAGTTAAAGTGTGAAGAGGGCATAAATGATGATCTCTTCATGTCTTATCTATGGAAGTCTTGAGAATGACTCTAGTTAGGGAAGTCGCTTGTTACGTTTGACATGATCTAAACTTAGGACGTCTCAAGGATTATTTAGGTAGCCTTGAAGAGGATGTATGGGCGTTCTCTTCTAGGAGTACTTAAGTAAGTCTTTTTGATAGCCTTGGTCGGGATATTGTCATATTATGTATGTCTTGTATGTTGATGTATTGTAGGTGTGTAGGTGTCTCGTTATGAGTAATCTTAAGGATCGTTTAGGCACATCTAGAGAGGGTGTCTGGGCGGTCTCTCTTTGTGTGACTTAAGTAAATCTTAGGATAGCTTAAGTGATAAGACTACATGTTAGAATGTGTTAAAAAGGAAGTAAGGTAATTCTGTAACAGCACTGTACAGTGAACTGAACTGTACAGTGAGTTCACTGTACAGTGAAGTGAGTTCACTGGAAAGTGTCTCCTTAGTTTGTGATATTTGGTTCAAATGTTTTCTTATGCGATTCTAATTTGCTAAATGTTGTTCTTATGATGATATTATGATATTTCAATGAAGATATGCATATTTCCAATAAATGTTCGTTTTTATGATTTTTATGCATAAGCCATACTTAGTACATGTGGTTGTACTAATTCCATGCTTTTATCTATCTATATAGTTCTTGGTAGGTGAAGCGCTTTTGGGAAGAAGACTTGGATTTAGAAGATCGTTCAAGAGAAGTTGAAATATGTCCTCACTTGACTCGAGGGCATATATGTCTTTTATGTTTCATTTATGAAGTATTGTAATAGACTATATAGTAGTATGTTTTCTAATTCGTATGGACCATGTCCCAAGTATTCTTCTGTCTTAAGATGATGAGATTGAGACTTAGTATTTCCTATTACTTCTATATGAAAGAATTTTTAAAGACTATGATATTGTTTTATGAAAAGTTTTAATTCCGCACTACTTTTCATTATGTATATGCGATGAATGATATGAAGGGCTTGTATGAGACCTCCGAGAGGTCGAGTACGCAGGCGTAGCAATCCGAGATTGCGTCCTAACTTCTAGGATGGGGTCTCGGGTTGTGACAATATCAAACTGATGAAAAAGTTGCCCCATGTTGTGCTACAATATCCTTCACAGATGATGACTTATTGTTAAGGTCTAAGCTACATAATAGGCCCTTATTTGTTGTAGCGTCTATTCTAGAACAATATCTCAATAGCATACTAATCGATGGTGGTTCTGCAGTCAATGTCATGCCAAAAGTTGTTCTGAAAAGACTTGGGATGTCTATTGATGAATTGTCCAAAAGTAACCTAACGATCCAAGGTTTCAATCAAGGAGGACAACGATCCATAGGAAACATTCGTGTAGAATTGTCCATTGGCGATGTGAAATCAAACACTTTGATTCATGTCATAGATGCCAAAACATCCTACAACTTGTTGCTCGGACGTCCTTGGGTTCATGAAAATTGAGTGGTGTCATCTACTTTGCATCAATGCATGAAGTATATGAAAGATAGTAAAGTAGTCAAAATTGATGCAGACATCAATCATTTCACTGAGACAAAGTCATATTTTGCAGATGCAAAATTCTACTTAGATAATGGAAGATCAAATATGGAGAAACATGAAGAAGCTGACTCAATTGATTTCGAAGATAGTAAAGTTCAATGGGATACTATCAAGATGTGTAAGAAGAGAACGGAAGAGGCTTCCATTAAGCTTTCACCATCTAAAGGAGACTTGCAGACTAATATGGATAATGATCAACCAATTTTTTGATATATTCCACGTGAGCGTCGAAAAAAGGGACAACCATTGCTAGAGGAATTCACTCAACACCATCGAGGAAGGAACTTAGTCACATAAACCTCCAAGATTTGAAGGAGAAAACAATTGTCCCAGTCGCACAAATCCCGTATATCGCTTTGGAGCCCTCCAAAGGCAATATCCAAGTTGGTAAGATAAAAGGGAACTTTGATCAAAAGGTCTTCACATTGTTTGAAAAATCAGGCTATGATTTCTCAAATCCAGCGAAGTTAGGAGAACTCAGGGATGAAGTCACTGGTGAAAAGATACACGGGCTTACAAAGTCTCAATGCAGTTAACAAAGCAAGGATATCATGTCGCAACTCCTAAGTTTGGGTTATGATTCAGCTTGCCAGAGCCTCTTCGGATTTCCTCTAAGAAGGGGAAAGAAGTAACTTCATCCGACTACACCTCTACAGAAAAGACAGAGGAAGCTAAGGAGGGTAAAATACCACGACGGACTTCGGTGTTTGAACGCATTGGAAGACTGACACCTCATATCTCTGCATTTGAAAGATTAGGCTGCAAGGGTGAAAGAGGATCCTCTAAACAAGTGGATGAATATGCCACCACCTCAAATACCTCTGTATTTCATCACTTGGGAACCAAAATAAACTCATTATCCAAAAGGAGGTTGCTGGAGCATGAAAATCAAGATTCTTGTGATGTAATTGACGACAAGGAGATTCATAGTGTTTTCCCATCACGTATAAAGAGAAAGGTTGTATTGTCAATCACCACTGATGTTTCTTTAAAGGTGAAAAGAAGCAAAATTGTTGTCTCCAACCAATTTCATGAAGAAACCAGGAAGGAGGAAGATAAAGTCATCACGGTCTTCATGGGAAGTGAGGTGGAAGATTCAAGCTTGACACAATCATCCTATCACATAACAGTGGAAGAAGGTCCAGAAATTGATGATACGAATGATGATCTCATAGAGGCTCCCCCTCAACTGGAAGATGGTGTACAATCAACCGTAGACGAGCTCAAGGAACTAAATCTAGGCATTCTGGAAGATCCACATCCAATCTTCATTAGTGTACTTCTTACACCCGAAGAAAAGAGGAAATACTTCAAGTTATTTATTGAGTTCAAGGATGTTTTTGCTTTGTAGTACAAAGAAATGTTGGGCCTTAGTCCTAGGATAGTTATTCATCATTTGGGGATGAAAAAGGGAACACGTCCTATAAAGCAATCACAAAGAGGGTTTCGTCCTTAGTTGGTAACACAAATTGAAGCGGAGGTCAACAAGCTCATCGAAGCTGGATTTATTCGAGAAGTGAAGTACCCATTGTGGATCTCCAATATTGTACCTGTTAAGAAGAAGAATGGTCAAATACACGCTGCGTTGATTTTTGAGATTTGAACAAGGTATGTCCAAAACATGACTTTCCTTTGCCGATCATTGAGCTCATGGTTGATGCTACAACTGGGCATGAAGCTATGTCATTTATGGATAGATCCTCTAGATACAATCAAATAAGAATGTCTCCAAAAGATAAAGAATACACTGTCTTTCGAACTCCAAAGGGAATTTATTGTTACAAAGTGATGCCATTTGGTCTGAAGAATGTTGGTGCCACCTATCAACGTGCAATGCAAAACATATTTGATGACAGGCTCCATAAGAGGGTGGAATGTTACGTCTATGACTTAGTGGTAAAGACAAAGCAAAGGGAACACCATCTAGAAGGCCTTCGAATTGTTTTTGAAAGGTTAAGAAAGTTTGACTTGAAGATGAACCCACTCAAATAAGCATTTGGGGTCACCTCAAGAAAGTTACTTGGCTTCATTGTGTGTCACCGTGGAATTGACATTGATCCTGCAAAGATTAATGTTATTCAAAAAATGCCTGAGCCAAAGAACTTGAGAGACCTTCGCAGTCTGCAAGGAAATTTAGCATTCATCCGGAGGTTTATTTCTAACCTGGATGGACGATGTCAACCCTTCAAACATTTGATAAAGAAAGATGATCCTTTACACTGGGACCAATCATGTCGAAATGCCTTTGAAAGTATCAAAAGATACTTGAGGAATGCACCTGTATTAGGGGCACCAAATCCCGGAAGACATTGATACTATACATTGCGTCGCAAGAGTGATCACTTGGGGCACTTCTTGCTCAAGAGAATGAAGCTAAGAAGGAACAAGCATTGTACTATATGAGTCGGACCTTGATAGAATCCGAGTTGAATTATACTCCCATTGAGAAGATGTGCTTGGCATTGATTTATGCAATAAAAAATTGAGGCATTATTTTGAAGCGTACACTATCAAGCTAATTTCTCGAGTTGATCCCGTGAAGTTTGTAATGACTCGACCAGTTCTCTCTTGGATGTCTAGCAAGATGGTCTATATTGTTTAATCAATATGAGATCATATACACACCTCAAAAGGCTGTGAAGGGGCAAGCACTTGCTAATTTCCTTGCTGATCACCCTCTTCCGGGAAAATAGAAAACTTCATATGAGTTCCCTGATGAAGACGCATTTTTTACTGAAGAGTTGCCAGCCTAGACAATGTTCTTTGATGGATCTCCACGCCGAGAAGGAATCGGCGCAGAAGTGGTGTTGATATCTCCAAAACGACTAATCTTACCATTCTCATTTGTTCTAGGTGAAACATGTTCCAACAATGCTGCAGAATACCAAGCTTTGATTATGGGCCTTGAAATGACATCAGATATGAAGATTCCTTAATTGGATGTATACAGTGACTCACAATTGATCATCAATCAACTCTCGAGGAGTTACGAGGTGAATAAAGAAGATCTTCTTTTATATCACCAATATGCTACTTTCTTACATGAAAGGTTTGATCAAGTGTTCTTAAATCACGTCCCAAGAGAAGAAAATCGCATGGCAGATGCTTTGGCTAACTTGGCTACAACAATGACACTTGCAGAAAATGAGACAACAAAGGTGCGTGTATGTCATCGATGGGTTATTCCTAGTTGTCTTGATCTTCAAAACGATTAAAGCCATCATATATCCGTTCGAGTGGTTTAAGAAGAAGATTGGAGGAAACCACTGATTGAGTATCTTGAACATGGAAGAATGCCTGAGGATGCACGAGTAAGAGCAGACATTAAGAGAAGGGCACCACGATTCATCTTTCATGATGGAATACTATTTCGTCATTCTTTTGAGGAACTATTCCTGCGGTGTCTTGACAAAGAAGAAGCTCAACAAACAATGAAAGAGGCACATTCTGGCACATGTGGAGCACACCAATCAGGGCCTAAACTTTATTTTCGCATCAAGAGGATGGACTACTATTAGCCGACAATGGTGATGGACCGCTTAGAGCATGCCAAAAAGTGTCAAGCGTGTCAATTCCACGCTAATTACATCCATCAATCTCCAGAGGCTCTGCATCCGACTTTAGCCTCGTGGCCCTTCGATGCATGGGGACTTGATGTTGTTGGACCTCTTCCAAAGTCGTCAAAAGGACAAATGTATATCTCTGCTGCCACTGACTATTTTTCTAAATGGGCTGAAGTTATACCATTAAAAGAGGTAAAGAAGGAAAATATTGTTGATTTTATCAAATCAAACATAATTTTTAGATATGGCAGACCAAGGTGTATAGTCACTGATAATGGAACAACATTCAACAATAAACTCATGAGTAGTTTGTGCGAGAAGTTCAGTTTTAAGCAACATAAATCTTCAATGTACAATGCACCTGCCAATGGTCTTGCTGAAGCTTTTAACAAGACACTTAGTAATCTATTGAAGAAAGTAGTTGCAAAGAATAAAATAGACTGGCATGAGAGAGTTGGTGAAGCTTTGTGGGCATATCGTACAACCTTTCATTACGACTATGCAAGCGACTCCATTTTCATTGGTGTATGGCGTAGAAGCAGTCCTTCCATTGGAGAAGCAAATTCCATCATTGCGAATAGCAGTCCAAGAGGGACTTACAACTGAAAGGAACGCTCAACTTCGTCTAGTAGAGTTAGAGGCATTGGATGAAAAGAGATTGTGAGCACAACAAAGATTGGAGTGTTATCAAGCTCGACTTGCAAGAGCATTCAATAAAAGTGCGACCTCGATCATTTCAAGTGGGAGACTTGGTCTTAGCAGTACAGAGACCCATAATCCTCAACAAACGCATCGGTGACAAGTTCACATCAAAATGGGATGAACCGTATGTTGTGAAGGAAGCATATTCAAGTGGCGCTTATAAAATTATAGACCAAGATGGTGTGAGAGTTGGTCCCATCAACGCAAAGTTTTTGAAGCAATACTTCCCATGAAAGTCGTTTACGCTCCTTAAGGTATGAGCATAAACTGCATGTTACTCCTGGCCCGCAAGAGTATAAACTGTGTACGGTCCCCCCCCCCCCCAAAAAAAAAAAAAAAAACTCATCATCTTGAACTACGATATTACTTGATCCTATTCACCGAGGTACGTAGGCGCTTGGAGTAATCACTATAAGATCAGTCAAATGAGTTAAAAAAAAGGAAGGGTTTGATGCTTGCGTGATCATCACACTAGCTCTTTAAATTTTATATAGCTAGCACATGAAGTTCAAGTGCATCACAAATGAGCAAAGGGAAGATTTCTGGAGCCTACTTTCCAACATGAAAATCAGCTCGGGGTTCAGATACTTCTTTGCTAACTCGTGAATTTTCTACCACGACCACTCAAAAAAAAATCATCATATTTTGAGTTGATCTGAGTATTTCAAAAGCCTATTAGTGGGAATTCATAAAAACCTTGATCATCATTTTTACACACGTTGAAGTTCTTGAATCCCTCCGCAAAAAAAAAAAAAAAAAAAAAAAAGAGAAGCTCGTAAGGCCGAGACTCCTACATTGAGTCATGGATCATACACTGTGATAGTTCAAAATTGCATATCAAAATGCTAAATTTAGAACTCAACTTTGGGTATTAATCTGATCAATTCAAGGGAATTTTGATTTGTCTCATTGATATGTGATAGGCCAAGGAGTTCATTAGCATTGGATCAAGCGACTTGCGATTTTACTTGAGTTTTTTTACTTAGGGTGAAGATAATTTTGTGTAATTCACTGATACTTCAGTAAGTTACTCAAAATTAGGGGCATATTCACCTATAACATCAAATCGGGATACCCTTTTTGATCAAAGCTCTATGTTAAAATGGTATAGCCGCAAAGATCATGATACAGACACTCCAAGGTCAAGAGGCAATTTTTTTACCGTCATCAATGCAACAGTGACATGACTTCAAAATCCTCATGAAGAAATCACATGGCTTCTACTTCTGCTCGAGCACCTTACAGGGGTGATGACTTCTTCTCCTCCACTTGCATGCTTGATAGGAATCCTTTCATATGTAGTGAAACTTTCATAAGAAGGTGAACCCTTGAGAATTCAGATGCGTTCAAGGACTCCCTTTTGTTACTCTTCCTCGATTTCTTCTCAATGCTTTGAGCCTCATCGTCCTCTGATCTGGGGTCTTTCTTGCTATAAGATCATCTTATCTGAAAGCTGCTCATTTATGAGGGACAAGACTCTCCCGCGACATCGACTTTTGTGGGCCAATTTTGAGAGGAATACTTCTCCTTGACAACATGGTGTGTTGCAAATGTCTTACTTGAGACTTGATCGGTATGAACTGCTACTCGATGCATAGTCTTATCACTTCTCTTCACATAGAAAACAGTAACAACAAGCATACTCAGTGCAAGTGAGGAAATTCCCAGTATCTGATATGCTCCATCATTATCTCCATCATTTCTGTCAATTGGAGACGACATCATTTCCAAAGTTCGGACTTCTTCGACAGCAGAATCATCTTTCACTAAGCTTTCAGGATTGTCGTTAACTGACTCAAATGCAACATCATTACTGATAAAATTATCAACAATGTATTTGGATTCAGCCAATCAAGCTGAAGATTAGAAGTTTCGTCACAGTGAAATAAGAAGCTCATAGTTTCAGAATTTAGGCTGACTTTGAAAATACATTTGTGCTAATCTGGGAATCTATTGGCCATGATTTTTACATATGATGTACATCTGTTAGTTATGCTTCCAACGAAACGAGAATCTCATCATTTTGAGGCTGCTATGCCAAGATATTGATTTTGTCCCGAAGTTGCTGAAAGCTGAAAAGTTGAGCGAGACAGAACTGGATCTAACTTTTAAAATATATATGTACTAATCTGAAAAGATTTTGGCTGTAATATTTTATGGAGGTTGTACTTCTATGAGTTACGCTTCCAACAGATAAAGAATCACATCATTTAGAGGCTTCTACGCCGAGATATTGATTTTCTCTCCAAGTTGCTAAAAGCTGAAAAGTTGAGCGAGACAGAACTGGAGTTAACTTTGAAATAAATCTGTACTAATCTGGAAGGATTTTGGCCGTGATTTTTATGTATGTTGTACTTCTATGAGTTATGCTTCCATCGGAACAAGAATCGCATCATTTCAAAGCTCCTACGCCGAGTTATTAATTTTCTCCCAAAGTTGCTCAAAGCTGCAGAATTCACCGAGGTGCTATAAGCTGAAAAGTCTATTAAGGCAACATTCGAGCTAACTTTGGAATAGTAGGCGTACTAACCCGGAAATCTTTCAGTCATGAATTTCACATATATTGTATTTGTATGAGTTATCTTTCTAATGAAATGACGCATTCTTCATTTGAGTGCTCCTACTACGAGTTACAGAATTTTAAACATAAGAGCTCAAAGCTGAAGTTTTGGGAGAAAGTTGTCCGGCATCTGGAGTAAGTTACAAAGTACACGACAAACACTCAAAATAGAGAATTAAAAGAAAAACTTGAGAAGAATAAAAAAACCAACACTTTATTCATTCAAGAAGGTCACTACATCAGAACAATGTTCCAAAAAAAAAACAAGACAAGAAAAAACACACACAATAGAACAAGAAATTGAGAAAGAACGTTCTTATGCAGGATAAAAGACTAAGAAAAAAGCTTATGGCTAAGGATTTGGTGACGACTTGTCTCAGCATCTTCCTTTAGCTTATCTAGTTCTTTTATTTCTATTTCCGACAAGGAAATGATTTTCTCAATGGCATGAATTTTGTCTTCACGGTTAGTGATAGTCTCTTGATTTTGTGATAACCTCTTTTGATGAGCCTCAATAAGTGATATAGTTTTCTTCTTCTTTGAAGCCCACACTTTCAACTCCTTTTAAGCTCTTACAAGGATTTTTTGAAGCCCTTCCAAGTGTTTGTCCATATTGATTCTCTCCTCATTTGCGGTATCAAGACATTGTTGGGCAGCAGAAATCCCTCGTTATCTTTTGAGAAGTGGACAGCCTTGCAACATCATAATCTTTATGTTTCTTGAAAAAATCTTCAAGAAGAACCTCTAAAGGATTAAGGTTGATGATGTCAACTTCTCGAAGCCCATTCAAAATCGAGGCAACGCCTATCTCTAACTCTTTGAGGTTCTCTGAAGATTCAACAGAGAATTGAGTGATACACTCACACAAGGTGCGCCACATTCCAGAAACATAAGACAATTTGAAGCTAGAAATAGTCTTTGGTGATTCAAAATTAGAGGCAGTTCCCAGCAAAGGGCGAACCAAATCCTTGGAAACATTGGAACATCCAATTTGAGAAGTTTCAACAACCTCCACATTAGTAGTTGAGATGTTTTGAAAAGTTTCAACATTTTCAGAAAAAGGGACCATCGGCTTTGTCGGTTGGATCTCATTTGCAGCTTGGCTCTTACTACTAAAAAAATAGTGAATACCAATCTAGAAATACCGACCTCCAGAGGTCGATATTCTTGAAATACCGATCAAAAACCGACATCCCAGCTTAAGCCAGAAAAAGCTTGGTCGCTATTCAATTCCGACCTATGGAGGTCGGTATTTACTGACCTCTCGAGGTTAGTTTTAATTTAAGTCGGTAAAATTTTTTATTTTATTTTTCGACTTCCGGAGGTCACTTTAATATATTTGTTTATTTTTTATTTTTATTATTTCCGTCTTTCGGAGGTCAGAATATTTAATTATCAAATTTAGAATACCGACCTCCGGAGGTCGGTATTTTTATTTCTTATTTTTGAGATTGCGACCTCTGAAAGTTGATATTTTTATTTTTTATTTTTGAGATTCCGACGTCCGGAGGTCGGTATTTTTATTTCCTATTTTTTAGATTCTGACCTCCGGAGTTCGGTATTTTTATTTCTTATTTTTGATATTCCAACCTCCGGAGGTCGGTATTTTTATTTCTTATTTTTGAGATTCCGACCTCCGGAGGTCGGTATTTTTATATCTTATTTTTGAGACTCCGACCTCCGGAGGTCGGTATTTTTATTTCTTATTTTTTAGACTCCGACCTCCGGTGGTCGGTATTTTTATTTCTTATTTTTTAGACTCCGACCTCCGGTGGTCGGTATTTCTGCTACAAATCTCTCAGCATTGAGCTGCAATTTTAGTATCCCACCTGCATATTTATATCAAAACAACCCAAAGAATTCCAAATAAGCTATTTCAAAATAATCTTCATCCAACTCAAAGAATTCCAAATGAGCTATTTTAAAATAAACTTCATCCAACCAAAAGAACACAATATTTTCAAAATATACATTAAACTATTTCAAAATAAACTTCATCCAACTTCAAAATAAACTAAAATACGATCAAACAATTACAAGAATATAGAAGTCTAAAATGTCAAACCAATACAACTACTCATTATCACCCTTATCATTCTCATCACCCTCCTGATCATCTCCATCATCACTGCTTGCGGGACATGGTGGAAGAATATTTCCTGATTCAAAAAGAAAAGTTAGTTGGGCCTGAAGCGTTGCATACCTCTTGTAGGTATTCTCTGCTTTCTTTAACTTAATTCCAACACTATATTAACCAACTAAATCACATAAATTATTTGAAGAACTTAACAACTTTCTAAGTCTAATTAGTTTAGTTTCAACTTATTTCCAACACTATATTAACCAACTAAAACACATTAACTTATTTGAAGAACTTAACAACTTTCTAAATCTAATTAGTTTAGTTTAAACTTAATTCCAACACTATATTTAACCAACTAAATCACATTAGCTTATTTGAAGAACTTAACAACTTTCTAAATCTAGATAGTTTAGATTTAACTTAATTCTAACACTGTATTCACCAATTTAACTTATTAAACAACTCAACAACTTTCTAAGTCTAATTAGTTTAGTTTTAACTTAATTCCAACACTATATTAATTAACTAAATCACACTAAATTATGTGAAGAACTTAACAACTTTCTAAGTCTAATTAGTTTAGTTTTAACGTAATACCAACACTATATTAACCAACTAAATCACATTAGATTATTTGAAGAACTTAACAACTTTCTAAATCTAGATAGTTTAGATTTAACTTAATTCCAACACTATATTAACCAACTAAATCACATTAACTTATTTGAAGAACTCCTTTCTAAGTCTAATTAGTTTAGTTTTAACTTAATTCCAACACTATATTAACCAACTAAATCACACTAAATTATTTGAAGAACTTAACAACTTTCTAAGTCTAAGTAGTTTAGTTTTAACTTAATAACAACACTATATTAACCAACTAAATCACATTAGCTTATTTGAAGAACTTAACAACTTTCTAAGTCTAATTAGTTTAGTTTTAGCTTAATAACAACACTATATTAACCAACTAAATCACATTAGCTTATTTGAAGAACGTAACAACTTTCTAAGTCTAATTAGTTTAGTTTTAACTTAATTCCATCACTATATTAACCAACTAAATCACATTAACTTATTTGAAGAACTTAACAACTTTCTAAGTCTAATTAGTTTAGTTTTAACTTAATTCCAACACTATATTAACCAATTTAACTTATTAAACAACTTGACAACTTTCTAAGTCTAATTAGTTTAGTTGTAATTTAATTCCAATAATATAAATAAATCAGCATCTTATCAATTTAATTTAGTTAAATTTAAATAAGGTAAAGAAATCAATTAGTAATACATTACAAAGACGGAAGGAGATGATTACCATACAAGACAAAAATAAGGGACATCATCATATCAGCAATTACCATAAACTAGTAAATCATACCACTAAAACAAACTCACACGATCCTAGCAAGACGAGAGAATTATTCTTACCCTTTTTACGAAATCAATTCAATACTTGGTGTATATACCCAAACATAATATAATAAAAGGAAGATACATGACAAAGAATTATAATGAAACATAATCGGTTGCAACTAGATTAGGAACAGACCATCATAACAAAGAAGAACATAGCGATGAGGGTGTAGAATTTTCACGATATCAAACTAAAGTTTAAAATTTAATCATGCATATTAAAAAAAAATTGAGCCAAAGAAGAACATAGATTTCCATAAGAATCAGTATTTCTAAACATAAAGTGGGCTCTTGAAATACTAAGGATGAACATGCACATCTTATGTTTAAATGGCCAGCACAAATATTTGGGTTTTAAAGTAAAGAAAAGTCGTACCTGGGACTGATTTGTAGAGATCAGTCCTTGTCCAATACTTCGCTTTTATCTCTGGGTCAGAACATTGGCAGCGAGAAGTTTTAGTTGTTGTCGTTGCTGATCTTCTTGCGCTGCTGGTGGTGTCTCCTCGCTGCCGGTTATCCGCCGGAGATGGTTGCTGTTGTTGCTGGCTGTTGTTCTCGCCGGAAAAGAGAAGAGAGAAGGCGATGGAG
Organism: Solanum sitiens; assembly: GCA_016801875.1. Classification (NCBI taxonomy): domain Eukaryota; kingdom Viridiplantae; phylum Streptophyta; class Magnoliopsida; order Solanales; family Solanaceae; genus Solanum; species Solanum sitiens. Next base: position 560,929 of record JABWTJ010000229.1, read on the forward strand.
CAACGCCATCTGCTGGTTGTCCGCGCCGGCGCCCGCTGGTCGGAGCTCACTGGCGCTACTCCTGGAGAAGAGAGTAGGCGGCGAGTGCTGGCCGCCGGTGCTGCTGGCCGGTTGTTGCTGTTGTTCTTCAGTTGCTGGAGCCGCTGGTCGCGAGCTTCTGTTGGAGGAGAGAGGAGGAAAAGAAAAGGGAGGAGAAGAGAGGAGAAGCGAGAGAGAGCTCACCGGCGATGGTGGCTTTCGCCGGAAAGAATGGGGGGAGAAAGAGAGAGAGGGGGGGGGGGCTGGCGGCTATTGGAGAGGGGAGAATAGAAAAAAGGGACTATTTATTCTAAAAGGTTTAAAAATATCCTCCATTCATCTATTTGATTAAAAATACCCCTCAGTCAACCTTTTTGGTCTATTATTACCCTTTAAACTAACAGCCTTATATTTTTTTATTATTTTTATAATTAATTATTACGTGGCATCTTTCTATTGGTTAAAGTAAATTCTAACCCACCAAACTCTCCTACCCTCCCGACCCGACCCAACATCCCTGACCCAAACCCAATTAAAAAGATCCATAGAAATAAAAAAATGGAATCATCGTCTCTTTCCCTAAACCTAATATACTTTTTTTTCTTTTCCCTTTTCTTGTTAAGCAATTTCAAGATCAATTTCATCCAAAATGGCTTAAATTTTCTACGCAATACTTTGTTCAAGTTGGAGCATCGATTTTTGAAGTCTTCTCTTATCGTGATGTAGGAGAGTCTTGAATGGTTGCCAATTTTGTTACTGCTGCGAAACCTTGGTCATAGGTTTGTTGTCGCTATGAGATGAATGGTTGTCGTTATTGAGAATGGTAAGGTAAAAACCAATTTCCATCTCATGTGACACTGTTTATTTACATTAAAAAAAATCATTGAATGTCATTCGTCAGAACGCAACATGTTAAGGAAAACATGAATGATATGTCTAAATTGACAAATTTGAATTATGGATCTACCTTGGAGAAGAAAGTTTCAAATTTGGAGTTCAAAGACAAGCGATGGAGGAAGATTGTGCTATGTTCATGTTTTTTTTTGTTTTTTTTTTTCTTTGAAGATGATGTCTTGAAGTTGTTGTTTTTGTTACTTTCTCTAGATAAGTTTGTGATATGAAAAATTATTGATGGTGTCTAGTTCAGGTAATGTTATTAATTGTGATTTCTGTTATTGTTGGTATGATAGCGAAATTGTATTTAGTTGGCAAGTTTCGTGATAATGTATTTCGTCGCTAATGGAATGAATTTGTATCAATTTTGTGTTCATTTTTGGACCATAATCTTATCTAGAGAAAGTAACAAAAAAGTATCGATGCTCCAACTTGAATTCGAAAATCATGCTCCAACTTGAATTCATCAACTTCAACAAAGTATTGCACAGAAAATTTAAGCCATTTTGAGTGAAATTGATCTTGAAATTGCTTAACAAGAAATGAGAAAAGAAGAAAAATAGTATATTAGGTTTAGGGAGAGAGATGATGATTCAATGTTTTTATTTCTATGGATCTTTTTAATTGGGTTTGGGTCAGGAATGTTGGGTCGGTTAGGAAGGGTAGGAGAGTTTGGTGGGTTGGAATTTACTTTAACCAATAGAAAGACGCCACATAATAATTAATTATAAAAACAATAAAAAAATATAAGATTGTTAGTTTAAAGGGTAATAATAGACCAAAAAGGTTGACAGAGGGGTATTTTTAACCCAATAGATGAATGAAGGGTATTTTTAAACCTTTTGGAATAGTACAGGGGTATTTTTGGCCCTTTTTCCTTGAAAAAAATCTAGGTTTTGGTCTTTTGTGTATTAGAAATAGGAAGAATAGGAGGATTTAATCTGAACCGTCGATTTAAAAAGAGATGGAGGGCCAAGATTGAATAAAAAGAGATCAATGGCTAAGATTAAAAGATGGGTTTTTGGGTGCAAAGATTGGCCAAAATTGCAATAAAATAGGCTAAAATTAAAATGAAAGAATGGTTATAATTGACCACGAAATATCAGTATTTTTAAAAATAATTATCTATATTTAACAATATTTAATAAATATATATATGTATAATCAATAGAAGTTTAATTTAATAAATTTAATTTATCGATCAAGTTATGTTTTTAAACTTAAATTATATTCTCCTAATTATATAAATTCAAATCTAATATATAAAGGTCGCCTTAAATTGATTATCGATATTTCTTTAATTGATGATGTATTGCATACATAATTAATCAACGTATTTCATACTCAGATGAAGTATACTTTACATGTCATCATAATTAGGAAGTGATCAGTACACTTAACATACGTTCAAGATCAAAAGTATATAGTAATACCATCTCGCATTTCATACTCGAATAGATTATATGTTAGCTCTTCATCTCTACATCATAACATGCGATATTAAGTTCACGATTAGACGGCGGACTAATAGATTTGTACATTACTCTAGAAATATAAGTATAATTATATTCTAATTCATATCAACGTAGTTTCATACTCTAAATATGAATTATTCCATGAAGTCTAACTTGTTATTTATAAAAGTATACAAAATTGTTACACTTTTTGAACAATTAATTGTAAGTTTCAAATTAAATTTTAGTATTATGCTAAACAATAAAAATTGTGATTAATAGAAATATTTTAAACAAACCGACCTCCGGATGTCGCTTTTATTAAAATAAATTAGATATAATAAAAAATTACCTACCTCATGAGGTCGGTATTACATTAAATTTTAAGATAAATAAAAGAAATCATATTAAATAAATAATATTGACATCTAGAGGCCGGTATTTTATATTAGTTTATTTTCTAACTTATATAAAACCGTTATCCAGAGTACAATTTATTTAAAGTTAATTGCACGATATAAATATTTAAATTAAAACTAATTAAATTGCATGATGTTTAATTTTACCGATTTTTGAAAGTCGGTATTATAATATTTCTTGTTTTTTCATTTACGCAAAACCGTTCTTATGAGGTCGGTATTTAACTCCGATCTCATGAGGTCGATATTTAGACGAAGAAAAGATACCGACTTCATGAGGTCGGTATTTGGATGAAATAAAAATACCGACTTCATGAGTCAGTATTTGGATGAAATAAAAATACCGACCTCATGATGTCGGTATTTGGATATGGATGAAATAAAAATACCGACCTCAGTAGGTCAGTATTTAGATGAAAGATAAATACCAATCTCATGAAGTCGATATTTAGATGAAGTAAAAATACCGACCACATGAGGTCGATATTTGGATGAAGAAAAAATACCAACTTCATGAGGTCGTCGGTATTTGGATTAAATAAAAATACAGAATTCATGATGTCAGTATTTGAATGAAATAAAAATACCGACCTCATGATGTCGGTATTTGGATATGGATGAAATAAAAATACCAACCTCATTAGGTCGGTATTTAAATGAAAGATAAATATCGATCTCATGAAGTCGGTATTTAGATAAAGTAAAAATACCGACCTCATGAGGTCGATATTTGGATGAAGAAAAAATACCGACTTCATGAGGTCGGTATTTGGATGAAATATAAATACCGACTTCATGATGTCAGTATTTAGATAAAATACCGACTTCATGATGTCAGTATTTGGATGAAATAAAAATACCGACCTCATGATGTCGGTATTTGGATATTGATGAAATAAAAATACCAAAAATAAAATATGTTTATTCATTTATTTTATTTAATACCGACATCAAAAAGTCAGTTTTTATTGTAATTAATTTTTTCCGCGAAAAATATCGACCGTTTGAGGTCGAAATTTTTTTTCGGCAAAAAATACCGACTGTTTGAGGTCAGAATTTTTTTCCCATCCTTATTTTGCATAAAACCCAACTAGTTTTATTCTTTTTAACAATACTGACCTCCGGAGGTCGAAACTTACCGACATCATTTGAGGTCGGTATTCACTGTTTTTTTAGTAGTAACAAGTGGGGGGTGAGAACTCTTCGCTACATTGAGAGAGTTCGATCTTGTGATACAATCTTCAAATACATCTACATCGCTAGGAATGTCCCCAAGACCCAACTGGATAATTAAAAAAACAGAATTAATATTCAATGATTAAAATAAAAAAAAGGGGCAGGCAAGTTTAGAGAAATATTTGAAAGGTGAATTTTACCTGTTGTGCCAATTCTGTCAAGAGCATCGTAGAACCAGCAACACCATCTTCAAAGATCGCAGTGTCAATACTAATGGAATTCAATTCAGCGAACTCGCATTGTTGAGTGTTCAAGTCCTTAGGCTTTTTCTTCAAATACTTCCAATGTTGCTCTTGGCTAATATTGCTCTCATTGGAGCTAGAGACTGCACTAATGCAAATGTCGATCTCCTGGAGTGAAATAGACGTTTTTGACGTGTTGCTATAATATGGTGCAATGCCAAGTGACTTTACGACACCTTTGTCCGATGAGCTGGAAGGTTCTTCCTCTTGAGAGTTATGTCGATCACTTCTTTATCAGCGAGGTTGGCACCTTGGGAGTCTGTAAAAGACCCTCAACTCCGTTACCCACATGTGTAGTCTTGCTCTTCGAACTTTTAGACTTGGAAATAACTTTAACAGATTGCGGAGGAATGTTTGGTGTCGCCTTAGAGTTTAAAGACTGAAGCTTTTTTTGAAGTTGTTCTCCTTTGGTTGATAAAAAAACATCATCTTTTTTCGGGCTTGTCAAAATTATGTGGGTACTTCGTCTTAGCAGAATCTCTCGATGGGATGGCCACCAATCTGAATACTCACAAGTCATTAAAGAGCCCTTATTGGACGAACGCATTGGTATGATGATCATCGAAGAGCTCCCTAGATGAACACATGAATCCCATAGTTTCACCAAAGCTAGTAGTGAACCATCATAATGGTGCTCTATGAGGGCGCCATGAACATCTTGACAATATCCAAATTGTCGACTAAATCAGTGAGAGCTATAAGGTTCCACAATCAGTTCATCATCCAAACTCAAAGTGATAAAACTTGAACGGAGGGCTATAAAAAAATCGCTCCTAGAAGTGGACAATTTTCCACTATCATCAATATGCAGCTCCTTTCCTTGTAGCATGGTCAGATTGTGGAGGTCATGCACATTCACTTGTTGAAATAACTTGCGAGCATCAACAAGGTCAAAATATTTCGCCATCCTTTCTCCAGAAATCTGCCACATTCGCACACCTCGTTGAGGACGAGTGACACGGAAGTAGGTCTCAAAATACTCACCTATCCACCCATATACATAATGGAGGGGAATTAATGTATTACAAGCACCTAAGTTTGAAGAAGTAGATATATCCTTAAGGACGCGATAGATGCTTGCTAGGACCGGCACCGCCAAAGAAAATATTTCTCCATGAGTCATCAAGCTTGCGACTTTGAATACACTAGCACGAATACAATCAGCTTTCTTGTTAGGAAGAACAAACTTGCAAAGCCAACATGTGAGAAAATCCGCCAGATAAGTCTCATCTCTGAAGGATTCTTCTACGCCTAGCTCGACAAAAGGAGCATTCTCTTCTTCGGTTCGAGGTAAAAAGCTCATGTCAATATTTCCAGAAGTATCATGATTCATCCTTGGTTTTGTACGATTCTTAGATGTCCTTGGTGAAGGCTCGACATATTGTTTTGCCCCCTAAACCAAAATATTGTCCATTCTCGAAAAAGGAACTTCATCGATGGCACCTTTGGTAAGTCTATAGAACGCTGAAAACAAGAAGGAACAACTTCTTGGGAGAAAATACTTTCCTTGATTATCTACATGTGTCAACTCCTTAGCTGAGGGTACAACTTCATCATAAAAAGAACCATGAACAGGAAGACCTCCAATGGTTCTCAAATTCCATAAAGAAACAGACAACTCTCCGACTAAGGTAGAGATCGTATTAGTGGATGGACGCCATTTCTCGCAGAAGGCCTAGAGAACATTTTCGTTGTGGTCGTATGTGAACATTGAAGCAAAGATAGCATCATAAGTTTTGATGTTATCTAAAGTCTCCTTGCAGCGGGTAAACACATCCTCTACCCACTCCCAATAGTCAGACGTATAGCGAACCTCACCAAACCCAGAAGAAGGAACACGCCAACTGCTAAGATGTTCACCGCGATGAGGAGGGACGGCAACAACAACATTTTGATAAGTAGAAGACCTCAAAAGGAGAACTTTTTCAGTTGTGACCTTGCCGGGGAAATTGTCTGTAACATCCTTCGTTTCTGTTGAAGACCACTCCGTGAGATGATGAGACGTGTCCAGCATCTTCCTAATGAGTGGGAAGGCGCCGATCACCGGAGCATGAACTTTCAAAGTGAGAGCTTTGACGCGCACATGTTGCTTGTTCTCCACGATTTCAAGGCAAGGGTACGGCGCATCTCGGTCACTAAAGTCCATTGTCGCTGCTGGAAACCAAGATCGCACACTGAGACTCTGAAAAAAAAGAAGAAAAAAAAACAAAGAGGTTACGTTGGCGAAAACACAATTGGAGTAATCAAAACACAAAGATCTCACCATCAGAAATGAGTTCAAACTTGAAGATAATAACTGTAGCAATGGATTAAAAGTTTGGCTGCAATATTTCTCTGCATTATAGCCCCATGTTTCTAGTTTCAGAAAAATCAAACGGCTTGCAATTTCAATTTTTCTACAATTAGAAATGAATTTATACTACGGACGCGCAAATCTGTCCATCTCAAGCAGGTCCAACATTGAAGATAAAAAACTGTAGCAATGGATTAAAAGTTTGGCTATAATCTTTTTTCTACGTTATAGCCCCGTGTTTATAGTTTCAGAAAAATTAAACGGCTTGCAATTTCGATTTTTCTACAATTAGATATGTATTTTACATTACAGGCGCGCAAAGCTGAAGCATATAAACGGGTTACTACCGGAAAAAAAATCTTAAGTTACCTGGGAAAGTAGCAAGAACACTTTGCTTGAAGTTTCTTTCGAGATATGAAGGAAGTTACGTCTATCGATTTGAAAGAAAGACGTCGCACTTTAAGAGTTCAATACACTCGGCTAACTTGCTTGTAGCATCTAGAATTTTGTGTGATGAAATTCTTTATGCATTGGAGGGGATTATATGGGAATTCTTGTGAATAACTTCTAATTCTCCCACAAGGCATAATAAGGTGAATTTGGAAATTAAAAATATGATTTGGATTGAAATATTCCATGTCCCTTTTGAAGTCACACCAATATGGAAGGATGAACCAAAGAGTTAAGGAAAGAAGATTATCTTCATTGACTTGGATAAAGGAAATTTGATATTCTTTTTTGTAACAAAATCAAATCAATCTTCTTGATTTTATTCCCCCACCTTGCAAGGAAGATCAGATCGGAAAAAAAATGTTACTACCCTCTAGACCTATCTATTTGAAATTAATATAGAGGGTCCATGTGGTCGTCGAGCAAGAAGGTTAAAAGAAATGATTGAGATTACTACAAGCAAATCATTTGTGGTGGCCTAGTTAGAATACGACGACAAGAAACAAATATTCTTGAAGTCTCAACAATGTATTCATGAAGACTCCAACTCTAGTCGTCAAATTTGGCAAGCCTACACGTAGAGAAGTTCTAAAAAAATGAATACACATTCATGAAGACTTCAACTCTCGTTGTTAAATTCGGCAAGCCTACACGTTGACAAGTTTCAAAAAATGAAAACACATTCATGAATACTTCGAGTCTTGTCGCCAAACTTCGGCAAGCCTAAATATCGACAAGTCTCGAAGTAAAGGGCATTTGTAGACACATTAATTGTATTGGATCAAATTCATACAAAATTTGAATTAAATCCATGTTCATTGGGCTGAATGATTAATTTGGGCTTTAAAAATAAATGAGTCCATTTTATTAAGTTCAAATCCAAGTTCATTTCACCTTGAAGCCCAAACCCATGTCACGTGTCACAGTGACTAGGCATCTGAAACCAACAAGGTGACGCCACATGTCCAAATGAGGTGTTAGTCCCACTCAAGTGCAAGAATCAATCACACCATGCCAAGTGTCAAAATGACATCCTTTGGCCAATCATATGCAACCTTGTCCACCTCCTACAACTATAAATAGGGGATGGACATGACATTCTAAGGGATCCAGAAAACTCTTCAACAAGCATTTAACAAATTGGAGAAAACTACAACATCAACATCAATAGCTCTTCAAAGGAGTAATCAACGGAGTTCTTCCCGGAGATCGACTTACAACGACGAAGCGCTTTCCGACGTCCCGGAGATCGACAACATCTCAAGGAGGTCTACATCATCCAAAAATTTCGGGAAATACGCTACTGAAGGCCCTCGAATCGCGGAGAAACTTAGGTGAGAGAACCAAGAGAACAACGGAATTGTACTCACAATGATTCACTAATAAAATCACATTTTTCTTTTATTTATTTTGCTTGCAGTTAATTTTCCGCGCTTAAGAAAATTTATTGCGAACAATGAGTTTGTTGAAAAAAATTTAGAGAAAATATCAAAAAACCCACACACAAAAAAGAATCCTTGGCCATTAAGAGGTGCCACATCACTAGTTTTTTTTATATAGCTTTATATATGTATATGATTTTTCGAATGTCGAAATTAAGTGAATGTTTTTTATTAAATTGAATTTGAATAAACTAGTAGTTATGCTTCTACCTTCTATACGATTTTGAAGGGGTTTTTAAAAAAATTCTCTTTTAATAAATAAATTTTCAAATTTCAAAATTAAGTTTTCGAATAAGAGAAGGGGAGTGAATCTTTTGCTTGGATTAATAATAATAATAAAAATAATTTGATATGATAGTATTGCGTCTAGTAATAAATCTATAATAAATAATAAATAAAAAACCCAAATATTTGCCTTGAAATTATGTAATGATTTTTTTTATTTTAAAAAATAGGAAATAAAATAAACTTCTTAAAAACAATGAATTATATGTGTAATCATTTAAAATTTATTTAAATATAAATTTATATTAAATTAATAAATATATTAATCCAAATAAATATTATCAATTAATATAATTGATTTAATTATTTAAATTCAGATAAATATGAATTTAATTAAAGCCCGCTCCATAAAGCCCATATGATATTTCACTTAAATCTGATTGGTCGAATGGAGTCCTGTTCCAATCGCAACTCCTCTATTCTAAAACTATAAATAGGGGTCTCATAATTCAGAAAAGGGACCAAGAATTTTAACAAGAAGCTAGAGGAGCTCGTGGATCAAAAGCCCCAGATTTCTCTACAAGTTTAAAGATTCAAGTATTAAAGATCAAGAACGATCAAGATCAAGACCACCAGATTCAAGATCAAGCTCGAAGCCCTTGGATTCAATTAGAAGTCAAGATCAAGATAAAGTTCAAGTTCAAGTTCAAGATCAAGATAAAGTTCAACATAAAAAGATCAAGATCAAGATAGAGATCAAGATTAAGATAGATTTCAAGTTCAAGAACAAGCTTTAAAGCCCTTGAATTTATATTTGAAAAGGCGAATTCAGAGGAATCATAGAGATTGTAACACTCGCACTTGAAATAATAAAACGATTGTTGCTATAATTTTCCGTTCTTGATTATTTTTCTCGACGCGAATTTTATTGTCTACAAATTCTGGCACGCCCAGTGGGACAATCTCTACCACTCATCTCAACTTTTCAAGCCTTAAAGAACAACGAGATGACTTCCATGAAGAACAACTCTCAATCAACTGCCTCTAAGGCCACTAGCTCCAAGTTCTCTACTGAAGTTGAAGACATTTTGGGTGTTACCTTTGGAAGTTTTGGAGCTGTTACAAGGAGCAAAGCTGCTATGCTAGGACAACAAATACTTCAAGTGTCGTCCGCATCAACTCCTATTTTTGGGTCTTCGACTCCAAAAGGAGCAAGTTCCTCCACAGATGCTCTAGAAGGAGGAAGCAGTGTGGCTGAAAAGATCAAGAAGACATTGGCTCTCCTTGAGCAATCTGATTCCAAGAGCTCTACCACAAGGGAGAATTGTGATTCAACTTATGAATCATCTCCACGTACATTGCGTAACGTGAGTCCATTGAAGATTAACATACGCGACTATCCGTGCTACTCTCCTTCATCTCCAATGGTCATGCAAACGATGGTGACTGCTGCTTCCTCTCCTGAGGAACAACTCGCAAATCTAACAAAGTTGGTTGAAGGATTGACAAAGCATGTACAAAATCAAGAGTCTCGAATCGATAAGTTGATGGATAGAATGGAAGGACTTTTAGATGGAGATGCTAGTCATGCGCCTGGAAAGGGTATCGAGGTTCAAGAAATCGAAGATCCTGCCAAGAAAGCCCCGCTTGTTAATGAGATGCCAGTTTCTTCCGAAGGGATGATCCCACTTGATCGCTTGAAGGAGTTCATTGAAGGCACTATCAAAGATAAGTATGAAGTCTCTACCAAGTCCTCTCATATGTATGCCAAGCCATACACTGCAAGAATTGATAGCTTCAAAATGCCTGCTGGTTACCAACCTCCCAAGTTTCAACAATTCGAGGGAAAAGGAAATCCAAAGCAACATGTTGCCCACTTTGTGAAAACATGTAATAATGCTGGGACCTATGGAGACCACCTTGTCAAGCAGTTTGTCCGCTCTCTAAAGGGAAATGCCTTTGATTGATATACGGATCTTGAGCCTAATTCTATCGATAGTTGGGAACAACTAGAGCACGAGTTTCTCAACCGCTTCTACAGCACAAGGCGTACAGTGAGTATGGTAGAACTCACGAATACCCGTCAAAGAAAAGACGAACCGGTCATAGACTTCATAAATCGATGGAGGAACGCGAGCCTGAATTGCAAGGATAGGCTTAGTGAAGCTTCTGCAATAGAAATGTGTATTAAGGGATGCATTGGGAGATTCTTTACATCTTACAAGGAATAAAGCCAAAATCCTTCGAAGATCTAGCTACTCGCGCTCATAATATGGAGTTGAGCATGTCATCTGCTGGGAAAGATATGAATTTTGTCCACTATCCTCGCAAAGGAAGAGACAAGCAGGAGCCCAAGAGATGGAGTAAATTTGTGCCCAGGAGTGACAATAAAGAATCCATGAATGTTAATGTGTCTCCCGGAAAGTTTACTACGAAGGAGAACGCAAAGCAAAATATGAGAATGAATTTTCAAACACGTTCGAACCAAAAGTCGATCCTAAGAGAGATGCAAGAAAAGGAATACCCCTTCTTGGATTTTGACGTTTCTGATATTTTTGATGAGTTGCTTGAATTAAAGCTCATCGAGTTGCCAGAAATGAAGCGACCTGATAAAGCTGGGAAAGCTGATGACCCAAATTATTGCAAATATCATAGACTTGTGAGTCATCCTCTTGAAAAGTGTTTTGTCTTCAAGGATAGAGTAATGCGATTGGTTAGAGAAAAGAAGATTGTCCTTGATGATGAGAAAGCCAGTTCTAACCAAGTCTCAGTCACATTCGGTTCACTTGATCCGGTCCAAATATGTGTCTCTGAAAAGCATGAAGAAGACTCATTAGAGACAGAAAAGTCTCAAGATGATATAGATGCTGATGAAGGTTGGATTCTCGTGAATAAGAGAAGACGCAACAAGTCAAGTTTACGAAAGGAATCATTAGAGCAACCAATTAGAAGGAAGATGGTAAAGAAACTAGTGAAGCAAAAATCAATCAAGCGCCCAAGGAAGGCAAAGGTAGAAATGCATCACTACCAGAAACCCCGACATCTTGTCACTCTAGAGGAATTCTTACCAAGTTGGTTGCGCACAAATTCTACTCAAGAAAACGTTGAGGCATCATGTTTTAACGTTGATGAAGAAGCAATAATGAAAGTGTCTCCAACTGGCGAAGAAGGAGGAACAACGATAGAAGCCACAACAAAAGTGTCTCCAACTGGCAAAGAAGAAGAAACAACGGTAGAAGTCTCACCAAAAGTGTTTTCGAGTGGAAAAGAAAAGCCAACAAAGGAAATATCGTCAATGATGTCTCCTTCATCATTTGAAAAGCCTATTGAACCTTCTTCCCAAGTATGTGATGCAAAACTCACATTCACAGACAAGGATCTGCTGTTTGGGGAAACACTACATAATCGTCCTTTCTATATAATGGGCTACGTACTAGAAAAGAAGATAAATAGAATATTAATAGATGAAGGATCTGGAGTCAACATTCTGCCTATCCACACATTAAAGATCGCAACTGAAGAACTTAGTGAAAGTCGTTTGTTGATACAAGGATTCAATCAAGGGGGCATAGGTCCATAGGCTCTATTAAACTAGAGATTCACATGGAAGATTTGCGATCAAGCGCATGGATGCATGTGATCGACGCAAAGACATCATACAATATATTACTTGGCAGGCCTTGGGTACATAAGAATACAATTGTCTCATCTTCGTACTACCAATGTTTGAAATATCTTGAAGGTGGAATTGAAAGGAAGATAGTTGCAGATGATAATCCTTTCACCGAAGTTGAGACACACTTTGCCGATGCAAAATTCTATTTGAAAAGTTATGTTGTTAAAGGGGCCAAATCCAATGACGCCAAATCAATCAAGAATGATAAGATCATAAGCAAAAGAATTGATGCGGCAGTCGAAAAGGTGAAAATTGACACTAAAGACTCTTCTCCCATTCTTAATGAAGGGAAGATCATGTCTTCAAAGAAGAAGCTGACTTCTAGGCTTTGCTATGTTCCAAAAGCGAAGAAAGAACAAGATCAACCATCTAACCTTCAAGAAGATACATTAAGAGGACTAACTCTTCCTATCACACAGATTGATGTAATAACCTTGTCTTCAAAACCGCCAGGGAAGATAATCACTCAAAGTCAGGTGCGAGTTATGGCACTACCTGCGAAACGTACAAGTGAAGGTTTCGATCCTAATGCTTATAAGTTACTTGCAAAAGCCTGATACAATCCCAATGAACCATCAGTATTAGGGAAACTCCCATCAGAACATAAAACCATTCAAGAACGTGAAGGTTTAGGCTATAACCAACCACCACCAGTTCGCATCTCCATAAGAAGGGCAAGCAATAATCATATAACTTTTGAAGATGATGTCACTACTCCTAATAAAAGGCCTTCCGTCTTTGATCGACTTGGGGAATCGACTGCAAGAACTTCTGTGTTTAAGAGGTTAGGTCCATTGAAGAGGAATAACAAAAATCTGAGGAGTTATTTAAAATTTACAACGCCTACTTCACATTTAATTCGAAAGGATTTTAGAAGTTTGATTCCTTCTAGAATGAGGCGACGAGTGGAACTTGTGGTTTCATGTAAAGAGGAACTCAAGGCAAAGGCTCACACTGTGGTTTACACTAAGGAGCATGAGGAAGACGAAGAAAGTGTAGGTTCATCTAATCACGTTACAATCCAAAATGAGTATGATTCATCGTCTCAAATGAAGAATGATGAAGAGTTAGAAGATATTGTCTCAAGTTATCATATATGTGTTAATGACAATGATCCTTTGGAAGAGGAAGATGCTAGAGATGCTCCACCGGAACTTGAAGAAGGAGTAAAGACCACAATAGATCCTTTGAAGAAAGTTAACCTTGGCACTGATGAAGACCCAAGGCCAACTTACTTGAGTGCATTTCTTGAAGTAGATGAAGAAATAGATTATATAAATATACTCAAAGAATACAGGGATGTCTTTGCTTGGAGTTATAAAGAAATGCCTGGATTGAATCCTAAATTAGCGGTCCATCAGTTGGCAGTCAAAAATAGTGCTCGTCCTGTTAAGCAAGCTCAAAGACGTTTTAGGCCAGACTTGGTTCCGTTGATAGAAAATGAAGTCAACAAACTCATTGAGGTGGGATTTATTCGTGAGGTCAAATATCCTACATGGATTTCAAGTATTGTTCCGGTGAGGAAGAAGAATGGTCTAATTCGAGTTTGTGTTGACTTTAGAGATCTCAATAATGCATGCCCTAAAGATGAGTTTCCTCTTCCAATTCCAGAATTAATGATTGATGCCACCACTGGTTATGAAGCGATGTCGTTCATGGATGGTTCTTCCAGCTATAATCAAATCCGCATGTCACCAAGGGATGAAGAACTCACCGCATTTCACACACCGAAAGGTATTTATTGCTACAAAGTGATGCCATTTGGTTTAAAAAATGCTGGTGCCACATATCAAAGGGCTATGCAAAACATCTTTTATGACTTACTCCATAAAAATGTTGAATGCTATGTTGATGACTTGGTGGTAAAGTCGAGAAAGAGGGGTGATCATTTGAAAGACTTAAGAATGGTGTTTGAGCTGCTTCGAAGATATCAACTAAGGATGAACCCATTAAAGTGTGCCTTCGGAGTTACTTCTGGGAAGTTCCTTGGCTTCATTGTGAGACATCGAGGAATTGAAATTGATCACGCCAAAGTTGATGCAATATCAAAGATGCCTGAGCCTCGAAATATTCATGAGTTAAAAAGTCTTCAAGGAAAGCTAGCTTACCTGAGGAGGTTCATCTCAAATCTAGCAGGACGATGCCAACCATTCGGTCATCTCATGGAGAAAGGTGCTCCTTTTCATTGGGACAAAAGATGTAGTGATGCCTTTAAAAACATTAAATTGTATCTAGCAAAACCTCCAGTTTTGGCAGCCCCTATACCTGGAAAGCCATTGATACTCTACATTGCGGAACAAGAAAGGTCTGTAGGAGCCCTGTTAGCTCAAGAGAATAGTGAAGGCAAAGAAAACTCCCTCTATTACCTGAGTAGAACGATGACACCGAATGAGCTAAAATATTCGCCTATTGAAAAATTGTGCTTGGCGCTGGTCTTCTCAATTCAAAAAATGAAGCATTATTTTCAAGCTCATGTTGTTCGTCTCATTTCTAGAGCAAATCCCATCAAGTTTGTTATGTCAAAACCTGTCCTTAGTGACCGACTAGCAAGATGGTACCTCCAATTCCAACAGTTTGAGATCGTGTACATCCCTCAAAAAGCTGTTAAAGGACAAGCATTGGCGGATTTCTTAGCAGACCATCCTATACCGGATGATTGGGAGTTAACTGATGAACTTCCTGATGAAGATGCGATGTTAATTGAAGTTCAAACCCCTTGGAAAATGTACTTTGATGGGGCTGCACATCGCGGCGGAGCTGGTGCTGGCGTAGTGTCATCACTTCGCAAGAAGAGATTCTACCATTCTCTTTTACTCTAAAATAATGTTGCTCCAATAATGTCTCCGAATATCAAGCATTGATACTGTGACTTGAAATGGCCGTTGACATGAACCAATTACATTTACAAGTCTTTGGTGACTCTCAATTGGTGATCAATCAACTATTGGGAAGTTATGAGGTGAAAAAGCCTGAATTACGCCCTTATCATGATTATGCTCAAAAGTTGATAGGATGGCTTGGAGATGTAACCCTTCAACATGTGCGTAGAACAGAGAATAAGAAAGCTGATGCATTGGCTGCTCTAGCTTCAACGCTAACCTTTCCTGATCAAACGCAAGTAACTGTCTGTAAAAAATGGATAGTACCACCGTCAAATGAGGAAGAATATATTGAAAATGAGCTTGATAATATCGTCGCCACCGCTGAAACCGCGAAGGAAGATTGGAGACAACCCATTATTGACTACATATGCTATGGGATACTTCCAGAAAATCCAAGAAGAAGGACTGACATACGTCGTCGTACACCTCGCTTCCTTTACTACAAGGACACATTATATAGGCGATCATTTGAGGGTGTGCTATTACGATGTTTGGGAGAGGAAGAAGCAATTCAAGCTCTGCAAGAAGCACACTCAGGAGTATGTGGATCACATCAATCTGGACCAAAGCTTCACTTTCACATAGAGAGGATGGGGTATTACTGGCCAACCATGGTGAAGGATTGCTTAGATTATGCCCGGAGGTGCGATGCTTGTCAATTTCATGCGAATTTCATTCATCAGCCACCCTAAGTATTGCAACCCAACCATTGCATCGTGGCCATTTGACGCTTGGGGACTGGATGTTGTAGGGCCACTACCAAAATCTTCTGGTGTACACTTGTACATCTTGGCTGCAACAGATTACTTCTCAAAGTGGGCTGAAGTTGTCGCCCTTAAGGAAGTGAAGAAAGAGAATATTGCAAATTTTATCCGAGTGAATATCATCTATCGCTTTGGTATCCCTCGCTATATAATAACTGACAATGCAAGCCATTTGATAACAAGTTAATGAACAAGATTTGTGATCTTTTTGACTTCAAACAGCGTAAATCTTCTATGTATCATGCTGTCGCCAATGGTCTTGCTGAAGCATTCAACAAGACTCTATGTAACCTGCTCAATAAAGTTGTCTCCAAGTCCAAACGAGATTGGCATGAAAGAATGGAAGAAGCTTTGTGGGCATATAGAATGACATACCGCACTCCAACTCAAGCAACACCATATTCACTTGCTTTTGGAGTTGAAGCAGTCTTGCCACTTGAGCGTCAAATACCTTCCTTAAGACTTGCTACCCAAGAAGGGCTCATTAAAGAAGACAATGCTCGATTGCGTCTTGCTGAGTTAGAATCACTTGATGAAAAAAGGCTAGAAGCCCAACAAAACCTTGAATGTTATCAAGCCTGTTTATCTCGTGCTTTCAATAAAAAGGTTTGCTTGAGGTGTTTCCAAGTTGGAGACAAAGTTCTCGCAGTAAGAAGACCCATCATTACTTCGCACAAGTCTGGGGGAAAATTTACCTCAAAGTGGGATGGACCATATGTCGTACAAGAAGCATATTCAAATGGTGCTTACAAGCTTGTTGATGTTGATGGCTTAAGGATCGGTCCTATTAACGCCAAATTCCTAAAGAGGTACTACCCTTGAAGTAAGATAATGCTCCTTAAGGTACGATCCTAAACTGCATGTCACTCCTGGCCCGCAAGAGTATAAACTGTGTACGGCACAAAAAAAAAAAAAAAACTCAAACCCCCAGAACTAAGTTGTGACTTGATCCTCTTCACTGAGGTACGTAGGCGCTTAGAACCATATTCTAAGTTCAGTTGCATGAGTGTCAAAAAAATACATGTTTCCACTTGATGTCACATGACAATTAAAGAGATAAGTATTTTATTATCTTTTGTCTCATCAAACGTTAGACTTGTACGAAGTATTGATTGGTCAATAGATGGGGGCAAACCCTTGAAAAATGAGTTTTGTCATGCTTGAAGTTTCTTCAAAATTGATGTTTTTAAATCCTTGAAGTATACAAGTTGAAGTCTTCAAATCCTCCAAGAATACAGTTGAAGTCTTCATTCCAAGAATGCAAGTTGAAGTCTTCAAATTCTTTAAGTCTCTAAGTTAAAGTCTTCAGATTATTTAAGTCAACAAATTGAAGTCTTCGAATTCTTTTCTGCAAGTTTAAGTCTTCAGATTCTTTAAGTCTGCAAGTTGGAGTTTTCAGATCCTCTAAGTCTGCAAGTTGAAGTATCCAAATTCTTTAAGTCCGCTAGTTGAAATCTTTAAATCTACGAGTTGAAGTCCTCAAATTCTTCAAGTCTGCAAGTTGAAGTCCTTAGATTCTTCAAGTATGCAAGTTGAAGTCTTTAAATTCTTTAAGTCTCTAAGTTGAACTCCAGATTATTTAAGTCAACAAGTTGAAGTCTTCGAATTCTTTTCTGCAAGTTTAAGTCTTCTGATTCTTTAAGTCTACAAGTTGGAGTTTTCAGATCCTCTAAGTCTCCAAGTTGAAGTCTTCAAATTCTTTAAGTCCGCTAATTGAAATCCTTAAATCTACGAGTTGAAGTCCTCAAATTCTTCAAGTCTGCAAGTTGAAGTCCTTAAATTCTTCAAGTTTGCAAGTTGAAGTCTTTAAAATCTTGAAGTGTGCAAGTTGAAGTCTTCAAATTCTTCAAGTTTGCAAGTTGACGTCTTCAAATTCTTCAAATATGCAAGTTGACGTCTTCAAATTCTTCAAGTCTGCAAGTTGAGGTCTTCAAATATTCGGCAAGTTGAGATCTGTAAATCTTTTAAGTTTGCAAGTTGAAGCCTTTAAATTATTCAAGTGTTAAATTTGAAGTTTTCAAGTCTTGACACCTTTAGATTACCTTTCTTAAGGCGGGGATTTACATCTATCCGCTTTCGCCTTAAGAATACCATAAAGTTACCTTTCTTAAGGCGGGAATTTACATCTATCCGCTTTCGCCTTAAGAATACCATAAAGTTACCTTTCTTAAGGCGGGGATTTACATCTATCCGCTTTCGCCTTAAGAATACCATGAAGTTACCTTTCTTAAGGCGGGGATTTACATCTATCCGCTTTCGCCTTAAGAATACCATGAAGTTACCTTTTTTAAGGCGGGGATTTACATCTATCCGTTTTCGCCTTAAGAATACCATGAAGTTACCTTTCTTATGGCGGGGATTTACATCTATCCGCTTTCGCCTTAAAAATACCATAAAGTTACCTTTCTTAAGGCGGGGATTTACGTCTATCTGCTTTCGCCTTAAGAATACCATAAAGTTACCTTTCTTAAGGCGGGGATTTACATCTATCCGCTTTCGTCTAAAGAATACCATAAAGTTACCTTTCTTAAGGCGGGGATTTACATCTATCCGCTTTCACCTTAAGATTATCATGAAGCTACCTTTCTTAAGGTGGGGATTTACATCTATCCGCTTTCGCCTTAAGAATACCATAAAGTTATCTTTCTTAAGGCGGGGATTTAAATCTATCCGCTTTCGCCTTAAGATTACCATGAAGTTACCTTTCTTAAGGCGGGGATTTACATCTATCCGCTTTCGCCTTAAGAATGCCATGAAGTTACCTTTCTTAAGGCGGGAATGAGTACTCATCCCTTTGAGTCATAAGACTACCTTCTCCATGGATCGTCCTTTGAAGTCTACCTACAAAAATGGGGGATGACAACACACAAAAAAAAAAAGTAGAGGAAAAATTGTTACCTGTCGAGACGTTTGAGACTTGAAAGTCATGCTAAGCTAACTAGGTTAGACTTAAGACAATATTTTCTTGGTGATCACTAAGCCTTTGAAATAAGATTTCAAGCCATCACAATCATTTTTGGCGACAATGTTCTGAGATTGAGATATTAAATATTTTGTGAGGCAACAAAAATCTGAAATTTTCAGCATAGCAGAGTTTAAAGTTAACTTCAAAAAATCATCTAGAAAGATTCTAAAGATATTAAATTTTGACTTTTAGACACACTGAAGACCTTTGTGTGTAGATTCAAAATAATCAAGCGGCTTGTGATTTCTTTGTTCCTACATCAAGACACAAAAGTTTTAGTGAAGCCACACAAATCTGAAATTTTCAGCATGACAGAATTTAAAGTTAACTTCAAAAAAATCATTTAGAATGATTCTTAAGGTATTAAATTTTGAATTTTGGACACTTTGAAAACCTTTGTGTATAGATTCTAAATAATCAAACGGATCGTGATTTCGTCGTTCGTACATCAAGAGACGAGAGTCGCACAACTCTGGAATTTTCAGCATGACAGAATCTAGAGCTAACTTCAACAAATCATCAGAAAAAAATTCGGAATGTATTAAATTCTGAATTTTTTATATGTTAGAGATCGAGAAGTCTAGTTTCAGGAAAATCAAACCGTTCATGATTATGATTTTTATACAATGAGATATGAATTTTCTACTACAGACGCGTCAAGCTGTAGAGAAAGTGACGAAAATCAGAAAAAGGGTGGAAAATTACCTTCAATTATGCCCCTTTCGTCGTTGGCTTGTAGCTCACAATTCGTAATTGAAAAAATTGTGGATACAATACATCTATTTATAGATGTCATGTGATGGGAATAAAATTCTTTTCCTAGTCCAATTACAAATCCTTTTTGACTAGAACAATAGAAAAGATATATGAATTTGAAATTGAGTAGGAATACAATTTCTAGTTCAACTACAAT
Source organism: Solanum sitiens (assembly GCA_016801875.1). Lineage (NCBI taxonomy): Eukaryota > Viridiplantae > Streptophyta > Magnoliopsida > Solanales > Solanaceae > Solanum > Solanum sitiens. Next base: position 580,802 of record JABWTJ010000229.1, read on the forward strand.
TTGAATTTAAATGGATTTCAACATAAATTATATAAAACATTCCAAGTTCTAATTGGAGTCAAATTAGAAGTCATGTAACTAAAGGACTCCTAATAGGATTCGACGTGTATGACTACTGCAAATCGTATGTGACTAGAAAAAATTAGTGCATCATTTCATTCCTAGTTGACTTTGGTCAATAAGATTAAAGGACAAAATTCAAACTTTTGCGGAAATTGAAGCCCACTCTTAACATGTATCATGTGACAGTTAATGATGGTTTTCTCTACATGTAGAGATTATTATGATATAATAATAATAATATCATGATATTGAGTCAATATTTCCTCATAATATCATGATAATGTTAAATCAATACTTCAAGTCTCGTCTTTAAGAATACTTCCGACATGACTTGAAGCAGGGGGCATTTGTAATCATTTAAAATTTATTTAAATATAAATTTATTAAATGATTTGAATTATATTAAATTAATAAATATATTAATCCAAATAAATATTATGAATTAATATAATTGATTTAATTATTTAAATTCAGATAAATATAAATTTAATTAAAGCCCGCTCCATGAAGCCCATATGATATTTCACTTAAATCTGATTGGTCGAAGGGAGTCCTGTTCCAATCGCAACTCCTCTATTCTAAAACTATAAATAGGGGTCTCATAATTCAGAAAAGGGACCAAGAATTTTAACACGAAGCTAGAGGAGCTCGTGGATCAAAAGCATCAAGATCAAGACCACCAGATTCAAGATCAAGCTCGAAGTCCTTGGATTCAATTAGAAGTCAAGATCAAGATAAAGTTCATGTTCAAGTTCAAGATCAAGATAAAGTTCAACATAAAAAGATCAAGATCAAGATAGAGATCAAAATCAAGATAAATTTCAAGTTCAAGAACAAGCTTTAAAGCCCTTGAATTTATATTTGAAAAGGCGAATTCAGAGGAATCATAGAGATTGTAACACTCGCACTTGAAATAATAAAACGATTGTTGCTATAATTTTCCGTTCTTGATTATTTTTCTCGACGCGAATTTTATTGTCTACAATATGCATTCTATATTGTGTTTTTTCACAAAAAAAAGTTTTTTTTTAAAGGGAAATACAGAAGTCAATCATATATCATTTTTAATAGTAATTATGAAACACCTTAAGCAACAAAATATTAAAATTCAAATTTCAAAATTAATTTTTTTTTTTTGCATGTTACATAAACATTATCAAATTTTAGTGAACTCCTAGTATATGTGCTTCTACCTTCATCCTTCGAAGGGCTGTTTTGAAAAGTTCTCTATTCCAAATAAATTTCAAATGCCTTAATAATTTAAATATAAGAAAATGTGAGTGAATCTTTTACTTCCATTAATAATAATAACAACAATATTAAGGACCCATTTATGGACGTGAGAGTATTTTATTCAATTTTTAACTTTTTTTAAAAGTTACAGAATTCATTCGAAAATAACACTCTCGATAATATTTTTCTCATATAGAAAGTTTAAATCCAAAGCCTTTAATTAAGGATTGATCATACTTATATTATAATGAGCAACTTTACATATAGCAAACATCAAAATCATATTTGAATGCTATAGTTATAGTTTGCGTAATCGTGCTCCATAGCAAACATAAATATGTATATTTCGCTATAAATATGCAAAGAAAACAGTTGTATAATTCGCTATACATATACAAAGAAAGCAGTTGTATAATTCACTATACATGTACAAAAAAAAGCAATTGTATAATCTGTTTCGGTATAAACAAAATATCAATTGTATTATTTGTATTTGTATAAAGCGAGAAAGTGAGAAAGACAAAAGAAAATTGGATAGGGGAAGATTGTATTTGTATAATCATAAGTGTATAGGACGAAAATATATGCGCTTTTATTTTTATATATAATTTTTTCTCGCTTTATACAAACACAATGTATACATTTGTGTTTGTATAAAGTAAGAGGATCGAGTGAGAGTGGCGAGCGAGATCTAGGAGAGTGGCGAGCCAGATCTGGGAGAGGGAAACAAAAATATATGTATATATACAATTTTCTCTCGCTTTATACAAATACAAACACATTTTATACATTTGGGTTTGTATAAAAGCGAGAGAGGCGAGCGAGACTGTCACCAAAACGAGAGTGGCAAGCGAGATTCCACCAGGGAGAGAGGCAAAAATAGCAATAGTTTGCTATAGGATACAATTAAATCAAATTATGTTTATAGCATTTAATTTGGATTAATAGTTTATCATTATATACAATTTTTTCTTTATTAAATAATATCGTCTAAATTATTTTTTTATTGATATGATCGGATTAATATGATTTATAATAAGTCATTTATTAATTAATATCATCTGAATTATTTTTTATTGATCTGATTAGATAAATAAATAAATATATTATTAGTTAAATCTTTTTATAACAATAAACTAATGCAATAATGCTTTATTATAAACGATCAAGTTTTTATCGAAAAAGATAATATATGTTATATTTTTTTGTATCTATTTTTTTTTATCTGTAACAACAATAGCCTTTCATCTTTATGACAGTACATTCGTTATAAGATTATCTTTGTGTAATATTTTATATATATAATAATCAACCATCTTTATATAAATAGATTCTTTAAGATTCTCAATAGTAAAAAGGAATTTTGACCAACTATTTTAATACATTATTCATAACAAAGAATTCTATCGATAAGAATATACATTTCCATTATTATTAAAATAATTCACTTTTTTATGAAAAATGAGATTAAGCATAGAATTACGATGTTAAAAATAATAATGAGAAATTATACTTCACGTAACTTTTTCACCTATAACAATAAATAATTATTTAAGTATCAAATATTATTATTATAAGTAATATATGTTCTATTCAAATTATTAATTTATTAATTTTAATTTGATTTTAACATTTCTACTTAAAGTCAAATTATTTCTGAATTATTATCCTTATAAATAAATTAATAATCAATTCGGAGAATATATAGCAAAATGATATAATAAGTCAATAAACACATTGGTGAATATAATTTTAAAAAAATTTTATTAAAAAAAGTATAAATTAGGTATATAGCATTTTCTATAGTAATATTCTCAAGTTATAGCATTTGAATTTCATTGTATAACATTTAATATCTCAAGCTATAGCATTTTATTAAAAAATATAATGTTAATTTTAAATTATTAAAAAGAGTTGTTAAATAAAAAAAATAAATGAAAAAAAAAGGACAAACTCATAATAGAAAATGGGATCCTTTATTAATTAAATTAAATATAATTATTAATTAGTGTCAATAGATTAGCACGTTTTAAGGGATTTCAATTTTTTTTAGATTAGTTAGTTGTCTTAATTCTCTCTAATTAGTTTAAATGAGATTAATTTTTTATTTAATTCCTTAAAAAGCTCTACCAGATTGGCATCAACGTACAAGTCATTTTGTTTTCCAAAATTTCACAATTTTTTTGAGATTTGCAGATTTTAGTTTCGTTTTTTATTAGTAATTGAATAAATTTTGGCATTGGAAATAATTTAATTTGATTTGATGCAGAACATTGTGTCGATATTAATTAAACATGGTGGAAAGTGGAATTCATCAGGTTAATTTTATATATGATTTGTTTGTTTTAATTATGAATTGTTGATTTTAATTATATTTGTTGTTTTTACATGAATAACAGTGTTTAATTTTTTTATTATTGTTAGATCTGAAATATAGTTTGTATCTTTTTTTTTTGGATGAAACAATTATGTTACGTATAGCATATTTGAAAAACAATAAGTAAATGTAAATGTATTTGAGTTGTAATTAAATTAAAGATTCGCGTGTTAATTGATTTGTGAAGAAAATAGAAAAACGTACATTGTGTTTATTAACTAGACAAAGAATAATTAGATATAATTCTTTGTACAGGTGAAGTATGACAATTGTATGAATAATGTCTGAAACTTATATGAAATTTGTATTTTATGGTAAAACCTGTTCAGATAATATTCAAAGAGTAAGTAGATATAATTCTGTGTACTGGTGAAGTATGAAAATTGTATTAATTGTGTATGAAATTTAATTTTAGAATTGTTGTTTTTGAAGGGTCTGATGCAGTCAGAAAAGAAGAAATAAAATAAAGATTTTTGATTTTTAAACGGTCATCCTCTTCCAAAAAGTTTTCCAATCTAAACTTGTGGTAAAAATTTGACTTGGGTACTTTATCAAAATCCCCGAAATTTTCTGCAATAAGTCTGTTTGGAACAGATGGATCAGATACAAAATCAGAATTGGTCCACATTTCAGACCGGTTACAGCAACAAATTCTTTTAACCCAAAATGTAACTCTGTACCATTTACATTTATAACAAACATGTCATCACTGTCATTTTCAGTTTCAAGAAGAAATATATGTCGTAACAACTGACATTGGATTTTTATGTTATGCAAATCGTAAAAAAATTCAAACGGTGGTTCTTGTAAAAATTGTTGAAACTTGTCTTGACCTAGGAAGGTCAACAGATCCGCAAACACATTCATGTTAATACATGAAGACAAATGTGTTTGTATCTTCTTCTCCTATAAAATTGGTAAAACTAAATTAATACGTTTAACATACTATATAATGTCATATAAAATCATATATACACTGCTATGTTAAATGGACATTCAATTCAATTCATACACAAAGCATATAAAAATTGTACATCAGTTCATACAAAATGCATACAATATTAATACATATTTGATTTTTAAAAATATTGTGACTTTTAAACTATAAACTACTACTCAAACAGTACCAATACATTAATTCATACATCAAAATCAAAACATAAAATATACAGTTGTAATACATATAATAATAGTCAAAAATATATGACATACAACAGTATAACATTATTCATACACTGATATTGTAATGGACAATAAAATCATTTCATACACATAGCATACAAAGTTAATACGTTAATGCATACACTCCTATAATAAAATATAGTAATTATTTCATACACAAAATCATACAACATTAATACATTATTATGTATCAAAAATCATATATTGTTGTAATCCAATTATATCTTCACAAATCATACAACATTAAATCATACAATATTCATATATAATTATAATATACAATACTAAAAACTCAACTCATATATAAATCATACAAATTTTATGTAGTATACTATTGACAAATAAAATTAAAATTAAACACACTTAAACAGAATATTTTAATTGAAATTTGAATTATTATTTTTACTGACCTTAACAACTTTGTTTTGTTTATTTGTGGCTTGTATCTCTGACCTATCAATTTCAATGTCTTTTGCTTTTTTTGATTTTGTATTTATTAATTCGTCAGCAAAATCAGACTCGGATTCAGATGATGTTTGAATTTCTTTTCCTTTCCTCTTCTTCCCTCTTTCCTTTGCCTCTTTGTTTTTGTTTTTTTTCATCTTCGATTTGACTGACCAATCTTCTACTTTTACGTGGGGTTTTACTACCTTTCCTCGATATTCTATACGAACTTAATATGGATGTTTAATTTTGGAGATGAACTGATATGTGAGGGATAATGGGGATGGGGATGATTCAAGTTTGATGGACGAGATGATGAGTGAGGCGTGTTTGAAGATTGATATATGAATAGTAATATCAATGGTGGTCAGGGGATTTGGGGAAGATGATGATTTAGGCGTGTGGGAGAAGATTGAGTGTATTGGGAAAGATGGAGTGTACTGTTATAAGATGTCGTTGTATTGGTTTAGATGGGAGTGGATAGTTATTGGGTAACTGTAAAATAGGGTGTAAATTAAAATCAAATCCCTATTATTTAGTTTTTGTCTTTAAAAAGATAACTATATAATGTGAAATTTAATTAATAATAATTTGTTATTTATTTTAAAAAGTTAAAACTGTGAAAGGTAACTGTATAATTAATCAGTAAAAATTTAAAGAGTTTGATTTAAAAAAGGTAACTGAAAAAATAAAAGTAATTATTTAAACAAATTAATTACTATTTAAATAATTACTTATAATTTTTTTAATTAATATATTTTTTATTGATATTCTATAAATCGATAATAATCTGCTATAAGTAGTTTATTTTTTAAAAATATGTTTATAACTTGATATATATCATCTTAAATGTGTGTGGAATGTTATTTTTATTTAAAGTAAATATCACGCACATCTTATAGTATAACTCTTAAAATATGTTAATAGTTTCTTTTTATTTTGGATATATCAATGTCTTTATCTATAGTCTATAGATATCGACGTATTAAAAATGTTGAGACTAAAGTCATCGATGTATATGTCTCATCTCACGCTGTTAAATATAGCGATGAAATGATAAATTTTTTAATTATAAAATAATAATTTTAATTTGGATATTAGTAGAAAATTATAGACAATAAAATTCGCATCGAGAAAACAATAATCAAGAACGGAAGATTATAGCAACAATTGATTTATTATTTCAAGTACGAGTGCTACAATCTCTGTGATTCCTCTGAATTCGCCTTTTCAGATATAATTCAAGGGCTTTAAAGCTTGATCTTGGACTTGACATTTTATCTTGATCCTGATCTCTATCTTGATCTTGAACTTAGACTTGGACTTAATCTTGACTTGAACTTTATGTTGAACTTTATCTTGATCTTGAACTTGAACTTAAACTTTATCTTGATCTTGAGGGCTTCGAGCTTGACTCTTGAATATATCTTGATCTTGAGGGCTTCGAGCTTGACTCTTGAATCGGCGGTATTGGTCTTGACCGTTCTTGATCTTTATCGTTCTTGAAACTTGAATTCTTGAACTTGTAGAGAAATCTGCAGCTTTTGATCCACGAGCTTTCTCTAGCTTCTTGTTAAAATTCTTGGTCGACCCCTATTTACAGTTTTAAAATAGAGGAGTTGTGAATGGAACAGGACTCCCTTCGCCATTCAGATTTAAGTGACATGTCATATGAGCTTTATGGAGCGGGCTTTAATTAAATTCATATTTATCTAAATTTAAATAATTAAATCAATTATATTAATCCATAATATTTATTTGGACTAATATATTTATTAATTTAATATAATCCTAACAACTTTATAAATTTATATTTAATAAATTTTAAGTGACTACAAAAATGTTTTTAGCTTCAAAATAAGATTACATGACTTGTATTCATATAAATTAAGTATGAAAGCAAATAATGAATACAAAAATCAGAGAAAAATAAATCGACTTTCTAAAATCTTTTTCACACAAAAAGGTGTAGTTTGAAGTCACCTGTGATCTTGTATTACGAATAAATTAGGATTAAATTGTAATTTTTTTTTACTTTCATTATCTTTATTGTTTTTATCGTTAAAGCTTTAATTTTTTTTTTATCATAGTCCTTTTACTAGTCTTTTTTAAATGTATTTTGAAAAATATTTTTTTGAATTGAGAGATAAAAATAGTTTTATCCTACTTAAAAGTAAAAGTAAAATATACGTGTGTATTTTTATCCTACGAAAATTGATTTGCATTTTTTTTTGTTTTTTGGTGTTAAACGAATCAACCTCCCATCGATTTTAATTAAAAGTATGTGTTTTTGTATAAGCACTTTATTTTTTTAACAAAAAGAATAATTAAATAGACTATATATTATATCCATTCAAATAAAAAAAATGTTAAATGCTAAACGGAAAACTAAACGGTAAAAAAAATAGGCAGTGATTTTTTACTCCATAGAACTTCCTAAGTGTTTTAGCCAAAAAAATTTTTTAAATATAATTAAATCCATACAACTTCTTTAGAAGGCAGTGGTTCTAATTTTATTTGCGAGGTTTATATTTTTCATAGCATAAGAATTAATTTATTTTATTATGTTATTTTTTTAAATAAAATTTTAGTTGAATGACTTTGTAAGATAATTACTCATAGTTGAATGACCTTTTGAGATATTTACTCAATTGAATTACTTGCAAACTGATCTAAACACAACAATCCTCCTCCTCATTATATATAAATAATCTCATGATCTTGATATAAACTTAATCTTATTTTAGCAAATACCCAAAGGTAAAGTTTAATAAAAATTGCCTTCACTACATATATGTAGTCATAAAATCACTTACGTGAACTAATAAATGCTCTATCGACTTTGTGAAGCGCTGTTGGTTACATTGTCCCGCATCGGATAATGAAAAGGAAAAATAGTCCTTTAAAACTGAAAGGAGTAGTGAATAAATAACATTGGTGTTGTGGAGTTGAAAATTACACATGATGCTCACTTTGTTCCTCCCCCATTTTTTGATTTCTAACTTTCCGATATTACTCAACAAGACCCCATTTTTTGATTTCTAACTTTCCGATATTACTCAAATACATATTTTCCTTTCCTACTTATATGTCATCGTAATGAAATTAATGAATGAACGAACATGTATGAATTAATCATATAATTTTTCTATGTTGGTCAAATTCATGCTTTCAAGGTTAATACTTCTTTCATCCTTTTTTAAATGTCATGCTGCGTTTTTTGAAAGTCAATTTGACTAATTTATAAAGTTAATTAGATTGTGTTAGTTAAGCAAAAAATTTAGATATCCAAAAACTATATGAAAAGTATAAGAAATTGTATTTTTTTTTTTTGCATATCAATATATGATGAAAAATATATCGTAAAATGTTAGTCAAAGATGTTATAATTTGACTCTTAAAAAGAAAACCTTGACAATTAAAAGTGAACGAGGGAGTAACTCTCAAGAGTAAAATAAAAAGAATAATTAATATTATTTATGTATTGATTTTGTAACATGACAAATACTAAAAAAATATCTATTTTTATTAAAAATGACATGTTAATAGAAACAGAGGCGACGACATATAAATGGAAACAATACTTAATTAATAGCGTCTCACTTTGACCTTTTTCTTCTTCTATATTACTCAATTCATATACAAATACATACTTAATTATTAATAGTGTTAAATAATGACATTTTTTTAAATATTTACACGACACTCATTTATTTGTCTATTAAATATTTATATCTAATCAATATAACTTATCATGGAGAAACACTAAAACAATTTAAATAACTAATCATGGAGAAACACTAAAACAATTTAAATAACTTTAATAGAAATTAATTAACGATAATAACATCATGGAGAAACACTAAAACAATTTAAATAACTTTAATAGAAATTAATTAACGATAATAACTTAATTGCCACTAATTTTTAGAGGCAGTTGGTATTTTTATTTTTGTAAATGTCTCTAAAATCTATAACTTCATTAGATTTAATTACAATGAACTAATGCCAATAAGAAATTAACACTCTTTGTTATTATTCATATTTTTTTTATGACAAGGGAAAACTCGCAGTCTCTATTCTTTGGGTGCGCACAGGGTAAACCCCCATTCCTATGCAATAGTTCGCAAATCACATATGAGAGTTAACCTGCACCGGACAAGCCTGGTGCGACGAGCTCGACCCAGAAGGCAAACCCCTTTCTTTCGCTGACTAGGAATTTCGAACTTGAGACCTCTAGCATGAAAGTCTCACGTTCAAACCACTGAGCCACCCGAAGGGTTATTTTTGTCACTAATGGTATTTGACATTATTATTCATACTTTATTGTCACTAAATAATATTTTTATTGTAATGAAATATGATTAATTGAAGTAAAATATATGTTAATTAACCATATGATTAAGTAAAAGAAAAACTCAAATAGCATATATGTATATTCAACATTAAGATTTCATTTTCAATTGGATGAAGAAAGAGAACTAATTGTGAGTCAGAAGCCTAAAGGTTAAAAAGAATTGTCAAAAATTTCAAAGGGTATATCAATTTCTTTTTTAATCAAAAGGTAAATTGCTATTGATATAGTAATTTTATTTTCACGTCGTTAAGTCTGTTAAAAGCTCAAAATCGGTGACATACCAACGATTGTGTATTAATGAAGATGAGCCAAACACGGAGAGAAGATTTTTCCTAATGTGATGCTCAACTCTCTAAACTATAAGTCAACATTTAAGGCACTGATTATTTATAGGGAAACTTTCACATATAGCCACTTAAAAATAATTAATTACTCTCCATAGCTATGGTTTGATAATTACAATTTGGGCTACATGTTATATGGAGGAGAGAGGCGAGCGAGACGGGGAGAGATAGGAGAGAGGCGAGAGAGAGGGGAAAAAGAGTGGGAAAAAGGTGAATTGTATATGTATATTGGTTAGATAATTGTATATTATACATATTTATTTGTATATATGTCAAGAGAGATTGAGAGAGGGAAGAGAGATGTGAGCGAGACTGGGAGAGAGAGCAGAGAGGCGAGCGAGATCGAGAGAGGGAGGAGAGAGGCAAGCGAGAGAGGGCAGAGAGTGGGAGAGAGGTGAATTTTATAAGTATATAATTGTATATAATTGTATATTATATATATATATATTTGTATATATGGCAAGCGAGATTGGGAGAGAGAGGAGAGAGGCGATCGATATTGAGAGAAGGAGGAGAGAGGCGAGTGAGAGGGCAGAGAGTGGGAGAGAGGTGAATTGTATATGTATATAGGCTACAATATTGCATATTTATACATATGTATTTGTATATTCTGGCGAATTATACATATACAAACATGACTAATTATACAAACTCGAAGTCAGTCCACATAATTAATGTATAATGTTAGTCGCGAGTAATAATTATAGCAAACTATAGCTATGATGAGTAATTAAATAGTATAAGTTTGCTTAGCCACATAATTTTCTCTTATTTATAAGGAATAATTTATAGGACAAAAAATAAGTTTAAATATGCATTATTGAATGAACTAGTATCAAAGTTTAGGGTTCCGATATATCATGCATGTGATTGATACACTTTCTTTACTACTCATGTGATAGTGTATGCGGGGGCGAGGGTTCATTTGAATTTCTTCAATATTTTTTTTATATATGTAAAAAGAGACATTTAAGAGGGTGTTTGGATTAACTTAGTTTTAGATACTTTTTATTTTTAAGAACTTTTTAAAATTGCTAAGTGTTTGGAAATGTTAAAAAGTGTTTTTGAGCACTTACTTTTAGGCAAAAAAAAAATTAAAAATCAAAAATAGGATACCTGTTTATAACTTTTGACTGATAATTATTTTTAAAAAAGTTTATCAAAACGGACACTAAATCTCTTGAACATAAGATTATAGATAAGTGTCACACCCCTATTTTTTCTCAAAACGACAGGGTTTTTCCAATTAAAGTGACGGTATTGATTAAGGGATTATTTTTAATTTTTTTTAAAGTCGCCATTTGGAATTGAGTTATGGTGTTCCAAGTCACCTTTTTTGTTTAATCCCTAATCAAAAGGAAATGACTCTTTGTTTGGTCTGCGAATCAGAAATTCAGGTAAGGAATTATGTTAACCGAGGGGAAGATATTAGGCATCCCTCGAGTCCCGTGATTTTAGCACGGTCGCTTTATTGACTTTTATGACTTAAGCTAATTTTTAAATATTATATTATTAAAATAAATGTATTTAACCTTATTCTTTCATTTATCTTTGACATATTTAAATTATCCTATTTTATAAGCATGTCAAGTTTTATACATTATTATTTATTTATTTGTTTTATTCTTTCAACATTTTGTTTGCTTCTTAATTTCTCTTCTTTTTTTTTCTTATTTATTTTCTTACTTGCATTTTTTGTTTCTCTTTCTTATTTCTTTTGTACTAATTTTCACATTTTTTTTAAAACTTTCCTTATGTTTTTTCTTTCTACATTAATTTTTTTTTCTTTTCTTTTCTTACCCTTTCTAATAGTTTTTTTTTTGATAATAATAAAATATTTTATTATATTTTTTAACACTACTTTTTGTTTCTTTTCATTTAAATTTTATTTTTATTTTTATTTTTTTCTGTACATTTTCTCCATTCTTCTTATTATATTTTTTATTATTCTTTTTTTTTAATTCAAATGTTCTTTCTACACTACTTCTTTTCTTCTTCTGTTATTCACGTATTCTACCTCTTTTCCTTATTCCATTTTTATTGTTATTGTTCTTTTTATCTTTTTTCTTTCAATTTATTATCTTCTCCTTATCCTAACAAGTTTATTACTATTATTCTTAATATCATCTAAAAAATAATAATGTAGGACAATGCACATAATATAATATAAAACATAATTTAATGCTTTTCTAAACACAACCAAACAAAGAATTCATTCAAATTAGTAAAACATTAACATAAAAATTTGGATAACTATGCATATTATCATTATAAAATTAACATCTTTACATGATAACTACACGTATTATCATTATAAAACTAAATATGAAAAATAAGAATAAACTTGGACAATAATTTTACTTAAGTATGAAATAAATTATGGGTTATTTAAATATGAAATAAACTACGGTTTGTTATGGCAATTTCACGCTAAATATAACTATAGAAAGGATCTAAACATAAAGTTGATATGAAATATTTGAACATACTTCATATAAAAACATAATGGTTTAACCACATGTGAAATTTGACAATTTCAATATATTGCAATCAATGCTTGTATAAACATGATATTAAATTATACAATAAAAATTAAATGGTACCTCTTGCGAAGATTCCACCAAAAGAAAACAATTCGAATAAGGAACCGCGAATTCGAAACCACGAAAGTAAACCTCAACTTCAACTTTTGTTTATGAGTCAAAGAAAAATATGAAATAAAACGTGAATATATTTGCTGATTTTTTGTTTGTGGGTGATTCTCTTGCTTTTTGTTTGTATTTTTTTTCACGTTTTCCTCCTCTTTTCCTTTGTACAACTTTTTTCTTCTTCTTTCTTTTTTCCTCCCTTTTTTCTGATCTTTTTTCCTTTTTTTTTATTGTGATGAAGGAGTATATATGTAGGGTGGGGTTGTGGGTGATGTGGAGTAGTGGGTGATAGAGTAGTGGATGAGTGGAGTGAAATGAAATGGGGTTATGGGAGGTTATTATTATTATTATTATTTTTAATTAATAAGAAAATATTAAAATCAATAATTTATTTACTAAATTTTGAATAAATTAAAATAGAATATACCTTAAAGTGTAACTTTATTTTCTGTTGTTTTCAAATCTTTTTAAAATATACTTACTAAAATAAAATATTTAATTTATATTTATAAAAAATATTTAAGCTCTGAAAAGGGTATCAAACTTTAATTCGGTCAAAAATTACGTGTCTACAGTAAGAATGAGTCATTGTCCTTTCCCGATCCTAACTGCCCAACCTGAGATCGGATAGCTAATGCGGTCCACTTATTGAACAGGGTTTTATGGTCAACTGTGACCCCTGGATGTCGAAGGCGTCCTTGGGGTGATCTCGTAGTTCCTACGGGGTGGAGATGATGGCGTCGGTCTTGTCTTTCATTGCAAGGCATAACTTGTATTAATGCGCTTCATATCTGCCCGAAGTTCGCTCCCAGAAATATAGTCATCCATGCCCCCTCACGTCAATCCCACAAGCCTCTTATCCATTCTCATTGAACGACGGCGGGAAAGCAAATCCAGCTAGAATTAAAAACTACTTAGTGATTGAAGAGGTTCAATTTAAACTTAGGTTCTAATTTCAAATCTCATGACAAATTTGGACAGAGGGAGTAGTTTCCCTTTTTATAATAGGTAGGTAAGTTTTCCTTTTCACGTTTTTTCCCATTAATTTGTATCTAGGAATAAAAGGTGGTTCATGCATATAAATTAAAAATCAGTGAGAAACCTCCAAATTCCAATCATGCGAATATTTTAACATGATTTGATAGCTAGATGTCACATTAATCCAAAGCATTTGTTTTCTTTCATGTTTCCTTGTTATTTATTTTAATTTTTAATTATATGGTTATTACATGCAAAATTACACTTATATTATCAATGTAGTTTGGTTTTGAGTTAATATATAAAAATATATTTAAATTCTAATTTATTTATTTATTTTTGTAAGTTTGATACTTAATTATTTATTGTTCTATTTACCTATTTAAAGTAATATCACTTTTTAACGAGTTTCATATTTTAACTATCACTTCCTTTATATTAAAATTCATATTTTGATGCTCAATTGACCTACCCACCCTATTGGAGATTTAGAGAACAAATATTTGATCAACTCAATATTGAAGTTTGTTTTAATACAAAGAGAGTAATAATTGAGGTATGTATAAAGAACAATGGATAGTTAAGGTTTGAAATTTGTGAAAAAGATGATAGTTTTGATATGTTATTTTTTAGCTAAGTATTGTATATTCCCAATTTATCTGGCATAGTTCAAATATCAAAATTTGAACAATTGAATTCAGACATAAAATATTTAAATTTTTAAATAAAATTTACATATGTATAAATCACGTAGAAAGTATTACTAATACCATAAATTACTTGACGATTCAAAATATTTAAAAAATCATTTAAAAAAAAAGGAAATTTTGAAAACTTTAAAAAACAAGTATAGTGGGGAGAAAAAAAAATAGAAGAAAAAGAATATGACAATAGGCACCATTTTCAGAAAAAAAAAATTGGCAAGTTTTCTACTGTTTGTAATTTGCCTGAGGATGCTAGGGTTGCTGCAGTGATATCAACAATGGAGAATGATTCCTAAGAAGGAAGCGGTCAAGAAATTTCACGTTAGAACAATTCGAATTTTTTTAATAATCTATATTTATATTTCATGTCAAAAATGTTATAGTTGAATTGATGAGAGAGAGAGTTGTTCGGATGGTAAACACCCTTCAATTTCAATCCAAAGATTGTCAGTTCGAGTCACCAAGGGAGCAAAAGGGATGAAAGCTCCTAGGGAGGGTAAAAAAATTTAACAAAGGGTACACCACAAACAAAAAAACCCTTAAATTGTTGGGGTTATTAGGGAGGTTAAAAAAATATAAATATATATATATATATATATTCATTTATTTATTTTTTTAATTTATTTTAAAAAACATATTTATTATTTAAATTAAACTGAGAAAAAATTATATTTAATTTTAAAAATATATATAGTATTTTTTAATGTAGGTAAGAAAAGCAAATTAAAGCACGTCCCAATACAGTTTGTCCTTTTCTTTTTAATTCCATTTAAAAAATATTGTGTATATATTATCAATTGTCAACACTATGAGAAAACAGTATTATTATTAAAACTAAAAACTAAAAAATTATTTTAAAAGTGACTTTGCTCTCACAATTTTATTTCAATTCCATTTTGAAATTAAAACTAAATTAAATTCAAGTTTTGAAATATTCATTTTGAAATTAAATTCATAAAATGGCAACTAAAGAAAATCATACACCCACTAAATAAGAAAACTAATCACACTTAGCAGTCATTTTTCATTTATATTTTTAAAAATAAATATCAACTGATTATATAGATGATAAAATTGTAAATGATAAACTTTTAAAAGTATTTTTAGTTTTAAAAAAAAACGAAATACAATATTATAGACTAAAATTAAACTAAAAAAAAATAAAAAATGAAATTACTAACAATGATGATGAAAGTACTAAACATGTGCAGATTATTATCAAAATAATTATACACTACTCAAATTTTAAAACCACTTGATAATATATTATTTATTATTAGATTCCCTTCAAAAGCAAGGTAATTAACAATATTGTTTTTCTATTGTTTCTTCATTTTTAAAGTATGTCTATAATAATTATATAACATTTGATGCTCTCATCAAATTTATATTTTATGATAAAATTTGTGTCATATTTGATTTTGTTCATAATTTTTAGGCTTACATATAGTGGTGGCAAATGGGCCGGTTGGTCCAAATGTGGAAGTTGACTCACGGGTTGTTACCACGAAAGAAGTTTCTCTCTTTCTCTCTCTAGATCTCTCATCTTTCTTCTCTCAAAATTCTTGTGTTCTTCATCCGAAAAGTGTGTGTGTACATTCGATCCTAACACCTTTTCCATGCATGACTGGATGTATAGTTTTGTAGCAGTCGGATTTGGAGCACGTGTAAACGCCTGTTTTGCCCGAATAGAAAAGATCTTGTTGATAAAACCTGTGTGATCCTTTATAGGGGGACAATTGCTCTGTGAGAGTGAAATGATTATTTATGAAATCATGTTAATCTGTTTATTTACGTAAGAATCATACCTATGTGTTAGCGGAAACGTGAAACTAAAGAACAAGGAAGAACAACAATATTTAACGTGGTTCGGATCAAAATGATCCTACGTCCACCAAAGAACAACTGCACCAATATTTATTTCACTCTACAAAGAATACAAGTGAAATACTACAAGAGAGAGAACACAAATGCCTTAGAAGGTGAGAAGGCAAGTGAGAGGATGATTTGAAAATGAATTAAGAGTTACCTATTTATAGGAATAAATTCATCCTATTGATGTCATCCATGACATCACTATGTGTCAAAATTGTCAAGGTTAAGATAGCAAACCATTTTATGGTTTGCCTAACTTTCACCTACCAAGATACAATCTTTGACTTGTATTTTGTACTAATTATCTTCCTACCAAATATTCATATTAATTCATCTTCCATTTAGTTTGATTCCACAAGAACCAAAACCAACTCTTTCAATCTCCACCTTGGTTTGTGTTCCAAGCATGCGTATAAACAACTCCGGCCAAAACTTCTAAGCTTACTGGGCAATCCCATTGTAAGAAACAAGAAGAATCAAACCTTTGTTGAACATACCAGCTCCACCTAGCAGTTGTTCTCTTAGAGTTGCATCAATTGATGCATACTCCCGCCAAGTCCTTGCAGTGTGCAAACTTGGCAAGCGGGACTATTTTGGTCAACATGTCTGCAGCGTTATCGTCTGTGATAACCTTCTCAACCTTGATAGCTCCCTTTTCTACGATATCTCGAATAAAATGAAATCTGACATCAATGTGTTTGGTGCGCTCATGAAATCTTTGATTTTTAATCAAATGAATAGCACTTTGACTATCACATTTTAGAATTGATTTAAGCTGAACTGAACTCAATTCTGCCACCAAACCTTTCAACCAGATAGCTTCTTTCACTGCCTCCGTTGCTGCCATATATTCTGCTTCTGTTGTAGACAAAGCGACAATCGACTGTAAAGTCGATTTCCAACTAACGGCACTGCCAACGAGAGTAAAGATGTATCCAGTTGTGGACCTCCTTCGATCAAGATCCCCTGCATAGTCAGAATCAACATAACCGATAATTGAAATACCTTCACTTTTCCGAAAGGTTAGGCCAACATCAGGAGCTCCTTTGAGATATCTCAATATCCATTTGAAAGCTTCCCAGTGCCTTTTTCCTGGATTTGCCATGTACTTGCTTACCACACTTACAGATTGGGCAATATCTGGACGTGTGCATACCATAGCATACATAATGCTACCAACTGCACTCGCATAAGGAACCTTTGACATATGCTCCACCTCATCCATAGATTGAGGCATTTGTAACTCTGAAAGCTTGAAATGAGAAGCTAAAGGTGTACTTACAGGCTTGCTCATATGCATATTGAATCTTTCAAGAACTTTTCGGATGTACCTCTTCTGAGAAAGATGTACAACACCATTTTCTCTTGAAATTTCCATTCCAAGGATTTTCTTTGCAACTCCTAGATCCTTCATGTCAAATTCCTTGCTCAACAGTTTCTTCAAAATATTTATCTCTGTGATGTTGTTAGCCGCAATAAGCATATCATCAACATACAACAATAGATAAATCATAGAGTTACCAGACATCTTCTTGTGATACACACAACTATCAAATGCACTCCTCGAAAATCCATGTGTAGTCATGAATGCATCAAACCTCTTGTACCACTGTCTAGGGGATTGCTTCAAACCATACAAAGACTTCTTCAGTTGACATACATGGTCTTCTTTTCCTTCAGCTAGAAAACCTTCAGGCTGATCCATATAGATTGTTTCTTCTAGATCACCATGTAAGAAAGCGGTTTTGACATCAAGCTGTTGAAGCTCTAAATCAAATTGTGCAACCAATGCTAGTAGCACGCGAATTGAGCTATGTTTCACGACTGGAGAAAAGATCTCATTGTAGTCAATTCCCTCCTTCTGACTGAAACCCTTTGCAACCAATCTCGCCTTGAACCTAGCATCTTCCACTTCTGAAATACCTTCTTTCTTTCTGTAGACCCATTTGCATCCAACTGTCCTCATCCCCTTTGGCCTTTTAACTAAGACCCATGTATCATTTTTGTGAAGAGACTCCATCTCTTCCATCATGGCTAACTGCCATTGTGCAGCATCTTTGCAAGAAGTTGCTTCAACATACGAAGAGGGCTCGAGATCCTTAATCTCTTCTTCTGCAGCTACGAACGCATGTGCAATCAAATTTTCTTGCTCTATAAGACGTTTCAGTTTCCGTATCTGCCTTTTGTCCCTTCCCTTTGCAATTGTGTATGGTTCATTGGAAGCAAGTTCTTTAAGATCTGCATCTTTTGACTCATCAATTTGAGTCTCTTGATCCCGTTCCTTGGTAAGCTCCACCGGTAGCTCCACCTGCTCGTTATTCTCATTTCTAGATAACTCCACAGAAACTTTACGAGGATCAAGTATAGAGGATTCATCAAAGGTAACATCTCTACTAACTACAAATTTGAGTAAAGACAAACACCATAGTTTGTACCCTTTTACTCCATCTACATACCCTACGAATATGGCCTTTTTAGCCCTTGGTTCAAGCTTACCTTCATTAACATGATAATAAGCTGGACACCCAAATATTCGCAAGTATGAATAGTTAGAGGGTTCACCTGACCAGACCTCATTCGGAGTCTTAAAGTCAATCGCTGATGCTGGAGACCGATTGACAATATGAGAAGTAGTATGAACTGCTTCAGCCCAAAATACTTTGGACATCTTAGCTTGTAAGAGCATACAACGAGCCTTCTCAAGAAGAGTTCTGTTCATTCTCTCGGCAACTCCATTCTGCTGTGGTGTGTGCCTGACCGTCTTATGTCTTGCGATCCCATGAACCTTGCAGAAATCATTGAACTCTTCACTGCAAAACTCCAAGCCATTGTCCGTGCGAAGATACTTGATTTTCCTCTCCATTTGATTTTCAACCAAAATCTTCCACTCTTTAAATGCTTCAAAAGCATCACCTTTTGTCTTCAGGAAACGCACCCAAACCTTTCGTGAAAAATCATCAATGAATGTGAGAAGATACCTCTTTCCTCCCTTCG